>JAWWLV010000088.1:149685041-149698458 GCA_035041135.1 Platyrinchus mystaceus
AAAGGTCAACTAACACAACCCCCCTGCAATAAGCAGGGACATCTTTAATCAGGACTAACTTGGTTAATATGAAATTTTTTTGAGGGAATGAGAGAAAAGGCCATATTGGCAAAGCCTTCTGCTCCCAGAGTTGACTCTGTCACTTGTGTCACAGACATGCTGCTTTTTAGCTTATCTTCTCTGAGTTTTTCTCAAATATTAAAACCAAAACTCAATAAACCTTTATGCTGTTCACCTGGAAAAAATGCCTCCTGCTTGTTTCTCAGAGATCCTGAATTCATGAACAAGCTCCTCTGTTGAATCATTTTTGTTTTGTTTTGTTGGGGTTTTTTTTAGTCAATGATTTTAACAGTGAATTGGTGTAATTGCCCAAATCCCCAAGTGCCTCATAACAGGGCTGTCAGAGGTCAGTCAAAATAGCTGGAGGGGATGACTTTCTTCTTTTTCAGTCTGTGCTTTGAGGCAATTTATTCCCTTCTTGTTCTTTTGTGATGTTTGTAATATTAACATCATGTTCTGGGGTGGCTCTGGGCAGGCAAGGTGAGGAAAGCAGTGCAAGGAGCTAAAGAAATGACTGGCAGGGGAGTGGTCCAGGAGCCTGCATGGAGCAGGACTGGGGGTACAGCAATACAGCTGCTTCCTCCCACTTTGCTTCCCAATTAAGTTTTAAAACTGATGGAAGGTCCTTGGAGAGTGAAATCATCCCTGTCCCCACAGCCCAAGGACCTCACTGTCTAGCCTGGGTTGACGAGACACAAAATACGACCACGAAAACAACAACAAAACCCCGGGGCATTGTATCTATAATCAGACCCTGCACAAACTGAATAGACTTCCAGAAGCTTCTAGAGACACTTCTGTAGCACTTGACTGGCGTGACGTCACCTGGGACTGTAAACAACCTGACTCAACACCCTGAACCTGCTCTTATCTCCCCTCCTCCAGCTGAAGCACCCGCAGAGCAGAACACCCACGAGGACACCATGGAGTGGGTGCAAAGGAAAACCAGCACAGACCATCCCAGAAACGAGCTGCTTCTGCTCTTCTTGACATTTTCTAAGAAACAATGAGGTAAAAAAGCCTTATTTGAGGAAAGCACCTGATTGCTTCCCAGTGGATTTAGTTTCCTTCCCCGCCACATAGCTGCCATGGGAGACGTCTCCAGGAGCAGCTCATCTTGTCCTGGGAACAGATACCATCAGAATAGGCTGAAAAGTCAGAGACAACGAGATAAGAGATCCATGACATTTTATGGAGATACACACAGAGCCACAAATAGAGACAGTGGGTTCACTGTGCTCCTAATTGCAACGACACTGAGAGCTCTGGCTGTTCTCAGCGCATTTGATTGCAGCCTTTGCCTAATCTCATTTTTCAACCAGCTCAGCAACACTATGCAAAGCCAACAGGAACAGTTTCTGCTTCGCCCCTTCTTTCATCAGCCAGTCATTCCCGAGATTTGCAGCCAGCAGCACTCACCAGGCACACCAGACCCTTTCCTGCCCATCAAAAAGGTACCTCCATCCCCACCAAGCTCATGATGCCTCCACCTAAGGCCTCCTATTGATGTCAGAGGACTTCAGATCAGATAGGCTGACATGCAACAGAGAGGAGAAGGAAACCATAAGCACCAGAGGTGGGAAGGAATGGATGCCTGAAAGTCATCTGTATCCATTTCCTGCTACACAAATGCCAGACAGGGAGAACAGAGGCAAGGAAAGCAATCTGGAGGCTGGTTGTGCTCCTTTCATGTCAGTCAGTCCCAGCTGCCACTTCAGTACACAGGCTCTCCTTCCACATCAACCTGCCTGCACGTCTTCTCACAAGAGAACAGAAAGCAGCCTTCAAATCCTGCTCCGTGGCACCAGAGACAGGTTGGCCTCAGGC
Organism: Platyrinchus mystaceus; assembly: GCA_035041135.1. Taxonomy (NCBI): domain Eukaryota; kingdom Metazoa; phylum Chordata; class Aves; order Passeriformes; family Tyrannidae; genus Platyrinchus; species Platyrinchus mystaceus. Next base: position 149,686,929 of record JAWWLV010000088.1, read on the forward strand.
AAATGCCAAGAAGAAGGGCTGGATGGATTTTGTTTAGCTTGGGAGCCTCAGATTCATAGACCCTCCCCCCATTTAAGCTGTATGAACTTCTGAGAGCAAAACTGCCTGTTGGAAAAAGTTTTTCAGCAAAAAGGATCACAGGTGCCATGGAAAGATGGATGCCTTCCATCTTCAAAGCACAAGGCAGCACACACTGAAACCGTTTGGTGCCCCAGAGCAGCAGCCAAGTGTGATAAATGACAGAGTGATTGTACAAACAAGGTCAGCCCTCAGGACCCAAATGTCTTTACACCTGGAAAAGCAATCAGGCTTCCCTGATACTGAGGAATTTAGATCAAGAAAAAAGAAGGAGACAGTCTTTGGGAGATCAGAGTTGTTTTGGAGTCTGCGGCCACCGAGCTGGACGTCACATTTCCCACTGTTCCAGACTGAATGCGTGGCAGTGCTTGGATGACTTAGTGCCAGGTCACTGTTAGCTCATCTTGATCAAGATGTGATGTCACCCTTCCTATTTTTTAAACTGACATTAATATCATGGTTGAACAACATTTCTTCTGGCTCTTGCAGGAGATGATGATCTAGATGATGTCTAGATGATCCAGGCAGCTTCCAACCCTGAACTGCCTGAGCACAAATGCCCCGAAACTGTGTTGCTTCTAACCCACCAAGGGTTTTCTTTCTATTTTTTACCTGCATTGCCACTTTCTATTTGCTGTTTTGTGCCCTGTTGTCTACTTTTTGTGAACCTTGCATGTAGAACAGTCTTAATCTATCCATATGCTCGACAAACACAGGAGTATTACATATTTCAGTGAACAGCAAAATTAAATTTCCAGTCAGTTCAGAATCCAGGTTTCATCTGCCTTTTCACTGCTTACAAAAGATGAATATTAATGTCTATTTGCTGCAAGAAAAACCAGGGAGGAGGAACTCAGGAAAGAGGGTACTGGTGTCTAGTTTGCTACTCTGACGTTCGAGTAAACTTATTAATTATAAAAGATGTACACGCACGAATGGACAAAGACCAACTGCAACACACCAGGTCAGCTCAACAAAATGAGAAATGGCATTTATAAATGTATATTGGATTTCAACAGAATAATGAAAAATGAGGACGGCAACAAATTTTGAACCCACAGAAACACCCTGATGGACAGAGCTGAAGTGCTGTGGGGGTAGAAGATGCAGGGCAAAACGGTGAATTAATAAAGGAATAGATTCCTAAATCCCAGGATCCTGCTCCCCTATAACCTGTAAGAAATTTTTCCTAATATGCAATCTAAACCTCCTCCAGTGGCACTTGAGGCCATTTCCTCTCATCCCAAACGTGGAGGCTGTGGAGAGGAGGAAATTAAAATACTATCACATTGGCCATGTGATGGACAGTGGTCTCCAAAGCCTAATGTCCAGGAGAGAAAAAGATGGAAGGAAAGGCTGTGTGTTCTCCTTGGTGTTCTCTTATAATCTCTTAGATCACTGAATGCAACTATTAACTGAGCACTGCCAAGTCCACAATGGAAAATAGAAAGAGGGAGGCACAAACTCACACAATCGAGGTGAGAACTAGAGATATCTCCAAATATTTCAGGGATACCAAGAGGAGAAAATAGCCAACATGATCCTGAGCAGTGACTAACTGAAACATGGGCATGGAGACAACTATGTAACCACAGCCTAACTATGAAATCATTAGTCACAGAATCATTAAGGTTGGAAAAGACCTCTAAGATCATCAGGTCCAACCTGTGAACCATCCCCACCTTGTGACCCAGCCCAGAGCACTGAGTGCCACATCCCGTCATTCCTTGAACACCTCCAGGTATGGGCACTCCAAACCTCCCTGGGCAGACCTTTCCAATGCCTGACAGCCCTTTCAGTGGAGAAATTCTTCCAACTTCAACCTCCCCTGGTGCAGCTTGAGGCCGTTTCCTCTTATCCTGTTGCAAATGTCCTGGGAGAAGAGACCAACCCCTACCTGACTACAACCTCATTTCAGGGAGTTGTAGGGAGTGAGAAGGTCCCCCCCCGAGCCTCCTTTTCTCCAGGCTGAGCTCCCTCAGCTCCCTCAGCTGCTCCTCATAGACCCTCCAGACCCTTCACCAGCTTTATGCCCTGCTCTGGACACGCTCCAGCACCTCAATGTCCTTGCCTTCCCCCAAGAACAACCTCAAAGAAAGGTCAAAAAACCACTGTGGTCACATGTATTCACACACCCACGCAAAACCCGTTAGGAATACTGCATCCAAACAAGTTCTCATTGCTTTTTCTTCTTTATACCAATCCTGTAGCTCGTGAGGAGGTGAGGAGAGTCAGCTTGTAGCCTCTGCTGACAAGAGCCCTTCTGACATTTCTATGCCTTGCTCTGCCCATTGTGCTTCTACAGTTACTCCACCTACGTCTTCTCAGACAACACTACAAAAGATTTCTGAACAATGGCCACGCTGGGAGATGAATGAAAACCATGTGGCAAAAAAAATCTATGAGCTTCAACAATGAGAAAATGCAGAAAGATCCTCAGGATTGCACTGGGTTCTGTGGCCACCCACCAGGACTCCAGGCCCAGAGTCAGCAGTGGCTGGGAGCCAATTTTCCTGCCAGATTAAGGTGAATTGGCTAAAAACCCTGTGTTGAACCTGCACTGGGCCACTGTGCATATTTGAGGAAAAACAACCATTGTCAGTTTTCCAACTCATTCACTTTTGCAAAGACCCCTCACCGATGGAGAACATGGTTGATCCCTTAATTCTTTCAAGTGGTTCTTAGACATCCCATCAATCTGCTGTTCACAGAAGGACTTTCTGCCTGTGTTTTTAAACCACATCTCAAAATCTCTCTGAGGCAGGAGGAAGGGTGGGCACCTAGACTGGCTGTATTTCAACTTCCCCCCTCCTCAAATAAAAAAAAAAACAAACAGGTTTTTAAAGCAAGGGATGCTCCACAGTGGGAGTAAAATCACAGGCAGGCAAGGAATTGCTGGCATTGTTTGAAACAAGGCAACAGGATGAAAATTAAACAGTGTGGACTGAAGAACAAGCAATTGAGATGTTTTTGACCACAGACATTCACCAGAGGGATGCAGCAGAAAAAACACAGCAACAAATTTGCCCAAATCCTAGGAAAACACGACTAACAACTACCCTCATCTGCCGGGGAGGGGGGGCTCTCCACGATGGACCGGAGCCTCCTGGCACAACTCCTGCCTGCAGCAGAGCAGGGCAGGCAAGTGCAGGATTAGCATAGCAGGAGAAAAGAGATTTCACCTCATTTGAAGGCTCACAGGCAAGGATGACAAGACAGAGCACACGAAGCATCTGGATGTGTAAATATGTGCTGTCAAAGGAGCTTCTCTTCTCCAGACCAGCTCCACTCTCAAAGCAGAGACAGATCACGGCACAAGGCAGCCTGGGAAGAGCTCAACTCATCCCCTTCCCATCTTTCTTTCACCCTGAAGACAAACATTTTGGGGTACATCCACCCTCATGCCGACAAAGCCGTATGGGTCAGGTCTGCTCTGCCACAGCTTCCCCAATCAGCTATGAACCAGCGACCATAAAAAGCCCTATTTCAGCTCATTTCCAAGCTTTGTTCACATTGTAGGACTCCTCCTTCCTGCTGATAAGCTCCTGTAGCACATGATGGCACCAAAGGGAACCAAGTGCAAATATCAAGGAGAAAAAGCGGCTCAGCTTCAGCGCGTGACTCATGCGAGAAGAACTCCAAGCCCTGAAGGAGCCAAAGCAAACCAGCTGACTGGCAAACCCTGCACAGGAGAGAAAATTTGCCCTTAAAAACACAGACTGCATTTTTTCTTTTTTTTGGCTGTTGTATTTTTTAGGCAATTATCCGTATATAAGACCCCGACGAAGGCAGGACACACAGCGTGGGATGCAAATGTCTAAATAAAGGTGCCAAGTGCCATCTCAGGTGCCCTGTGGGGCTGGCAGACCTGTCTGGTGATGCACAGCCTTCTGGGCTGGCAGAAGAGTTGGAAATACCTCCAAATCAAGGCACCTAAATCACAGAATTTTTGGGCTGGAAAGACCTTTAAGATCATCGAGTCAAACCATTAACCCGGCACTGACAAATCCACCAATAAACCATGTCCACAAGTGCCACATCTACAAATCTTTTAAATCCCCCCTGGGGTAGTTACTCCACCACTGCCCTGGGAAACCTGTTCCAGGGCTTGACAACTCTTTCAGTGAAGAAATTTTCCCTAATATCCAATCTAAACCTTCCCTGGCACAACTTGAGGGCGTTTTCTCTTGTCCTGTCACGTGTTACTTGGAAGAAGAGACTGACAGTCACTTCTCAGTGTGTGCAAAACGTATCTGAGCACCTGCAGCTACTGGGAGAGACTTAAGTCAGTACAGTCACTGAAGACTGGAGAGAAATCCAAAATACACAGGAGGTGACTATTTTTCAGTAGAGAGAGGGACTGGAGAAGATGGCAGCTCCTAGGAAGCATAAACATAACACAGATTAAAAAAAAAAATTAAAATTTAGCTTTAAATTTATCATTATTGCCACTCTGTTCCATGATTTATCTAATTCTGCCACTTTCTTCCTAATGCAGTAGAAGAACTAAACAGGCGAGGTCATGTCAGACTGGGAAAAGAATGTTGGAGTGGTGGAAAAGCCCATAAAGTAACACCCCATGAATTCCTGAGTCATCTGGAAAAGGCAAAACACCCCTTCTTTTTTCAGTGCAAGAACTGGGGGGGTAAGGAAGCAAATCCAGGAGACAGGAATGAAAGGAGATGCTCCTCCATCTAAAGACTAAGTAAGACAGAACTTCATTCCATGGGCTGTTGTGCATCCTGAAATCTTGCACGGGCTTAAAAATGCAACAGGCCTATGAAAAGAAGAAGGGGAAAAAAAAGAAAGAATAAAAATACATTGTGTGGTATTAAATGTACCACCTCTGACTGAAAAAACTTGGGAAAACACTGGGAGAAGCCCTGTCTGCCCTGTTCTTGTGCTCTTTGCAAACCAACCACAACTAATCACGTAACAGGACTAATTTTGGTTCATCTTTGCACACCTCTGTCCTGACCCATTTTGTCTCTTCACCTGACAATTCCAGAAGGAAATCCTTCAGGAAAATACAGAACTGGACTGTTCAAGAGCTGCCAGGGTACTTGAAATTTGCCTCTTCTGGTCAGCTGCTCTGTCTTGCCTCTTTCCATGACCATGATGACTGTGCCCTCCACTCAATCCCAGTAACTTGGACTTATAAACAAGGTCAGACACAACCCCAAGGGCCATATTTGAAGACAACCAGATCTCCATCACCCAAGTGTGAAGAGAAAGGAGAAAGTAAGAGCATTACCAGAGGCCTGTCATGCACCAAGGGTTCACAGTTGAGCTTCCTTCTGTATTCAGGAAGGCTCAAACCTAAATCCACCAGTACATTTATGATGGTAAACCCTCTCTGGAGACTAAAGCCAGGAACAGGCACGAGGAACTAACAGGTGCCAAGTTCACACCTGATGAGGGGCGTGAAAAAGATGCATCTGTGTTGTGCCTCATTTTACTGCTTTTAACAAAAATACTGTAATTATGTCGTATGATTACATCCCTGTAAGGGATGAATGTGAATTAAGGTGGTTATGAGGTATAAAAACAGTTAGGTCCTGGTAAGGTGAGGTGAGAGACAGACCCTGCTCTGCTGTACCTGCTCTCAGCCAGGAATGGTGATGCCCACAGCACTCCCATCCCACTGGCATTCCCATTACACCATAACACAGAGTAGAAATACAGACTCCGACAGAGGATTTTTTTTTTTTAATTCTCTATCCAAGCCTTTCTAATCACACTGGTCCCATTTTTTTATTGTTTGGTGGGTGTTTTTAGTGACTTGACCCTACGTAAACGACAGGATCTACATTTGAGAACTGTTTCCTCTTGCTCTTTTCAGACAGACAGACAGATTTTTAACTTCTTTTTTTTTTTTTTGTTTGTCTCAGAAGCCTTCTTCAGCCTGAAGAAAGCACCATTCTGAAAAAGAAATAAATAAAACTTAAAAGGAAGGAGACTGTAATGGAGTTGGGACATGAACCAAAAGAACTTGTATTTTCAATGTTCTTTTGCACCGTTTGCTTGTGGTACATTCAAAGCTTTGGGAAACCATCCAAACCTACACAAATAGGAAATAATCCATGGAAATTACAGCTGCAAGGTGCCAGTGACAGCAAAAAGGGTTTTGATGGGGAAAATGAAACTGAAAATTCAAGGACGAGGTGAAAAGCATGGAATGGTTTGTGCAGGAAGAGAAATGTCCAGAAAAGAAATGGTGGACTGAGGAGATTTGTCACCACCACTCCCAAAACATAAAGTGACAAAGACAATGAAAGAAGGCCTGTGCAAAAACAAATTGGACAAGAGTTGGACTTCTGATCCTTTCCACAGGTTTTTGCTTCCCCACTTATTTCAGTGGAGGATTTAGGAGATCTCTAACGGGTTTGGCCACTTCCCTCTCCACATGAATAAACCACAGGAAAGTCCAAGCTCCTGAAAGCAAGGGAAAGATGAATGAACTGGAGACCACATGGGCCTTCAGACCAGGCATAAAATATTTACCTAACCCAATCACAGTCTTAGGGCAAAGCTCCCCAGCTTGGATCTTCCCAAGGAGCACAAGGTCCATGTCCCCTCCAATCTCCCCTGAAGGGCTGAACCTCTTTGGAGAGCTCTTAGAGGAGCCTGGTAGGAGGGTATGTGGTGGTTGGTGAGTTCCCAGAGCACATAAAGCTCTTCTGAAGACACATCACACAAAGCCCAAGGGCACCTCTCCATTTCCAGAACCACTCACAAAACCGTGGCTCCTCTTCTCTGGCATTTTTACAAAGCATGGAGTGACAGGATAAGAGGGAATGTCTTCAAACTGAAAGAAGGCAGGTTTAGGTTAGATATTAGGAAGAAATCTTTTTCTGTGAGGGTGGGGAGGCACTGGCACAGATTGCCCAGAAAACCTGTGGCTGCCCCATCCCTGGACGTGTTCAAGGCCAGGTTGGACAGTGCTTGAAGCAGCCTGGGCCAGTGGAAGGTGTCCCTGCCCATGGCAGGGGGTTTCCACTGGATGAGTTTCAAGGTCCTCTCCTGCCCAAACCATTCTATGATTTGTATTCCCCTTGATAAATAACCTAAGTCACATTTAACTTGAAAAAAATTATTACTCAAAAGACATGTCAGCTCCATAAAGATGAAAACTCTCTTTAAATTTAAAGAAGATAGAAAAGCTTATCCATTGTACCTTTCAAATCAACCCCCAATTTCACTATTAGGAAGCAAATAAAAACACTGCAACTGGAGCATAAAGGAAACAGTTTAAGGTCAAATGAAACCACAAACAATTCAGGCAATTAAGATCATGGGAGCACTGGGAGAGTGCAGGGAGTTGTGTCTAATGGGTTTGTTCCACAATGAGACCAGAAATATTTATTCAAATTGAGCAGAGCCTCCCTCTTTTTGCTGCCTCAGTCCAAGGAGTAAATATTTTCCACGAAAGGTATGAGAATCTGGCCCCTAATGATGTCATGCCCGTAAAAATCAGAAGGTAGTGCTGTTATTTCAACTAAGTATCATAAATGCCTCCATCAATTAAATTCTGCCAGGCAATGTATATATTACAGATGTTTCAGAATAAACTGTTTCAGTGCAGAGTGTGTGAAACCCCAGCAGGGAGGGGTATTCCCACCTTCAGCTGCTCTAAGGAAACACATGCCTGTGACAGGCCATTATTCTGCAGGGAAGCGTTTTTAAATCCATTTTCCAATAGTTCAAGAAGTTGAGACACTCTCTCACTCTCTGCAGATAAAATTAAGAGAAAATATGAAAGAACTGAAAGGCTAAAAAAAGAAATCTGGTCCAGATGGATCCCCAGCTGAATTCTATAAAATATTTACAGATCTTCTGTCACCAAAACTTACGTTTCTTTTTGATGAGGTGGAAACCAAAGGCTCTCCACCTGTCTTGGTTTTATTTTTTGCTTTTAAACCCTTCAGGGAAGGTATAATAATGTTATTTAGGAAAAAGGAAAAAAAAATCCTCAAAAAAATCCCCAATAAACAAGAAAAAAACCCACCCAAACCCAACAGATTTTAATCTCAGCTGTAATTACTGCAGGTGACTCCAACTAATCAACGTTGATTCTAAAATTCTATGAAAAAGAGATATTGTCCCTCGTGTTTAATTTAGCCCAAAGTTGTTCCCTATATTCCAAGTTCAAGAGTTTGATCATTAAAACAAGCTTAGCTCAAATAAGCACAGTCTGATACCACCATCATTCACACAATGAATTAACAGCCCAGCCCCATGACAGGGCTGTCTCTAGATACCAAAAGATGCTTCATCATGTGTCCTAAGGGTAAAACATCCTCTTTTTCATTTAAGATCAGCTAAAAAGTTCTCAAGTTTTCTCCTCCTAAATCTGTGTGTTCCATTTGGCAACATCCAGACTGACAGAGCTCAGCTCCCCGAGGAGGAGGGAGCAGTTTATTTAAACTGATTTTATATTTGTTGTGCTCCTGTGGATGATGGAGCAGAGGAACATGGAGAAGCTTTTAAACTGTAAATAATCCTGTTGGTGCAGGCAGGACTTTTGGAGAAGGATGTGACTGAGCACCAGCAACAACCTCAGTAATTCAACCCTTTTTTTTTTTTTCAGGATATGCATCCAGGCAGTGCCTGGAACCCGTGGATTTGACAAGGTGAAGGCAGTGGGATGAAATCAGGGGATGAAGGTCCAGCTCAAGGCTGTGCAACTTGTTCCTCTCCCCTGCCTCCAGTAAAGGAGCCAAAGATCTTAAAACATGAATTCCTTCCATAACAATCATAGAATCATTTAGATTGGGAAAGGCCTTTAAGATAATTGAGTCAAAGCCTTTCCCCAGCACTGCCAAGGCCACCACTAAACCATGTCCCTAAGCACCACGTCTACACATCTTTTAAATCCCTCCAGGCTTGGTGACTCAATCCCTTCCCTGGGTAGCCTCTTCCAGTGCTTTACAGCCCTTCTGGTGAAGAAATCTTTCCTAATGCACATGTCAAACCTGAATTTTGGTCTTTGTTGGGTGTTTTCAGCTTTGGGCAGCCCAGCAAATTATCTCCACTCATCTATTTGCAGATTAAAAGGGAAAAAACGAGCAAACAAGCAAAACCCACCACATTATGATCTGCTTCCAAACCCATTTCACCTATTACGACATGACACAAGAATTTACATTAGCTGTTGGGGGCGTATCCCATCTTTTTTAAGCTGATCTTGGATTCATTGCTGGATGCAGCATTATGCTTATTACAAGCAAAATAAGAGACTACATAATGATTTGGTTTCCACTGGATGTTGACTTGCTAAGCACTACAATTAATTCAAATTAGCACGCTGCCCTTCCTTTCCCTTCACACTTTCAGAAATGTCTCTCTAAACCAATCTATGATTACCAGTCATACATAAAAGCTTCAGAAAAACACTCCTCCACAAGCATATGGCAGAGAAAATTTGTCCAGCGCTGCAGGATTTTCATGGCATTTATCTCGAGGAAGGTACTACACAGGGAGAGAGATGTCTCTACACATTGGCTTCACTCAGGAAGGCACAGAGCTGTTCCTCATCCCGTTGTGGCGGGCACTGTATCCTCAGGAGAGCATCCTCCTCCCACAGATGCTTCAGACAGATGAGGACTGAGGATCTGAGCTGTAACACCCATCCTTAAAGCCAAGGCTGCGCTTTCTAGGAGCTGTACTAGACCTCAGGCGTACACCATGGCAACCACATTCGAGTGCACTTCTTCAAAACCATCTCTTAGGAGAAAAAAAAAGGGGAGGGGAGGGAAATAGCAGCAAGTTTAACTGAGCACTTTATGAACAACATAATTCACAGAATCATTTAGGTTGGAAAAGATCTCCAAGGTCATCAAGTCCAAGCTGTGACTGATCTCTGCCAACCAGACCAGAGTGCTGAGTGCCACGTCCAGTCGCTTCTTGAACACTTCCAGGGATGGGGACTCCACCACCTCCCTGGACAGCCCCTTCCAGTGCCTGACCACCCTTTCCAGGAAGAAATTCCTCCTCATGTCCAACCTGAACCTCCCTTGGTGCAGTTTTAGGCTGTTTCCTTTCGTCCTGTTGCTTGTTGCCTGTGAGAAGAGCCGAACTCCCACATGGCTACCACCTCTTTTCAGGGAGTTGAAGGGAGTGAGAAAGTCCCCCCTGAGCCTTCACTTATCCAGGTTGAGCCCCCCCTCAGCTCCCTCAGCTGCTCCTCATATGCCTCACTCTCTAAACCCTTCCCCAGCTCTGTTGCCACCTCTGGAAATGCTCAACCCCTCAGTGTCCTTCCTGAACTGAGAGGTCCAGAAGTGGACAAAGCACTCGAGGTGTGGCCTCACCAGTGCCCAGCACAGGGGGACAATCCCTGCCCTGGTCCTGCTGACCACACCATTTTTTTACACAAGCCAGGATTCCACTGGCTTTTTTGGCCCCCTGGGCACAGTGCTGGCTCATGTTCAGACACACAGGCTGGCTCAGATTCCAAAGGCAACAGCCACTATTTAAAACATGGCAATAATCAGCCCCTTCCCACCTTTCACAGCCACACTGTTCCTGCCATTCCCCCACCAAAGGAAAGGAAGAGCACAGGGAACAGCACATCAGCTGTCAAAACACAACAGCAGCTGCTGCTGTGAGTTAACCTGAGCCATTAAGGCCTCCCTCCTGCACCAGGATATTGTCTCAGAGACACTGGAGCAATTCAGCCTCCCGGATTTACCAGCGTGGCACCGGCACTCGGGCACGGAGAGACAGAACAGCTCTTAAAATAACAACCTCAAATGGTGTAATTTCATTAAGGCAGCCCTGACCCTGCTGCTCCTGCTCCTGTTCCTCTCTGGGATCGTTATCCTGTGATTTAGTTCATTCTCTGGCAAAACTCCTTTCTCTTTCTGTCCTCCTGGATTTATATTTATTTATAAGTATATTTAAAAATATAAAAATAAATATAAGCATATATTTATAAATATGGAAGAATAAAGAGAACATAGATAAACCCCTGAGTTGTTTCTCTCCATGCTGGTCCAAAGAATACATGAACAAGATATTCTGTGGGTTACACCCAGTGGTTTGCAAAACTGCACACAGGCTTCCTTCAGTGGCTATTTAATTACAAAAAAAAAAGGTACAAGAGTTAACAGTGCTTGATGCACACAGAGAGGACTATTCAAGCTCAGATGATGGTTCTGAAATTTAAAGGTTCAAAAGTTATTAAAAATTACAAAATGCACCCAAAAAAAAAAAAAAAAGAGAGAGAGAAAAAAGAGAAAAAAACCCAAAACCACAGAATGGTTTGGGTTGGAAACCTAGTTTCAATCCCCCTGCCCTGGGCAGAGACACCTTCCACTATCCCAGGTTGCTCCAAGCCCCATCCAACTTGGCCTTGGGCACTCCAGGGATGAGGCAGCCACAGCCTCTCTGGGCATCCCGTGCCAGGGCTTCATCAACCTCATAGTGAAGAATTTCTTCCTGATATCCA
>JAWWLV010000088.1:149698558-149709502 GCA_035041135.1 Platyrinchus mystaceus
GGCAGCCACAGCCTCTCTGGGCATCCCGTGCCAGGGCTTCATCAACCTCATAGTGAAGAATTTCTTCCTGATATCCAATCTAAATCTCCCCTGTTTCAGTCTGAAGCCATTCCCCCTTGTCCTGTCTCTCCAGACCCTTGTCTAAAGTCCCTCTCCAGCTCCCTTGGAAGCCCTTTAGGCACTGGAAGGGCCTTTAAGGTCTTCTCTTCTCCAGGTGAACACCCCCAGCTCTCCCAGCCTGGCTTCAGAGCAGAGGGGCTCCTATGGACTCATTCCAGCAAATTCACATCCTTCTTTTGTTGGGGACCCCAGTCCTGGACACAGCACTCCAGTGGAGGGGTGTCACAAGACTGGAGTAGAGAGGGAGAATGCACCTGTCAATGAATCCAACACAAACTAAACTTGAAGGACTCTCAGGGTCAGCTAACTCAAGACTGACTTGACTTTGCAAAACCTGAACAGTCTGAAAGCTGCATTTTTCTGATAGTAGAAAATCTGCTAAGTTTTCAGGTATTTCATTCTCCAGCTCTCCTCCAGCAGTTCTGCACCCACGAGTTTCTCCTTCAGTGAAAAACACTCTGGTTTTACATGTATGTTAATCTGTGTATTTAAAATACACTCCCCATCCCTGGAAGTGTTCCAGGCCAGGCTGGATGGGGCTCAGAGCAACTTGGGATAGTGGAAGGTGTCCTGCCCTTGGCAGGGGGTTAGAACAAGATGATTTTTAAAGTCCCTTCCAACCCAAACCATTCTATGATTCTATGAAAATTACAGCACACAGACTTATATTCATTTTAATTTTATAAGTTAATTAACTTTTAAAATAACCTCAAAATGAGACACCTTTCAGTGTCTCTTTAAAACACTTGGATTTCCCAAGTGGGTCTCAATATGTTGTTCCAACCGTGGTATGCACTTGTTCCTCTCTAAAACAAGCCCATAATGAACCCAACAGAGGCACAAGAATCCAAAATAAAGATAAGGCCCATCAACCACAGTCCAAAAGCCTCTGGAGAGAGTAAACAGCAGCCTGTGATTTCAAGCTGTGGTCTCAAGAGAGCTTCTTCCTTTCACAATTCTGTCAGAATTCTCTGCTATCACAGTCCAGCCCAGCCTCTCATGCTATTTTTACCCATGGGAAAACCCAGAAACCACATCCACCATTCCTTGCAGGAACCTGTCAAACTTTTTCACTTAATGAAGTAAAATTCTAAAGCATTTGAATAATTCCTTGACACATGACATGACTAAGTCAAGCAGGACCTTTTCAGCCAGTGAGGTAGATGGGAATGCAAACTTAATTACAGCCCAGTAAAACCATCAGAAAAGGAAAGAGTTTCATCAAAAGGGTTGATTCAGTAGATCAGTGTCAACCTTTCAGACAACACTGAGTTATTTCAGCCTTGAGCTCCTCAAAAGAGCATTTGGATGGTTAAAATATTCACAGTCTACAGTGAAAATCAGGTTTCCCATTAGGGAAGATTTGACGGACATGTAGGGATGGATGCCACCAAAAAAGGTGGCCCTGACCATGGTGGGGGGTTGGAACTAAGTCATACTGAAGGTCCCTTCCAAACCAAACCATTCTATGATTCTGTGAAAACATGGAGAAGACTTTGCACACTCAGGACATGATTTTTCCAGGCTGTAACATCTTCCAGAGTGACCAACGAAGCAAGAACATTCAAAACCACACGTGGCAAACAGGTAGAATGCAGAGTAAGAGGACACACCAGAGATGACCAGCACTTGCCTCTGAAGTGCAAGGAAAAATGTTCTCCTAAGGGACTTCAGCCTGACTGGCACCTGCTTGAATCTCCTGCTGCCAGGACTAAAACATCCCTGGAATTATTATTAGAGCTGACAAGTTCGCTATCTCAGCATTGTGCTTCACTCAAGGGAGTTTTGTGATAGACCTCATCTTGATAGAGAGGGATTGATCAAAGAACTCAAAATTAGTTGCTGCTTAGATAATCACAACACATTCCCTTAAAAGAACCAACAGCCTCAAAAGTTATTAAAAATAAAAAATAAAATCTAGAACCTTGCTGGTTTTAAAAGCCTGTTTTAAAAAGGCACATAAGTATAAAAAGAGAAGGGTAACTAACTGGATGTGTGAGAGGTGATAGAAACATCAACAATATGTAGGAAGCTTAAAGGTATTCCTTCCTGGATGTCCACAATTCTCAGCTAGGAAAGATGGTAACCACCCCTGCATGGGGGGAAGAACCGTATAAAACACTTCAAACCACATGTTCATATGTGCACTTGGGGAAAAAAGAAGATAAACCAACCAAACAGAGGAAAAAAAAACCCAAACAAAACCCCCCACACACCACCACCAAAAATCAGACAAGAAATCTACAGGCAAAAAAATACCCCAAATAACTAAGAAAAAAAAAATTGGGGGGCAGGCAAAATTTAATTTTAAAAATGGAGCTGGTACAAGGCAGGAGACCGAACTCATAAATAATTCAGATAAATCAAAAATGTTTGTAATTTATTTCTACCATTGGAAAAATATTTGAAAAACATTCAGATGCAAAATTTCACTGGAAGTCAGTGGAAATTAATGTCCACCCCACTGGTTGCACAGGAAAGCCCAAAAATAGCAGCTCAGATGTGATTAAATCCAGCAAGCCTCGGTAACATGAACACCAAGACTGTGAAAGAGCAGGGCAAGCAGCGATTTGGCTCATTAGTGCTGATTTGTGACACCATTTGGGAAGAATCAAGGGAATTCCAGAAGAAAAGCTAACGTTGAGTCAAAGTTAAAGGGTAAAACAGGTAATGCTGTGCTCATTCATGGCCTGCCAGCCTAACAACAAATCCAGGAAGAGGGGGAAAAAAAAAGGGGGGAAAAAAAAAAAGAAAAAGAAGAAACAGCTGATTTTGGACTCAATTCTTATGGAAGAATAGTTTGATTTTTGGCTGCAATGGGCAATTTAACCCTTGATTTCTCTCCAGCAAGGAAAGCACAACTCAATGCATTAGTTCTTCAGCTGGTGATAACCAAATGCTGAGCCAAGAGAAACAGTTATTAAATGTTCAAATTGCTGTGGAATTATGGAAACTGTGGCTTATTGAACCCCACGATGTGTTTTCATCCACAAGATCACAAGTTACACTGATGACACCGAAACCTGTGAAAGCAGAGAAGCACCAGTGAGTTAAAAACCTCCCCAACCATAAGATATCAGGCTATAATTACATGCATCTAATTACCAGAGATGGAACAGGCTTCCAAAACAGTCCAACAGCGATGGATTAGGCACTGGAATAGTCAGTAAAGTGGTGGACTCACCCTCCCTGCAAGTGGATGTGGATATGATTTAGAGGCAGACAGGGCAGGGCAGGGTTAACAGTTGGATTCAACAATCATGGAGGTCTTTTCCAACCTTAAGGATTCTATGATTCCAAGATCTGGGCTGGCCCTGGGACATTTTGATCAATGACTTTGTGGAAACAGTTGAAGGTCACACAAGGATGAGTGGAAATGGTTAAAAATGTTGTGGCCAAAGGACACAGTCACGGGGAGGTCACTGTCACCCTTCCCAGCGCTGCACCCAGTCCTGGCCACACCAGGTCCAACCCTACTGCCAGGTTTGATGAAACACTGATGAGGAATCAAAAGAGAATCCAGAGAAAAGAAGGCCTACAAGGAACACAGAGAGGGACTTTGACAAGTGAATGGAGTCACAAGAGCAGGGGAATGGATTCAAACTGAAAGAGGGAAGGTTTAGTGTAGATATCATGGAGAAATTCTTCCCTGTGAGGCTGGGGAGGCCCTGGCACAGGTTGCCCAGAGAAGCTGTGGCTGGCCCATCCCTGGAAGTGTCCAAGGCCAGGCTGGACAGGGCTTGGAGTAACCTGGGATAGTGGAAGGTGTCCCTGCCCGTGGCAGGGGGGTGGAACTGGATCACCTTTAATGTCCCTTCCAACCCAAGTCATTCTGTGATTCTATGAACTTGCTCCCCTGGCAGGCAAAAACTGAAGCTCCTGAAAGAAAGCAGCATCACCCTCCTCCACATCCTCCCCAAAATTCCAAACTACATGGTATGGACTCCATCTCCTAGCTCAGCCTTCCTGCTCCACTGACACCAGAGTGCTGTTCTTTGGTCCTTGCAGCAGCAAAGAACTGGAGTGAAAAAAACCGCTGCTCAGCAGAAAAGGGTGAGCTCATGTCACATAAATCCAGGAAAGATTTCTCCTTTGGCACTCAGCTCCTCAGGGTTTCCCAGCCCTGCTCCCTGGATCAGTAACCCCTCACCTGGAGGCCTGTCTGGAAGCAGTGGTTGGAATCCACAGCAGGGCCTCCCAACACACCAGCTCTGCTGTCTGAAGTCCTTAGAAAAGAACTCATCCCCTTCCCCAGGAGCTATTTACATTCTACTGTCGCTTCCCTCTCTGTCCAAGTGTTTAAATTATACAAATAAATCATATCCTTACTCTTCCCCATGAAATATTAAAAGGAATTTTTTGGTTTGTTTATGGGCTTTTTTTGCAGTTTGATCTTTTTTTTTTTTGTTTTAATTTAGAAACAGAATGCAAAGAACTAACCGTGTTCAGCTTTGCATTAGAGCTGCTCTACCTAAATTATTGCATTATAAACACACTTCTTTCTTGTCTTTGCACAAAATTCGTTTGATAATGGGAGTTTAAAATATTCTTGGTGTCTCACGAGTAAGGTTTTTCTTCCAGGAAAGCAGAACTACAAGCAAATATATAAGACCCTTAGCATTATGTGGTGAGGTAAACATAGTACGAGGAGGGGAAAAAAAACCAAACAAAAATAAATTACAAAAAAAAAAGAAAAAAAAAAGAAAAAGAAAAAAAAGGATTTAGAATGGGGGATTTACAAGTATAGAGACTTAGAAAAATTGGAAAGACACATTTTATTACTGGTCATGGCTTGAAACAACTCCTGGTTTTCTTTGTTACAGCAGCTTTTGGATCTCAGAGAGTCTGAGATGTTACACAGGGTTGGAATTTACAGTGGAGGTAAAAGGGGAAGGGCTGTGCTGGAGAAGGGAAACGTGTGAGGAGGGAGGAGCAGCAAGGATGGAACAATCACAGCTGGATCCCCAACTGCTCCCCACGAGGGAGAGGAGTTGGGAATAAAGGGATGACATTCAGCCTGGGAAAAAAATCTAAGGTATGGAGAGAAGGTGTGGATTTCATTTCAATTTTGTTTCTCACTACTCAAACCTATTTTAACTTGCAATAAATTAATTCTCCCCAAGACGAGTCTGTTTTGTCCACGAGGGTAATTATTAAGTGATGTCCCTGTCTTTATCTTGACCTATCAGCTCTCTCATCCTATTTTCTCCTCTCATCCAGCTGGAAAGGTGGAGAAAGAGCAGTTGTTTGCAGAGGTTCATCCAACACAGGAAGCACTGGGTGTAAAACTCAGCAGCCAAAAGGTGAAATTAGAAAGTTGGGGTTCAACCATCTCCAAATGTTTAACCCTGTTACTATAACTCTTCTCCTGACTGAGCTCTTGCCTCATAAATTCATGGAATTTTTCCCTTTTCCTGAAATTTAACCCCGATGTTCTTCCACTTGCTCCCATTCTCTCACAGGACAGTACTTTGCAAACTACCCCCTCCCCTCTTGCTACTCCAAGATATTCCACCTATGAACAGCTTTTAAAACATTCCTTTAAAGTATTCCTCCACCATCTGAAGTGAACACTTCCACTTGGAAGCTGTTTTTTTTTTCTCCTCTGTTTGTCCAGCACATGGAATCCTCAAGTTGCCTTTAAAAAAAAAAAAGGCAAAATGGAGCTACAAAGAATTGGAGACACACAAAAAAAATCCTGAAAGTCTGTAATAGCAGAAAACAGCAGACATGTGATTTAAAAATTAAAATAAAATCCACAGCTCTGCATTCACCCCAGCTTTGATTTCAGCTATTAATGTGCAAATGGTGACTGCTCAGATCTGCTGGGCTGCAAATTGCTCAAGCTCAGATTCACCCACCTTAAAAGGAAGCTAGTAATAAAAATTTTATTATTCCTTTATGTTCCATTTATCTGCAAGTGATGATATGGGCCATGATACAAATGCACATAAGATCACTACTTTTGATTCTTAAAACATGGATATTTAACAAGTCCTTTAAGTGCCATTCATGCCGCACAACTTCCTTTGGTCCAGAGAAATTAGTCTGGGCAGTATCACTCCAGGATTTCATAAATTTAAAATAGAGAGTTTAGTTTGCACTCTTCTAGAACATCAACAGCTTGTCCAGTTCCATTTATTGCCTTTTAGCTCATTTGTGTGACCACAAGGTATCTTCTAAAGAAAATTCCACCTCCACGCAAGAGTACCAAAAATTACTGAATCCACTAATTCCTGCTGCAATTTGTCCTGCTGGTTTTCATGTCCATTGCTGGGGGTGCACACACACCTTCTCTCTCTCTCTCTGGCCAGGAATTTCCTGAGCAGCAAAAGGAACCCAAAGACTGACTGCACACAAACAACATCCTTCGGAAAGCAGAGACAGGGATGGGGGAAAATAAAGGGAAATGAAGGGGAAAAGAAAACAAAGGAAGGGGAGAAGAATGGGAAAAGAAGGGGAAAGGAAAGGGAAAGAAAAAGGGAAAAGGAAAGGGAAAGGAAAAGGAAAAGAGGAGGAGAAGGAAGGGGAGGGGTGGGAAAGGAAGTAAAGGGAAAGGAGAAGAGGAAGGGGAAGAGAAAGAAGAAGAGAAAGAGGAAGGGGAAAGGAAGACAAAGGATACATATAACCTTCCAGCCTCCCCTGGGTTGTCACTATACTGTCCCTCTTTCCCTTCTGTTCCTGTAAAAATCATAAGTTTTAGCCTTACCCAACAAAGTCATGATTTATCAAACCACCAGCTTTCTGTGTATCTTGCTCCGAAAATAATTAAAAAAAAAACCAAAAAAACCCAAAAAAACCAAAATGAATTTGGGTGGGAAGATACAACAGTGGATGTATAATCAGAAAAGCCCAAATCTCCCAATTTTGCTTCCATAAAAAACTCTGGAGAATGTCAGGACACCACTACTACTACATTTCACTGGGGCACAGCTCCATTTTACAGCCTCTCCCTCTGAACACGCCTCAGATTCCCTCATGGCCACCCAGGAACTCCAAATGTCATGTCTGTTATTAAAAATAACATCCAAACACATTTTCCTTCGTTCATTCATGGCAAGAGGTGCTTCTTTCTGGGTGAACTTCAGCAGGCAGGGCTGACTCACTTCTCCCACAAACTACCACATCCCTTTTCCATTATTCATCCTCCAAATTGCTATTTCTCTGCATTAGCAAACAAGAACAAAAAAATCCAGGGTTTCATTTTTATGTCTTTCAATGAGCTGAAAATGCTGTCGATGGATTTCTTCCTCAAGCAAAAAGTTTGCTGGACCAACAGCCTGCTGTAATTAAGGTTAGAAACCTCAATTAAAAAGAAAATCCAGTTTGGGGTGTGTTGTTTCTTTCCGTGACAGAATCACCATTTCTGGACGTGACATGTGAATCACAGAATGCTGCCAGAGAAAACTTATCATATAAATATAAAATGATAGGGATTATTAAAGATTATTCTGAGTTATAAAACCAACACACTGCAGCAGCAGTTTCTTAAAGGTGCTGGACCAGCATGCAAAGAATGGGAGATGGAATGAAAGTAATTAGAGAGGCAACTCCCATCCCTGGCCTGGCTGTTTTCCCAAACTTTGGGGCATTTTCCATCGCCTGAAGCTCTCATCAGTTTTCTATTGACAGATGGGGAGTGGGGAAAAGGGAAGAAAAAAAAAAAAAAAGAAAGAAAGAAACTTTACTTAGGACCTTTTCCATATTCATTAAAAACCTGCTGATGAGACAGAAGCAACAAAGCAAGTCACGTTGGTGCCTCTGGAGCATCCTCAAATGATGGCAAGTGCTGCCAAGTGCCCATATTCCTTGCTCCGGGAATCTTCTTGGGAGTTGCTCATGTTCAGAGGAGCTGCACTGCTCTGTCCTGACTTTGTTCTGCATAGAACAAAATTAACCAAACCAAACCCAAAATAAAAAGAACTAATGACAACAAAGAAAAACAAATAAGTAAAGGCTGTATTTATCAACCCGTCAGGCTGCACTGAGCAATCAACTGGGATTTATTTGGGCAGGAATTGCCCTCCCAGCTCCACCTCCAGGCTCCATGTGCGTCACCTTGTGTGCAACTGCAACACTGCAGAGAGGGACCAAGCAGCACCAACCTAAAACGGATTCAAATCACCAGGGAAGGGAATAAAAATAAGCAAAGAAACGTGTGCAATTATAATATGGAAAATGTACTGGCACAGATTGCCCAGAGAGGTTGGGGATGCCCCACCCTTGGAAGAGTTCAAGGACAGGTTGGATGGTGGCTCTGAGCAACCTGATCTAGTGAGTGGTATCTCTGCCCATGGCAGGGCAGTTGGAATTAGATGATCTTTAAGGTCCCTTCCAGCCCAAACCATTCTATGACATCCCATATATAAAATATAACAAACAAAATGTGTGCAAATATAAATACATAATTTAGTAACTTCATGCTGAACATGTTTGGCTCAATGGTTTGAGTACCAGAAGATTAATCAGGTCCTCTGCTTCCCATTCATCCTCATCCTTGGGCACCTGGGATGCTCAAACCTCATCCTTGGTCCCCTGAGATGCTCAGAGAAAGGAACATCCTAGTTCTCTCCCTACCCCATTCACTCCTGCATTTACAAAGCTCTGTTTTGCACCTAAAAACATGCTCACTGCAAGATTTTCCATCCTTTCCCGAAATATGGGTGGGAATGATGTAAAGAGCAATGGGATTCCCCTCCTGTCTCTGTCACTTTAGGGTTGGTGGGTTTTTCTTATTTATTCAGAGTTTCCTTTGCAGCAGAGCTTGCATAAATTAAACACTGAGGATGGGTGGAAGGAGCAGGGAGGGAAAGGGAACAGGGAGGGAGGTGGAATGCAATTATAACACCCAAGGCAATTTACTACAGAGCTGAGGGGATCAAGGACAGAAAGATCAGGCACCTGCCTTGAATAACTCCTGCTACTCCTGAAAGCTTCACCTGGACAACTCCAGCCTCCAACACCCTCAGCATCAGGAGCAGGAGCTGCCTGTCCTGACTGGACAATGGAAAGATGTTCTGGTCCCCCTGCCCAAGTGTGATGCAGATGAAGCACAGCAGAGTTTTAATTAGAGAAGAAGAACTGGTAAGTCAAGGTGATGGTGGGGGGTTGTTCTGACATGTTGGTGGGTTCCTGCAGCAAGAGCCAGGTTGTGTAAAACACATTTAACAAATTCATCCCCTTCCTCTGAGTCAGAGACATTCACTTTTACTACAAAGAAAGGCACTTCCATCCACTGGCTGACAAAAAGTGAATGCCACGAAGGAGACTGGAGCCTGCTCTGCCTGGAACTTCGTGGGAACTGTCAAGATCTCAGGGTGGATGTGGAGCACTAAGATCGTAGAAAGGAGTGGGGAAATTACAAATTAAATGTAGATTTTCAAGGCACGCTTGGAGAACGGAGAGGGATGAAATCCTCGACTGCGTTGCCACCGTGTCACTTCCAGAGAGTGGCTTTCCTGACAACCCCTGTACTTCACATGGCAGCTTTAAAGGTTATGGCTAAAGGGGCTCTTGCAGAGAAGCCTTTAATGAACTTTGAGTAAAATAAAAACACACATAAACAAGGCAATGACAAAAGCAAGGCAAGGACAACATTTCTGAGCGAAAACCCCCGGGGGTGTTGTCTTGTTTGGGAAACCTTCCCGCCCCTCCTGCCTTCTGCAACACTCTCCCAAACTCCTTTGGGATCATTCCTAGCAGCATCCAAGTTCACCAAACAGCACATCCTGCCACAAGGTCAAGAGCAACCCAGAACTGTAATTTGTGTCTGTCCAGCCAGACAACACAAATGCACAGCATCACTTGCACTTTCAGGCAAAATGCTTCCATTTTCAGATCTCTGCTGCTGGCAGTGAACTGCTCACGAATAATCTATCATGATATGAGCTCAAGAGAAATTTTTAGAGGAAGCAATTGAGGATAACCAAGTTCAAATAGGATTTTGAGAAAAATCCTGCCAACTCACACTCAGGAAAACAGCAAACAAGCCATAAATCGTGATTTAATTAACTCCACCCAGCCAGTCATTGTCATTAATTCTCTCTTATTTTGACTTGAGCAATAAAATCCTATGAGTTCATGTAGCTCTCCAGCAAATCACCATTGTCTTGCTGGTGTTTGCAACCAGAATTGCAAGTGGGACCTGCAAGGTCCTGCTCAGGCCCCTCTGTGCTGGATGTCACACCAGGATGACACATCACCTGCCAAGGGAGCCAGAAGTTGGCACAGAAAGGTGAGACACTGGGAGCCTCCTGGGAAATGTCACTGCATATGGGAGAAAGCAGACAAATAGGCACCATGGAGGCTTCTCAAAAGGAGTATGAAGTCTTCCAGGGTCTGTTTCTCCAGATGGACCTTCCCACCTCCAAACTTCCTTTCCAAGAAGTCTTGGGGGAGACCTTTTTGCTTTCCACAACTCCCTGAAAGGAGGTTGTGATGAAGTGGGGGTCAGCCTCTTCTTCCAGGCAACTGGTGAGAAAACAAAGGGAAATGGTCTCAAGTTACACCAAGGGAGGTTCAGGTTGGACATAAGGAAAAATTCCTTTACTGAAAGAGTGGGTAAGCACTGGAAGAGACTGCCCAGGGAAGGGGTGGAGTCACCCTGGAAGTGTTAAAAAAATGAGTACCTGTGATACTTCATAGTATGGATTAGTGGGTGTGGGGGTATTTGGCCGAAGTCTGGACTTGACCTTGGAGATCTTTTCCCACTTAATGATTCTCTAATTCCATATCTAGACACTTCTCCCCAGACATGGTTTACCCCAAGGGCCACTCAAAGGCTCCACTATCAGTGGTACCATCACAACCTGATGGTTATGAAAT
>JAWWLV010000088.1:149709602-149742018 GCA_035041135.1 Platyrinchus mystaceus
CCAGACATGGTTTACCCCAAGGGCCACTCAAAGGCTCCACTATCAGTGGTACCATCACAACCTGATGGTTATGAAATTGCCCACAGGCAGCAGAAACCAACCTGTGTGTTCCCTGAGAGAAAAGCTGATGTCCAGAAGCACCACCCAGCTGAGAGGCCGTGGCAAGCAGGGGAGGCAGCTCAGCCTCAGTGCCTTTCCTTGGCTTTTTGGGCCACTGGTGTAATGGAGAGGACATGGCTGGGAGCTGATTAAATTACTTCCCATGGGTTGATGATGAACCCTCTCCAGCTGTTTAAAGAAAACGGCCTGGCTGTAAAACAAGAGCCTCAGCAGGTGCTCTTGCACATTCCAGATGAGCTGTAACATGTAGCATGAGGGGAGATGCATAAGGCAAAAAACATATCCAAAAAACCCTAAAGTTTTCTTCATCAACAGAGACCCAGAGAGGGAAAAAAAGGGTTTATTGGACCTTTGATGCAGGAGGACTTGAGATGTTCTTCAAGAGCCATGTTTACTCACAGGAATCACACCGGACATTCCCTGGAATCAATATGCATTAAAAAGATTTTGACTTGTCCTGGAGTTGTGATATTCTCCCCACCAAGACATCAGTTACACCACTTAAACAAACAAACCAAGTTTTTCCTCCTTAAGGTGACTCCCACTTGGATTTTCTCTCTCAGGTAACAAGGACACTGATGCAATAGAAACATCCAAAATAAGAACATCAAGTTCCTTATTCCCTAAAGAGTGGATAAATGCTCCTTTGACTTCTAGGCTGAAAAACAAGTGTTTTTGTTATTTGGCTGGGGATCTGTGTGTGTGTGTGTGTGTGTGTGTGTGTGTGTCCTGGTGGGGGCAGGAGAACCATAAAGGCATCCCACATGGAAACAGCATTAGCACATTCCACTCCTGTAGATTTTTCTCCTTCTTACAACAAACTGTTTCACAGAATAACCCCTCTCTCATTCACCTCACAACAAAAAATATATAAATACATTAGTCTGTGACTACAAGAGAGGAAGGTGAATAATATCAGGTAGTTTAAATCTTGGTTGTCTTGCTTTGTTCCACTGGTTGCAACCCTTGATGGAGTCAAGCACCTTATTTCAGTTATACCTGCTCTGGAGTAAAATGAATCATTTTCCAGACCACAGAGGGACTAAAAGCCAGATGCACTTTAGTCCTGCCTGCTGTGGGGAACAGCTGGCTGTGTCCCAGTAAACTGTTATACTTATTCCCAATATTTTTATATTTATCCACTTTTAGACATAAATAAA
The DNA here is from genome assembly GCA_035041135.1 of Platyrinchus mystaceus. Taxonomy (NCBI): domain Eukaryota; kingdom Metazoa; phylum Chordata; class Aves; order Passeriformes; family Tyrannidae; genus Platyrinchus; species Platyrinchus mystaceus. The sequence goes on from JAWWLV010000088.1 coordinate 149,710,883, forward strand.
AGAAAAAAGGGACTGGGGCAAAGGGATGGTGGAGTAGCAGGTGAAGGGTTCAAGGGCTGCATCTCCAAGGTGCACCAATGGCAAGGAAGTCCATCCCTTATCAGTTTGAATTCCTCAGTAGAAATCATCTAATTTCCAAGTGGCAAATAAGTCCAGAGGAGGCCACAAAGATGCTCCAACAGCTGGAGCCCCTCTGCTCTGGAGCCAAGCTGGGAGAGCTGGGGGGGTTCATCTGGAGGAGAGAAGGCTCCAAGGAGAGGGACTTGGGACAAGGGCATGAAGTGACAGGACAAGGCAGAATGGCTCCCCAGTGCCAGAGGACAGGGCCAGATTAGATATTAGGAAGAAATTCTTCCCTGTGAGGGTGGGGAGGCCCTGGCACAGGTTGCCCAGAGAAGCTGTGGCTGCCCCATCCCTGGAAGTGTCCAAGACCAGGCTGGATGAGGCTTGGAACAACATGGGCTAGTGGAAGGTGTCCCTGCTCATGGCAGGGGAGTTGGAACCAGACAATCTTTAAGACCCCTTTCACGCCAAGCCATTTAGTGATTCCATGATTATTTGCAGGATGAGAACAGTCTGGAGAGCTGAGGGCAGTATTTACTTGCAGTAAACCCTCACTACCTGCCCTCAAGCTTATTTATGTGCTGTCACACAAATAAGACAAAATTTGGCAGCTGTGCTGCTAAAAAGCCACGTGTTTAACAAGAGGAACAAGCCTTTTGCAATAGGCATTAAAACCCAAATATATTATAACAAAATCATTACATATATTTAGCCACCAAACTCACTTCCCTCCTGACAGACATCCCTGGGCTGAGTATTCATGATCTGAAAAAACCCAACTCAAAAGGGACTTTCTCAACCTCCTCCTCTCCCCAAACACAGAGATGATGCTGTTTCAGTTGAGTGACAAATCACAGCACACAAAGGACAGATTAACTGGAGTTTGGGGAGCAATGACGTAACATGGTGAAAAATAACAATCAAAGGCTGAATTCTGCTACTTCCAACAGGCAGCTCAGCATCCATCCACCTCCTTCCACGGCTCCATCCTTAGCTGTGCTCTCTTACAAGAGCATCCTGCCTAAAACTAATGTTGAGTTCCTCCAGACTATTTATAGCAGTGACATTTGTATTCTGCTAATTGATTTATTAAAAAAAAAAAAAGGCAAAAATAAAATCAACCTTTGAACTACCTAAGAGCAGCAGCTTTTTTGGGAATGAATCATGTTATTTAAGATGAGTGCAGAGTCTTTAAAACAGCAAGTCTGTCAGGGACAAAGCTCTCTGCAAGCACCTTCCCTTGCCTGCAAGGATGATAATTATTTTCAAAGAAATAAATCTTACTAGTAGTTAGTAACACCTCTTGCAGTCCTTTTAAACAGCATGATCTGAATTCTTTTCAGTGCAGCACTGCTGACCTTCACACATATAATATTACATTCATTAAATATCCTTATTAGACTTGTTGCTGAGATGGACCATTCTGGACAACTACTCATGTCCAAGACCATGGAAGGAGGGGACTGTGGGTAGAACCTATCTCAAAAGGGTCTGATGCCTCTGCTCTTTATTTTCATGCATTAATTTTCAAAACAGGGTAGATATAACTAGGAAATTCTTAATTTACACTGCTGTGAGGCCATACTCCAACAGGGAGGGAAAAGCAAATTTCTTCAGATTAAGTTATTTCCCATTTAATTTATGGACAGAGTTGCAGTTGTTTACAACTCTGTAATTCTCTGAAGCTTTCTGGTCTTCGGGGGAAAGGGGGGAGAAGATCAATTTTAACAAGCACATCCAAACAAAGCACATTTTAATGCTTTAACTGGGACATTAAAGCACGTCCCCAACGATGTCACGCCGCCGATGTCTCGCCTTTGGAATCGGCAGCAATCCCACGTTCTGGGAATCAACATATCCTCACTGCTTCTAGAGGCAGCAGAAATGGACCAAAAAAGGATTAGACATTGATATCTTTTGGCTGGAAAAGGAAGCAGATTGCTTCTCTGGAACACTCTTGGAGCCCAACTTCCCAAACTTGCAGTGGCATAGAGTTATTTACAGGCAACAGGGGCCTCTACCAAAATTTTCTGGGAGCACTCCATGCTTCCCCCTTCATTCCAAAACACTTCAGCTCAGTGTTTTTTCAGCCTGTGCCCCACAGACTTTGTCTTTTAGGGAAGACACCATGACCACAAGGTTTTTGCCAAACAATCTAAACCATGACATGTTAAGGGCATCTATAAGTCCAAAGGATTCCCATGTAGCTCCTCTACATCACATATCAAGTCCAATAACAGAAGAGTGGTCATATCCAAATGTAAAAATCCTCTCTGGTTGCCAGATTTGGAGTCAGAAACTTCAGAAAAAGCATGAAACAGGTGGGTTGCTTGCCTGATTCACATCCTAAATTCACCTGAATCTTTCCATCCAACAAAATCCCTGCTTTTCCCATTCCTTTTCTAGGATAACTGGGTGATTAGTAGCACACAGTAGGTGGAAAAAGGGCAGAAACAGACCTCATCTTTCAGCAAACCAAAGCCATCCTACACACATCCATGAGGATTAAAAAACATCCTGTAGCATGTAAGGGATCACAGTGGCTGCACAGTTCCGAGAGAAATCCAGGAATACTGATGTTTCTGGGATGATATCTGCCATGAGGATGTTATTTCCCAATATTTCACTTGTGATCTCCAAGGAAATGCAGCCACTGCTTCACTTCAGGGAGTGTCCAGAGCCATAGGGGGGACACCTGAATTTAGCAGCAAATTCAAAGGATAACTTGGTCTAGTGGAAGGTGTCCCTGCCCATGGCAGAGAAGTTGGAATGGGATGATCTTGAAAGTCCCTTCCAATCCAAACAATTCCATGATCCTATGACAAGGGCACTTCAAGGTGTGAATGCAAGGGAAGCAAAAACAGCTTCTGGGTAAAACATTCAAAACTATTTTTGGAACACTTTGGTAAAGGCGATGAATTCAGTAAGAGCAGGAGATGCTACTGGGACTGATACAAGCCCTCCTGCAGCACTGCCCCTTTCCCTGCAACCCATGGATCAGCCTTCTCCTGGGAAACTCCAAGAACCTAAAAAAATAATTATAAAATGCAAAATAAAGCAAACACAAGAAAAAGTCGAGTTTAATTGCTGCATTTGAGATAACTTTTTGCATTCTGCTTCCCACTGTGTTGCAGTGCTGAGCATTTCTGGAGACACAGACGAAGGGACTTTGTAAAGAGCAAAAATAGGAATGGTGAGGGACCAGAAGGATTGCCCAGAAAAGTTGTGGCTGCTCCATCCCTGGAAGTGTTCAAGGCCAGGTTGCACAGGGCTTGGAGCAACCTGGGCTGGTGGAAGGTGTCCCTGCCAATGGCAGGGCGGTTGAAACAAGACGATCTTCAAGGTCCCTTCCAACCCAAACCATTCTCTGGGGGGAAAAAAAGCTCAGCATGGAAGTTTGGCACCAGCTATGAGTGCAGATCTCACCTCAAACACCCCAGAAATGGTTTGCAGTTGCACAGGGACAAGAAGGAGGAGGATCAGAACCACAAAGCGAAGCGGAACAGTCAGCAACTTCCCCACCGCCAGAACCACTCACAGGCAACAAAAAATTGGTTACAGAGAAACCTAAAGACTCAGCCTCTCTATTATAAACTGACCTACTTTCCAGCAGACTTGCAAAGCTGCTGGAGATGCCACAATGAAAGGCACTACAGAAACCCAAAGCAACGCTGCCTCAGATACACAGGAACAAGGTTATCGCCGAAAGGCAGCAATGCACTTTCTGCAGGGAAGGTAGGAGATAACAGATCAAATAATACAGAGGGCCAGACAACATTTTTTTTTTTTTCTTGGAAAATATGTTTTTAAAAAGCATTCTGGCCCACAGTGTTGCAAATGGTGCCCCAAAGCTTTTAATAATCACAAAAAGCAAAGGGAACTTCTTTCTGTGGTGAGGATTGTCTCTGGAAGAACCCCATGTGATAAGCTGTGCACAGAGCTCATATTATCAGCTTAAAATATGATGATGGGTTGATCCAGACAGGATTCACACCTATGTGGGTATGAGGAATTAATCAGGTCTTGCCTGATTCAAAGAAAACCCTCTGTGGTGAAGTGGAGCAATGTATAAAGAACAGAAAATTCTCTGGCGTGGAGGAAAAAGAGGACTTGGACCCTGCACAATATATTTAGCTTTGCTAAGGGAAAGCAAAGCTGGGCTGTTGAGTCCTTTAGAATTAACTTGGTTTCTTGCTTGCATTCGTACAACCACACAAATGGAGCTCAACCCTCCACCAAGTTGTACGCTGAAATTATTATTTCTTTTAAAAATGCTGAATTTGTCCTTGCCATTTATAGAGGCAAAGCTTTCAAAGCTTCTGCTGCAGCAGTTCTACCCCACATTCCTATGGCCTATGAAAAGATATTCTTTTTCTCCAAATGGGAAAAGAGAACCAGACTTTGCAGGACAGGGGCTTTGGTGAGCAGAACCAGAGTGTGCCCACACAGAATGCAAAAAAAAAAAAAAAGAAGAGAGAAAGGTAGTGGGTCCAGCAGGAAAGCCTTGAAAATGCAAAAAATAACCATCAGCTTTTGATTTCAAGAGCTGTATTGTACCAGTCAGCATTTGGTCCTTCCACCTTCCATAAGACCATCACCTCTTCAACCCTTTATATTCCTGCAAGAGTCCTATTCAGACATAAAAATGGGTATACGCAGAAATCACAGGATCATAAATAGTTTGGTTTGGAAGGAACCTGTAAAGGCCAGCTAGTCCCAAACCCCCTGCAATGAGCAGGGAAATCTTCAACTAGACCAGACTGCTCAGAGTCCCATCCAACCTCGCCTTGAGTGTTTCCAGGGATGGGACATCTAACACCTCTCTGGGAAATCTGGTCTTGTGTCTCACCACCCTCAGCATAAAAGATTTCTTCCTAATATCCAGCCTAAATCTACCCTCCTTTAGTTTAAAACCATTACCCCTTGTCCCACTACTATATGCCCACTAAAAACCCTGTCCTCGACTTTCTAATAAGCTCCCTTTAAGCACTGAAATGCTCCAACAAAGGTCTCTCTGGGGAAAGAAGACCATTAAATCCTTTAAACAGCAAGGGACTATCAGCAATTAACCACTCAGAAGCCATCAATAAGAAGGAACATGCTCTGCAGCCCAGTAACACACAGAAACTTAAGCTGTTCCACAGGAAACACGGCTCAAAGATGTTTTAAATCCAACAGACTTCATGGCAACAGCCAATTCTGCTCCTAGCAGGACCCACCCACCCTGTGAGCGCCTGCACCTGGAGAAGATGACCCTCAGCATGGGCTGATCCATCCCAGCCAGGTCTCCCAGGCATCAATACCCTCAGGGGGTGTTTTCCCATCCTCTGGACCAGCATTCCAATAACTCGAGCCCTGGTGCTCCCAGTGCCCCTCCTCAGAGGCTATTTCACACCTCCATAGATCTCTCTCTGAAGGCATTTTTCCTCCCAGTCTAATCTTTGGAAAAATTTGACAGCAATAAAAATGTAATAAACCAACCAGCTGGATTATATATATATACACACCACAGTTTGGAGAAGATGAAAGGCTGTATTGTTAGGAGATATAATTCCAGCAGCTTCCACAGTGCACCCTGTGCGTGCACAGAGGAAGAAAAGGAACTGAAGCAGCTTATATTTTGTCTTATAAATCTCCTAAAATAAACCCAGGTTCTGATCCTCAGCTCACATCAGGAGAGAAGGCACTGAAAAAGCTAATAAAGACCTGCCAAATATCTCATCAGGACAAAATACCTGTGTGTTCATAACAGCAAAGGCAGCAAGTGAGGGGATATGAAGATGGGAAAGAAGGGCTGTGTGCTTGAAAATCAAATATTCAAGAGCAGAAGGAACTGTACACAGAGTTTTGGGTAATTCTGAAGACAAACCACTGCAATGAGATTGTGATGAGAAGTAATTGTTGTGGCTACGGAACCACTGCAAATACTCTTAATTTCATTTATATTGGTAGACATTAAAATACACTTAATTTCATTTATATTGGGAGACATTTAAAAAACAAACAAACAAACCAACAACAACAACAACAAAATATTTATGTATAAAGGCAAACAAAATAAAAACTTAGCCCTGAGGCTGAGTTGCAGGAAGATGAATTGCAGCTTTTATAATAACAACAATAATTTATTCCACCATGGCACAGGACAGAAGATGATTAAAGATGAGCAAAGGTCTCCACATGCCTGGATTTGCATCAGGCCACTCAATCCATCTCGTTACAGGAACAGCAATTAATCATTGCTGGAGAAGGGAGACATCTTGAGAAAATCTCGAGGTTTCCAGTTTCAGAAGTGAGTTGTAATACCTTCAGTTTGCCTCCTCAAGAGCTGAGACATCTTGAGAAACTGGTAACTTATAAGATTTTATCTTGCCATTTTAGAGCAACTGGTATCATCTTCCATGTTAAGGAAAAAAAAAAAACAACAAAACACAAACAACAAAACAAATCATCCCAAGAAGCTTTTTTAGACCTACAGGTTCAAATGCAACCAACACTCACCAAAAAGATCAGTGGGACAAAACTGAAGACAGAGTTAAATATAATTTGACTGCAAAAGTCTTGGTGCAAGAGGAAGAAGGTGCCACATGCCACCCGTTCTCAGATCACTCTAAAGAAGACATTTCTTTTGTGTTCATAACCCATTTCCCGACTGCTGCCTCATCACCCCAACAGCCACATTCCAGCCCAGCTTCCAATCCTACCTAAGAGAAATGAAAATTCTGGTCTGGGAATAGCTGTCCAAGAAATAAATCTCTTCAACAGCTTAAGGGTAGAACTGGAAGAAGGATAATTTCACAGTTACCATCAGAGGTGTTGTGGAGACCAGTAATTTCCTACTGAACAATGGGTAAATCTCTCTGGATTCACTTCATGGAGTGGGAACACCCTGACAATCTCCCCTAAAATAAGACAAACTCACAGTCCAAGAGAAGTTTAGATTGGAAGCAAACTCTGGAAGTGTCTGTGTCAAAGCTCCTCCTTGAAGTAGCTCCAGTTAAAGCACTGGCTTTTATTAACACGGGATTTGGTTGAGCTTCTCTGGCACAAGGACATTCTACTGACTCATCTTCAGATTCATGTTGGGGTCCTTCACTAAATTTGGGCTTCAAACTCACTGATTTGAACTTGCAGGCAAAGAATGACCTTCCAGTAAACCAGATGGAGGTTAAATCACCATCCTCTCTGTCCTCTTGCTGGTGAGACTCACTTTGGCTCTGAGTCCTTCTGTTCCTCACTCTTTGCCATGAGTTGATTCTCCAACACTCTCTCAACAAAAATCACTTTCCTCAGTCTTTACAGACCAATACCTCAGACCATAGAGCTAAAATGAGAAGGTCCTGCAAGGTTTTGACTACAAAATACTTTAACATTTCATTCAGTTCAGATTAGAATCTCAATGATATCTTTATGCTTTTAATTTCTTTCTTTTTTTTTTCCCTGAATCCAGAATTCTACACATGTAAATGCTCTAAAAAAAGCCTATTGAAATTAAAAATTATAGCATGAAAGAGCTTGTATTGAATCAAAGCATTCAGGAAAAAAATTAATTATACCAGTGGAACAGTAGTTTTAAGAACTCGTGTTTTGGTTCACTTCACTTATAACCAGGCAGCTGCTTTCACAGGCCATCAGAAAGATGATGGAGGACCTGAGAAGTTAAGAGAATCAGGGCACAAATTAAAATACATCTGGAAGAAGCTTTCATAAATTTATTGCTTGAAAAAGAACATGAAAGCCACCTCCCATTCCTCAATATAACATCCTTATTCTTCATTCTTGGCTGTCACTCAACTCCTTCCTCTGGAATCCCTGACTAAAAAAAGAAAAAAGCAGCATGACATGATCACAACAGGCCAGAAAAAGGCCACAGGAATTCACATCCCAGCACTCAGAAGTTCAGATGGAAGGAGGATCTCAATCCTTCCCAAATATTGTTATCTGATGATGGATTTGAAAACACATTAAGGAATAAAATGCGGCCCAACAAAAAATAACGATCATTGAGCAAAAGCTGCCGAAGCCAAAGGGGAGATTGATTTTGTGTCATCTTTTACACAGAGAAGAATATGACAAAGAGGAAGTCTTACAGACAAACTAAATTTCTTGGTTTGACTCTCCCACCCCCAATCAAATCTTCCTGATCTTCGGAGAAAATGCCAAATAGGGAGAGAACAAAAAAAGGGCGGGAAAGAAAACCCCACAGCATTTGCCTCAAAAATGAAAATCTGTCCTAATAAGGATCTGAATAATAAAGGCTCTTTATAAAAAATAGAAATATTTTTTTTTTAAAAGTATTTACACTAGGAAGTAATGAAATAAATTTTATCCTACATCAGCTAGGGAAAACCCTTTTCCCAATCCCTTGGAGGGCATCTCAGCCGGGAAACAAAGCTCAAAGGTCTCAGGTTAGTCCTGTTTGGCACCACTTGACAGCAAAAGCCCTTGGGGAGACAGTTTCCTTCTCTGTGAACTGGTAACATTAGTAAATTTACAGTCCTACAGGACATCCAAGTGAAAAAAGAAAAAACAAAAATGCTGATTTTGGCTACATCATTCAGCAAAGCACCAGAAGACATTCTAGAAGTCCATGTGGAGACCCACTCCCACGTGAAAATTATGTGTTTAAGTACATCTAAATACTATCTGCAACAGAGACAAGGAACTAGAAGATGCTCACAGAGCTTCAAAACAGGATCTTCACTCATCCTCTCTCTAAAACTACCAAGTGCTAAAAAGAGCCACACCAAGAACTTGCAAGCAAAGATGTGGGGCTGCCCCATCCCTGGAAGTGTCCAAGGCCAGGTTGGACAGGGCTTGGAGCAACCTGGGCTAGTGAAAGGTGTCCCTGCCCATGGCAGAGTGGTTGGAATGAGGCAATCTTGAAGGTCCCTTCCAACCCAAACCACCCTGTGATTCTATGTTTGTGTCACCTGAAGCCCTTTACAACATCAGATTATTATTTTTTTCCCCTTTATCTTCATGGAATCTGCATCAGATCCCGTGTTTTGGGGCTGAAAGCTTCAGAGAGGAATTTATTTCCCAGCCATTACAAGGGTACATTACACTAATTACAACTCACATTCCAGCCTGCTCTGAGCCCTGGGATAAATCACACGGGGCTTCAGCCTGTTGGAAACATTGCCAAACATCTCTGGACACTCTTGCATGTTTGACCACCTTCATAAATACAGCTACTCCTGTGCTACAAGGATGATTGGCTACAGGGACTAATTTATTACCATTTGCTTCCAGCACATAAACAGTGTGGTAAATTCTTTAACTTCTAAGGGGAAGGAAAAAAAAAAAGCAACAGTGGGATTTCCTTCAGTGAAGTAGCATCATTAGTGTTTTTCCTTCAGTAATAAACCAATTGTTCTTCATTTTCCAAAAATATACTCAGCATGTCATGTTTAGTGTGCAGCCAGAGAGAGGTCTCTGGCTTTCAAGCTTGTCACACCTGAGAAACTGAGGTGAAGGAAGGACAGCAGGTTTATAGTTTTCCAAGACTTCAGTGGCATCGTGAGTTTTCCTTCCAACTATCCCAGCACAGGTTTGTTCAGACACAAAAGCTCCAGTTCAGAGGTAAATCTTATCATTCAACCAAATGCTTCTGAAGTCCGCACACTGTTCATCAAATATGGGGGGCAGAAAAAAAAAATATCCTGACAAAATATTTCTGCAGAAAAGCAGTAGAGGTCAGATGCTCAACATCACACACACATCAAATGTGCCACCGTGGGTGGGAAAGCATTTTTTGGACATGATCCGGCTCCATCTGGAGCAACTGAGACAATTTTATAGGCTGTGTTCTCCTCTGTGGTGACAGAAGAACCAGAGTCAGAGCATCACCCAAGTAGAGCAACACATGTGGATCCCGGGACCGGAATATTTAATTCCAGAATTAGACACCCAAACTTGGTGTACTGTTCCAAGTTTGGACTTGGAAGCACAGTATCCATCAGCTCATTTGTCCTCCAGCCCATCCATCCATCCATAAATATAGTAAAAAAGTCTGAGACAGAACAATGTTCCACCCCAGATGTTATTCCTCACAGAGGATACTCCAAGTCAAGCCCCTGTCCCCCTCCCTGTGGCAGATCTCACCAAAATGGACTAAACAAGTAAATAATCAAAAATATTTCCCTCACTCCCACCAGACACACTGATAGAAAAACCATCCTGGAGAACTGCAAGACACTGTTGGGGTTTTGTCCTTCCTTGACACTCCACGTTCACCCTGGCACAGGAATCTTTGCTATCCATGGCTGCACTGAGATTTTCCTCCTCCAGCAAAGGAGTGCCCTACAGGCCACACAGTGATTCCCAAACTGCCTTGACCAGGTAAAAGATGCCAGCACAGGTCTAGGAAAATGTTTTCACGGACAATCCCACAGGCAGGACAGCTCTGCTGCTCCCCACACAACAGAGTGTCACCGTTTACAATCGTTCAGAAAGCAACAGCAGCTTTCTGCCCTACCCAGAGTGAACTGGACTTGAAAGAACAACAAAGGAGATCCAAGCTCTCAGGAAAGCCACCAAAACAGAAACAGCTTTAATATCATGCAGGATAGGGGGAAGGAGACAAGGTGTTTTGACAGGGGACCAGAAAATCTCAGTGACACGTCCCAATTCAGCAGGGAACCCCCTGACAGGCAGGTGTGACAGCACAGACAGGAGATCAGGCACAATGAGACAGCTGCTTCAAACTTCAAGGAATTGGGATTATGGCTTAAATTCTACACAGGTATGGCCTGAAAACAAAGGACAGTAAAGTACATCTCTATGTTCCAATGGGTTGAGGGAGATCTCAGAGAGGTCCATGGACTTTGCAAGTCTAAACAAGGGGAAGCTGATTAGCCCAGACTGGAGATGTGGCAGGATATGACCACTAAACACACCCTGATCCCAATGGGAGTCTTGTTCCATGAACTAAGAAAGAGGAGGATCCTCTGAAGTCATCTTGTGTGAGTTCTGTAGATGGAGAAGACAACATGAACCAGCTCCCACAGGCTGGTGGGATAGGATTTCACAGCACAACATGAGCAAAGATGAAGAGCATCATGTACAAATTTGTTCTTCAGACTTAACAGATTCCTAAGACGGTTTCCATATGTGCTTTTACCTGAAGATCAGTCTTTGCATTACAACCATAGGCAGGATTAACATTTCCACTACACTGAATGTGACAGCCAGGAGAGATGAGTGTCAGCAATCCAAGCAAGATCGGGCAACATACAGAGCCAGAAAGCTCACTATAAACAAAAGTCAAAAAGTTTTAGGTATGTTATCACTCTAATTCCACTCTTAAAGTTCTCCATAGCATTTCAGAGTTCAGCCATGCCTTGTATTGCTATTAAATGGGAATATTTCAAAAGGTGTCCCATCAACAGCTGTTCCCTACAGCCAAGAGCAGGGCTATGTGGCACAACTACAGCTGCTCCTCTCACATCCATTGGGGGGCTGGCAAGGAGCTACAGTGTTTAAAAACTTATTTAAAGTTCTGTGTATTTTTTAATCACAGAAATATAGAATGGGTTGAGTTGGAAGGAACCTTGAAGATCCAGTTCCAACCCCCTGCCATGGGCAGGGACACCTTCCACTAGCCCAGGTTGCTCCAAACCCCATCCAACCTGGCCTTGAACACTTCCATGGATGGGGCAGCCACAGCTTCTCTGGGCAACCTGTGCCAGTGTCTCACCACCCTCACATGGAAGATTTTCTTCCGTCTCTTGTCTAAACCCACCCTCTTTCAGTTTGAAGACATTCCCCCCTGTCCTATCACTCCATGCCCTTGTCCAAGGTGTCTCTCCAGCTCTGTTCAAGACCAGTTTGGATGAGACTTTCAGCAACCTGGTCTAGTGGAAGGTGTCCCTGCTCATGGCACGGGGTTGGAACAAGGTGATCTTGAAGGTCCTTTCCAACCCAATCCATTCTGTGATTCAGACTCCAGTTATTTCCCATGAGCTGAGCTAATCCAAAAAGAAGAGCATGAAGATCTGGACCTACAGATGCAGCCACAAAAGCATAACCTGAAATAGCTCTCTCTTCATCATAACCCCCCTCCAAGATATCAAAGATGCTGGCTGAGGACACGCAGAAAGACAAGACTTTGCCAACAGCTTTAAAAATTCCCTAACGGCAAGATCCAAACAGCACCAAACTCCTGCCAACTGAAAAATAGGAGAGTGGATACTCTAAACCTCCTGAGACTCCTTTCCTAATCATTTCATGTGCTCCCTGATATCTTTCCATAGGGGACAAACCTTGCCAATTTTCCATTTGGGCAGTGGGATTGAAAAGCTCATACAGCTACATGTGCTTAGAAACAAAGCAGCCCCATAGCTCACACCTCTGCTCAGGAAAGAGATGAAGTGCCACCATTAAAGCTATTAAATTAACTTAAAGGTCTGCTGGACACACATATATACATACTTAATGTATTAAAGTAAAGGGGCAATTGCTTTAAGTAAGTTTTCAAAACACTGAGTTGTATTTTATACAAAAGCTTGGGGTTTTCTCAGAACATCTGCAGCAAGAAACAGGATAAAATAAGCCACAGAGGAACTTAAAAAATAAAAGGTAGAAAAGTCAAGGTTACTTTTAGACATGTCGTGACTTTTCAAAAGTTGGGATTTTGTTTGTTTTGTGCTCATTAGAGGGAGATGCTACTGCAGAAACCATGGAGGAATTACAGGTGGGTTCACAGCACAGAGCTCTGTCAGGGCACTTCTCCTTGGATAACACCAGATCCTTACAAAACCTGTCACAGCCTTCCCAAAGATGATTTAACTTGGTGTGACAGAATCACAAAGCTCTTCACCATCAAGATTAGTTATGACATAGTAGAAAGCCTATCAACTTTCTGTCCTGTAAATATTAACTTTCAAAAGCTACTTCAAAACACAGTTTTTTGGAAGGAGAAAATTGTTTATCCTTTCAATACCACAAGTCAGCTCCTCCACTACCCACCTTATTCTAATTAATTACAAACTCAAATTTTTATAGTGTATTGCAAATAACCCATCAGCCTGTAGATTCTCCTCCCCCCCCATATTCCTCTCTCACCATAGGTAATTACCTGCTAAGTTAGACAGTAAACTTCCATAACTTGCTTTTAATTAGGGCTCCACTAAAGCAGCAGCAGAGATTACAGAGGTTCCTGTAATATAGTTCTTAGAAGACAATTTGAGCTGAGGGGAAGGGGAAGGGGTAGGGAAAGGGAAAGAGAAAGGGAAATATCTAACACATGTTTTTCCTGGTCCAATTTAAGGGGCGGAGAAAGACTGGAAATAACACCCTTTCCTTAAGTGACATTGGAGGGTCTGGAGCTATTAAAAAATACATTGCTATGCTAAATTTAGTAATTCCTAGAGAAATCAATGCCCCCAGCCACAGGTTGCTGTTTGCCAACAGAGGTTCTTCCACGTGCTTCAGTTGCTGAGCTCTGGTCGACACGTGACGTAATTTTATTTCTTTCATCACACAAACACTCACAGCCCAACAAAAGGCTGGGAATAAGTGCAGGGGGAGAAACAGACTGTTTAATGCCACTGGCAACAGCTTAATGGGAAAGCACAGATATTTTAAATTACTTTTTAATCACTTCTAGATCTTTTCCCCTCCAAATTGTAACTACTCACTGAACAACTGCACCTTGTTGAGAAGCAGCAGCGCCGGCGGGCACAGACAATATTTTGTATTCAGCAAAGATGCTTTGATCCCAGCGAGGCCTTTGGAATAATATCTACACACAAAAGCATTGAAGTTGAGACTTATTAACTCTCTGTTTGCAGGTTTTCTTTATTTCTTTCTGCACTTATTTATTTTTATGTTCACTTCTGAAAAAAAAAAAACCCGTAGATTTCTTCATTCTGCTTCCCAGCTGCTCTCTCAAAAACGACAGACAACATTTTTTTCTAACTCAAAATATACTCTGAACTCAAATGTTTCCAAGGCAAGATCCTTCCTGGCTGGCCAGCTTGAGCCAGAGCAGATCATCTCAGGCAACTATATTGTTGAGGAGACTGGGACTGATGACATGAACCAACCTTCAGAACCACTTTAAAACAGCAAAAAACATTGATTCAAACCACCTTGAAATGGAAAAACACTCTCTCAGTGCCAGGCACTGTATTTTGACCCTGCTTGACTTTATGAACTCTCCTGCCCTGCTATAGGTTGTACCTGTCTGGAAGATGAAGGTGGGAAGAGGAGTTGAGTTGGGAATTCATCAGGAATTTCAGTTTCACCGGCATTTCAAATTTCATAGGAAAACTGTCAGTTTAGAAGACAGTGCTGTCCTTTCCCTTGGAATTCATGCAACGGCAGATTTGGATGGTGCCACAGGGTTTCCTTGTCTTAGTGTTTGATGCTGGCTCAGTATTATTTTGGGTTCTGGAGACCATTCCTGTGCAATCCCTGCTTGTTTGCCTTCCCTCTGCTCTGCAGCTGCCAAGAAAATCCTCTTTCAAACCTACACACAGCTCAACATTGTGATCCATACCTGAGGGATGTTGATCACAGTGTTGAACTGTGTGTAGGTTTGGAAGAGGATTCTGCTGCTGGAACAAAATGATCTTTTTGGTTCCTTCCAAGCCAAACCATTCTATGATTCCCAGAGAACCCTCTCTAACACCACCCCATACATAGTATCTCCATCTTTACATACTGAGAGAGGACAGAAAAAAAAGAGGAAAGATTCCCCACCATGGCTCCATAAAATAACCTTAAATTTGCAGCAAGGTGGCTGGAGAACTGCCACCCCATTCAGCTAAAAGATAAATGTGTTCAGCCTTTTGGATCTCTAAAGGCAGAAGTAACTCACATCAGCTTCTTCCTCACTGCTCTGGAAAACAAAAGGGAAATCTGGATTTGCCTCTTTTGCAGGCACCTTGCACGATGCCCAGTGCACCAGCTGCCATCCCAAACCTGCCTGGCTGTGGAGGAGGTGTTTTTAAAACACACCCCAAAAAAATTCAAACCTGGCAACGGGGAGTGTAAGGCCCAGGGATGCAGATAACCCAAAATATGCTGATGTGCCCTGAAAAACTGGAGGCTGCAGCCAAAAACTCCAGCCTGACACAGGACAGTTTAATTGGCAGCTCCCTGCAGAAAGTTTTAAGGTGGTTGCACAGATGTCTTTGCCTTAAGACAAGGAGGCACCTGTTCTTAATTGTGGAACTTGGGCTTCTCTATATTCCAGGTCAAAAGAGAAAAACCAATCCCTCTCTTCCTTTCAAAAATGGGTACATAAATAAATCAAGGTAAATCATCAGCCCCATCAAAGAATCCCAAGCAGAAGTTCGTAGCCATTTGACAGAGGGAGGGCAGGGACACTCATCTTTCCCCCACTCCACCTTAGAAGCAAAAGAGGACATGAAAAATAGCTCCCAGTTGATTTGTGATTGCTATGGTACAGTGAGAACTGGGAACAACATGGAATTTCCATACTCCATGTATTTTCAGATGTCAGTGATGGGCCAAAGAACTGCACAGGAAAGCTTTCATCAATCTCCTAATATATGGTGGGGATTAAACCCACTTTTGAAGCTGACAGACATTCAGGAGCTGCCCTCAGCAACAGCTACTGCAATAACTGTCATTTCACTTCCCTTTATTCCCCCACATCTCAAGGAAAATCATAGAATCATGGAATGGTTTGGGTGGGAAGGGACCTTAAAGATCACTTCATTCCATTGTCACAGGCAGTGACACCTTCCACTCTCCCAGGTTGCTCCAAGCCCCATCCAACCTGGCCTTGGACACTTCCAGGGATGGGGCAGCCACAGCTTCTCTGGGCAACCTGTGCCAGGGCCTCCCCACTCTCACAGGGAATAATTTCTTCCCAATATTCAATCCAAACCTGTCCTATAGCAGTGTGAAGCCATTCCCCCTCATCCTGTCATTCCAGGCCCTTGTCCAAAGCCCCTCTCCATCTCTCTTGGAGCCTCTTTAGGCACTGGAAGGTGTTCTAAGGTCTCCCCAGAATCTTCTCTCCTCTGGGTTGAACAGCCCCCACTCTCTCAGGAGAGTCTCTACAGCCCTCTTATCACAAATTCCTTCACACCCAGGTTTTCCCCATCTGAGGAGCTCTCCCAAATCACAAGAAACCCTCTCCCCATGTGGTGCATGGCAGACACCTCCCACAGCCAGGCAGCGACGTTCGCATCCCACCACGGAAAGCTCCCCTCTGTTTGCAGTGCTCTGCCCTGCCAAACACAAAGTGGGAGAACACCTTCCTACTTCTTCAGGGAAGCCCAGGGAATCTATGCAGATCCCGGGTTACTTGGAGGCAGCGTTTCTCAAGAAAGACAACTGAGGAAGCTCAGAGCGGCACTTCCTCCAGTTTTAAGAAGATTGGGATGGTGGCCCAGCAAATCAGCAACCCCAACACACACATCAGCAGGCTTTTGCCCGGGGCTGTGACTTTGAGGAGAGTTTGTTACAAACCTGACACAGTGATTATCTTGTTCCCTTGCAGGAATGCAGGGATTGAGAGGCAGGGAAAAAGCAGCAGGACAGAAGCCGCAGGCTCTGCGGAGGCGAAGCCAGCGCTGCTTGCTGAGCAGGGACCACCACATCAGGGAAATCTGGCCAGAAACCACCCCAGTGCTGAAATGCTGGCCAAGAAACTGGTTTGAGGAAACACAGGATGCCAACAGCCTGGAGACACTGCCCAGTGCTCCGAGGTGGGAAGTGCACTGATGCCAAACCTCGGCACATCCAGCCAAAGGCAGGCGTGGGTGGTTATCAGATTAACCCACCACCCAGGGAGAAGGTTTTTTGGGTCACCACACTGTGCACATCACATGCTGACAGCTGGGAGAGCTGCACAGGGATGCTGTAGAATGGATTCTTTTCCTTTCCACACACACTCGATGGCATCCTGCAGAGCAATGCCTCAAGGAATCACATGTGGGATGAGGATACGGAGCAGCGCATCGGGAGAGGAGCAATGGAAAGCCAAGTCCACCAGTGAGTCCACATAGAATCACAGAACTGTATAGGTTGGAAAAGATCTTTAGGGCCATTTAGTCCAACAATTAACCCAGCACAGCCAAGGCCACCACTGAACTATGTCCCAAACTGCCACATCCACACATCTTTGAAGTCCTTCCAGGGATGGTGACTCCACCACTTCCCTGGGTAGCCTCTCCCAATACTTGATATCACTTTCAGTGAAGATTTTTTTCCTAATATCCAACCCAAACCTCTTCTGGCACCACTTGAGGTCATTTCCTTTCATCCCTTCATCAGCTTTGAGCCTCACAATGTGCTCTTGGAAAAACAACACCCCCAATTCCTTCCCACCCTCAAAGACAAAATCAGCACATGATGAAACAGTACATGAAAAGCAGCATTTGTGAAGTCCACCAGCAACACCTGAGAAGATCAGGATGGGGATAAGGAGAAAATGCAACAAGATCTAGCAAGGACCTGGACACAATAAGGACATAAACACATAGATATTAAATCTCTGGTTTAACTAACAAAGGTATATTTTATATGTAGCTTTGTGCACACACATGTATTTTCAAGCACTGATACAAAAAGGTGATTTTTCCAATCACCTCTACAGGAAAGCACAAGTGACCAGTCAGAGAGAAGAAGAAAGAAAACCACTTGGTCACAAAGGAGAAGTTTGAGCACTGATGCTCAGTGCTTCCACCTGGACACAAATCCAGGCACAGGCTTAGCCCCAGTCAACCTCTTACTTGCGTAACCTGAATGGCTGAAGAATGGGTCAGGGCAGTTGAACAATGTCTCCAGGGAGGACCTGCTGGTCTACTTAGCATGGAGTGGCCTCTCCAGACCTCAGTAGCCTCCAGCAAACACTTGGTCATGTGGATGAAGCGGGTTGGGGCCAGGGAGCACGTTGTGCTTGTGCCCTGCACACCCCTTCCAGCAAAAGTGCCTTCACCGGCGCAGAGAATCAGGGAGCTAAAAACAACTCCACTGCCTGGACTTTCAGGGTCTCAGCAGGTGAAAAAGAGCAAATCTGAGCAGGAAGAGATAAGGTCTCTCTGCTGCAAAAGATGCCTTTCTGTAGCTTTGCTCCCAAAGCACCACATGTGGCTACCAAACAGCAGGGCTTTCAAGAGCATCAACAAGAGCATCCCACACCCAACCTGAAGCTGGGGTGACTCTCCCCAAACAGTTCCCACCCACTTTCCTCATCCTCACCTTGCAGCACATTGACAGGCAGAGCACCAGACCCAGGGTACACGTGGAGTGGGGAGAGGAAGATCAGCAGGTGTCCAAGAGCACAAAGACGACGCAGGAACAGTTGTGAGCTTGGACAGGTCAACACACTGATGGGGGCCAACATGCTGTCAGCACAGCCAAGGACCATGAGGACAGCTGGGCAGAGATATCTCGGCCCCAGCTTGGCTGACACCATCAATGCATCTCTCAAAGGGTGATGGGACTTTCACATTCATCACACCTGTTGTGGTGTCCTTCATTATTCACACCACCAACAATGCCCTGAACCAGGCTCGTGACTCCAGGCCCAGCAAAAGCAAAATGGGTCACAGGTACAGAGATGCCACAAGAGTTATTTCCCCCCTCACTGCTGGAACAATCTTCACCATCACGTGGTTGACTACAGCTGGCTACAACCTACTTTCAGGTTGTTGTAGAGAGCAATAAAGTCCCTCCTGAGCTTCTTTTTCTCCAGGCTGAACACCCTCAGCTCCCTCAGCTGCTCCTCATCAGACTTGTTCTCCAGACCCTCCCCCAGCTCCACTGCCCTTCTCTGGACGCCTTCCAGCCCCTCAGTGTGTTTGTTGTCATGAGGGGCCCAGAACTGGACACAGGATTTGAGGTGCAGCCTCACCAGTACAGAGGAAGAATCATTTCCCTGGTCCTGCTGGCCACGCTATTTTTGACACAACCCAGGATGTCACTGGCCTTCTTGGCCTTCTTCCCACGTAGCCACTCCTTTGTGCCACACAGAAGAAAGTGCACACCAAAGCAAGAGATGGAAAGGGGAAGCTGTAAAGCTGAGAAAAGAAGCCTTCAGCAAAGTTTGTTTTAAGGCACGAGCAGCTCGTACTGAAAGGCAAATCCTCTGGTTTTCAGTCCAGACCCTTGTAGGAGCACAATTTATGTTCTCTCTCAAGCCAAATGTGGTACTGGGGGACTATTCAGGACAGCAGTAACACTTGCAGTTACTGCTGCAAGGAGATCCAGGGGCAATGAGCACCAGAATTTAGGGAAACATCACCTGTATCAAAAGGGACAATTGTCACACTGATTCAGCACCGGTGCTGCCACAGGGAAATGAGAATTACACAAAGCACTGCTCTCTCCCCAGACACGAGCCCTGCAGGTGAGGAATCAGAGCTGCTGCCTCAAGGGACACCACGGAGGAGTCCTGTAAATCTGCAGTAACTCCCTACACCTCCAAGGGGAGCTAAAACAGATGGGAGGGAAAGAACAGTCCCAGAAAAAGCCAGTGGATCTTGGCTTTGGCCCTGTTGCCACTCCTGAATGTGCTGCTGGAGCAAAAAGCAATATCCTTGGGAGTGGATCAGTGAGCATCCAAGGGACAAAAGCACATCCCACCAGTGTGGCACAAGACCAGCACCCCCCTCCCTGCCTGTCACACTGCACAGGAGACCAATAAGGCAGGAGCTTCCAAGATGAGGAACATGAAGTTAAACCAGAAGACCCACAGAACAACATGGTTTTCAGTAATTTCAGGGAATAGGGGACAGACTTTTTAGCAGGGCCTGCAGCAACAGGACAAGGGGAAATGGTTTTGAACTGAAAGAGGGTAGAGGTTCAGACTACAGAGAAGGAAGAAAATTTTTGTGATCAGTGTGGCAAAACATTGGCATAGGGTCACCCAGGGAGGTGGTAAACCCTGGAAACATTCAAGGCCAGTCTGGATGGGTCTCTGAGTCACCTGATCGAGTGGAAGGTGTCCCTACCCATGGCAAGACAGTTGGACTTGATGGTCTTCAAAGGTCCCTTCCAACCCAGACTATGCTATGACTTTAATTTCTGCATGGCATCTTTAAACACTCATGTGTTGGCCATTCCCTCCATTTCATTTTTTTCTGTACATAACAAATTCTAGAAATCAAAGACATGAAACCATCAAAGGACCAGCACAATGAGAACACAGGGAGAACAGGAAAATATGGCCAAAGCTCTGAGAGAAGCTCTTGGAGAAGGTTGCTCTCCACGTGAGAGAAGATAACAACACCCTGGGACTCCCTCCCCAGCCTCACCATCAAAACTTCATAAACCAGCTCTCACTTTTCACAACTCAGTCCAAAAGAGAGGGAAACTCCTATAAAAGAAATCCGGGGGGGGTGGGGGGGAATTCTCAAGGACAAAATTTTATTTTCATCTGCCTGAGCCCCACCATTCCACGTGCAGGGAACCCTCTCCTGAAGAGATGCTCTTACCAACTGCTTCCTTAGTCCTGCTCCCCTGGTCTTAGAACTTCCTTCTAATCTGGAAGGAAAAGCAAAACAACTGATTAGTACTGGGAAGAAAACTACTTCACTGTCATGATTAAGGACGTGGACACCATCAGCACCACGAGCTCTGGTGTCCAGACACAACCTGCAGCCTCCAAGCTGGGCTGTAGGAACAGGTACAAAAGCAAGTGTTGGTTCCTCAAAACATCACTGCTGAGTACAGGAACAGCATCCTCTTTTTAAAAGAAACTAGAAATAAACCTCTAAAATTGCTAAGAGTTTTTAATATTTTCAGATTAGCAGAGGTGCAAAAGTAGGAGGGTTATAATTGGTTACAAGATGCCTGAAAAAATAACAAACAATAAATTAAAACCTTCAGTGGAAAAGGGGGATCACTTGCTTAAGTGTTCAGTCTTCTTTAAGATCCCAAACCTGCCATGGGAGGAACATTCTGGCCACAATCCAGTTAAGCACTTCAGTGTCTGTCAAACTTGAGAGAAGAGAGAGCCCTGCTGAATCAAGGTCTTGGCTGGTTGTTTCTCTCTCATTCTGGCCATCAAACACAAACACACACACACACACACACATCCCTACCTTCCAAGAACTCCCAAATTTAGCTTTTATTCCAGGAACACCTCTTGACTATAAAAACACCCAATTCTGCAAGGAAAAAGCAACGCTGAGAGGCAGGTCCTGCACTAGAAGAGCACCAGGCAGCTCTCAAGAGCTCACAAAAGGCCTTTTAATTAATACACCTCCTTGCTTTATTCAATTAACACCAGTCTTTTGCACACTGTATTTAGCTCCTATCCTGCTCTGTGCTGAATATTTTTAAAATCCTCGCTTTAATAAACACTTCCTATATAAACACCACACATTTCCTCCATTCTCCACACAGAAAGCTCAGTAAAAAACCAAAACAAAACAGGATGCAATTTCCCCAGGCAGAAAAATTCAGAGATAAAATTGCAGCAATGATTTATATCTGCCCAGAGCAGCAACCCCAGCCTTGAGTGACCTCTGTGCAAACACACCAAGCCAATTACAAGCAGTGGCAGCTGAATTTCCCCTCCTGGAGCAGCAGCTTCTTGTTGCTGGATGTGAGAAACATCAAAAGGTAGCACAACAAATATTCGTGTTACTGAGCAGGCTGGGGACAACCAGCCTAGAGGTTTAATCAGGATCTGGATCAAATTGTGTGAGGGGTTTTGTAAGCATTGATCTTATTGAATTGTTGCAGCTGGAGGATGTAATTCCCCACTACCTGCCCGTTTAACCTATGAAAATCACCATCAGCCAACTCAGCTCAGTCCTCCCACTCTCTCCCCTCTTGTTTGCCATAGTGTTCATTAGCAGATGAGTGGTAAATCCACCTCATCCCTCAGCATCCTACACTTGGGACATGCCCAGCAGCCCTCTCATGTCCTCTTGGCAAGGTAAAACTCACTTAACAGGGAAAACACAAACTTTTTAAAAGCCACCAGCCATAGCTGGCAGCTGACAGATGAAATGCTCTCAGTTCCTAAGATTCACAGAATTGTTTCAGGTTGGAAAAGACCTCTGAGGTCAATGAGTCCAACCATTAACCCAGCACTGCCAAGGCCACCACTAAACCACATCCCCAAGTGACACGTCCACAGGTCTTTTAAATACCCCCAGGAATGGTGACTCAGCACTGCCCTGGGCAGCCTGTTCCAACATGTGACAACCCTTTCCATCAAGAAATTTTTCCTAACATCCAATTGAAACCTGCCTGGTGCAACTTGAGGCCATTTCCTCTTGTCCTGTCACTTGCTACTTGGGAAAAGTGACCGACACGGGCAGGACAGGATAATGTTGGGACCAGATGATTTTTAAGGTCCTTTCCAAACCCTCAGCATTCTACGATTCCATGATTTTATGATTCTGTGTTCAGCCTGACAGTTCCCTTGTATTGTCTAGGACATCCTAGTTCCAGCTTCTTGTTGAGCCACACCATCATTGCTCTTTGTGGTAAGGATGCCTCCTCTGCTGGGCATCCCAAAGTCCCCTTTCCTTCACCTCATTTCTTTAGGAAGGAAAACAAGCAGCAGGGGCTGAGGGCTGGGAATTTGTGACTTCAGCTGCCAGCCTCTCCTTCTCCAGAAAAAGAAATTTAGGAAGAGTATGATGAAGAGCATGTAAGAGGTGCATTTAGGTCTGGGTTTCAACCATCCCACGCTCACTACCTCTGTTTACTGCAGGATATTGCTACGAGGAGCTAAAACCCGGGTGACTCTCCATCAGGAGAAAGAAATAGAGCAACATGAACTTAAGGGAGCCTGAAGAGAGCTCTCCCAAGCAACAAGATCCAAATACCAGTAATTCCTGATCCCATCTGCTACCCAAAAGGGGTGATCCCTCCCCTCCCCCTGAGATGTTTACAACAGGGAAACCACCTCACCCTCCCCAGCTCAGCACTCACCCAGGTGCTTTGAGTCTTCTCCAATCTGCTCCACCTACACTGGCATGTGCAAAACAAACCCCAGGGCAGCTGTGTTTTCCCCAGCAGAGCAAAACAGCAGACTTGGAGAGGGGAGATCCATCTGGGAAGCAAAGGATGAGTGTGCCCAAGGGCAAGGTCAGCCATTCACGGGGATGGCCAAGGACTGGGAGAAGGTATTTTGGTGCTGGAGATGACAGATGGAGACATGTTAAGATTTTCCAAGAAAGGCAGAGAGGCTGGGAGAACCTCACACCGAAGCTTTAAAAGGCAGGAGGAAGAGCAGCTCAAACAAGGCCAACAAAGTCACAAGGGATTCAACCCCTATGTTTTTCCCCTTTTTCTTCTCTGTCTGAAGGGTTCAGCCACGAAATGAAACGATTTCTGCCTGCACTGAGAGAGGAAATGCTCCTGACTGTTTAGGTGAGATTAATTTCAGGATTGTGGCCAGACTGAGGAAATTGGTGGCAGAAATCCTTCATAGCTGGATAACGAGGTTTGCAGGTTTATGAGTAATTCTCCTGAGTTATGTGCCCAGCACCTTGGGTGTGGGTGACACGTTCATTCTTCCCCTCCTCCCTTTTTGAATGGAAAATGTCATCCAGGCACACAAACACAATATTTATTAAAAAAAGAATAAAAATAGCAACAACACAATTCATGAGGTGGAGGCAGAGATTGTATCTCGCTCGCACAGTGTCCAACACAGCTGTTCTATACAGGGATTTGCCTGGTGGGTTCTCCAGGACTGTCCCCAAGCTGCACCATGACCACAATGTACATCATGTCCCCAAAACCTAAGGAGCCTCTGGGGTGGAAAATGGGACACCACCAAGACAAATCAACAAAACACTCCCCTGTGCATCTCTATTATAACAATCTTTTTGACATGGAGAGATCAATCCAGGCTTCCTCGCTCCAGCATTCACATCCTCGGTGCTGAGCCACCTCAGATCCTTAGGCCTCGTCCTACAAACACTGCAGGGACCAAGCGAAGCTTTAACGCTGTCAAAGCTCAGCTGCAAAGAAACCGAAGAGGAGGAAGAGCAGCCTTTTTGTGAAGATGTCTCTGCTCCATCTGGACCCATCACCTTCCATTACTCAACTGCCTTCCCGGGAATCCTCCACGCCTTCCCCCATGTCATGCCCAGGCACCAGACATGAAAATAGCTTCCGACAGTTCCTGCTGGCAGGACAACAGCTCCGTTTCTCCTGGAGGATGAATGAGCAGATGGGACCAGTGGAAGATGGCTGAGCTAGAGCTGGACAACTGGAGTCTTTCCAATCCAGTAACTACAATCCAAAAGGATGCAAAGATCCTTCAGGGATCAGAACCTTTTTCCTAGGGGCAGGAACAGGGTCAAGGAGCACTCAGGTTACCGACAGGCTGTGCAGAGTAACTTCTGTCTGCGTGGTTGGTTTTACTGTTCCCCAAATTCCTGCTCTGCCTGCTTATTCCCCAGTCAACCCAGTGTGTTATCCCAGCAAAACAAGCACGATACTGAGGAGTTTTGAAATGAATCCGAGGGGCTGGCGAGCATCTTCCGTCAGGCAGAACTGAGATTAAAATGCACACCCGCCCTCATCTCACTCCCTGAAATCCCTCAGGCGGAAACTTCCCCGCGTCACGTCAAGAGACTCCGACAGATGAAGGAGCTGATGGGAAACTGCACTTACAGCTGCTACCAGACTTCAGAGCAGGGTTCCAGCTCCACCACCAAGTCTGCTCCAGCAGACCAGCCACAAGGCTGATCCTAGAGCAGTTCCCTCCATGCACAGGGGTGACATTCATCCCCCAACACAAATGGGTGGGAGGGAATAGAGGAATAGTAGTTGCCCAACATTTTGAAGCAGGAAAAGGCAACCATGAGGCTTTTTTTATCTCAGAAAACATTGCTGAAGGGCTCATGCATGTTGTGGCATTGCCATCACACTGACACAAGAGAAGTAAAAATAGAAGCCATGAGAAAATTGATTCAGCTTCTGTAAAAACCTCAAGGAACAGGTGGCAGCAAACACAGAGTTTGGGGGCTACACCACTGTGACCTGTCACAAGGCAGAAAGAGCTTCTGATAATCAAAAAATCATAGAATGGTGTAGGTTGAAAGGGACCTTAAAGACCATCTCATTCCATCCCCCTGCCATGGACATGGACACCTTCCACCAGACCAGGTTGCTCAGAGTCCCACCCAACCTGGCCTTGGACACTTCCAGGGATGGGAAATCCACAACTTCTCTGAGCAACCTGTGCCAGGGCCTAACTACCTTCACAGGGAAGAATTTCTTCCTGATATCTAATCTGCTCTCTGTCAGTTTGAAGCCATTCCCCCTTGTCCTGTCACTATATGCTCTTGTCCTAAGTCCCTCTCCAGCTCTCTTTTTTTTTGTGTGTGTGTTATCTGAAACTCTCAACATTGAGGTAGAAAGGGGAGAGGAGAGAGGAAAGAAGAAAGCTCTTGGCATGAGGCTTCAGGATCCTGAAGGTATTTATTTCTGTTGCTCAAGTCTCAGATTTGAACTGAGAAGCTGACAAAGTGTCTGGAGGTACCTTGAAACGTTTCCCATCATGACTGCTCTTTGCAGAGGAGAAGCAGCTTGAAATTGGCAGGAAGTAGATATTTCCGTACAATTTGCCATCTTCCACAGAAAAATCAATCATCCCTAATTCCAGGCTTTTTTTTTTTTTCTATTAAAAGACCTAAATAAAACATTTCTGTTATTGCAGACTGCAATTAAAGAAAAAAAAATAAAAAAAGAAACAGATTTATTAATCAAATATTCTGGATCACCTCTGCTATGAAGACAGGATGAGAGAGTTGGGGGTGTTCATCCTGGAGAAGAAAAGGCACTGGGGAGACCTTAGGGCCCCTTCCAGTGCCTAAAGGGGCTCCAAGAGAGCTGGAGAGGGACTTTGCACAAGGGCCTGGAGGGATAGGACAAGAGGGAATGGCTTTAAACTAAAGGAGAGAGATTTGGATTAGGTATTAGGAAGAAATTCTTCCCTATGAGGGCAGTGAGGACCTGGCACAGGTTTTCCAGAGAAGCTGTGGCTGGTCCATCCCTGGAAGTGTTCAAGGCCAGGTTGGACGTGGCTTGGAGCAACCTGGGGTAGTGGAAGGTGTCCCTGTTCATGGAAGAGGGTTGGAACTGGATGATCTTTAAGGTTCCTTCCCACCCAAACCATTCCATGATTCTATTACTGATTTTGGATCTCCCCCAGAATTCCACGGCAATGTTAGAGGACCTTTAGGTGGCAAAATAAAACCTGACAATACGTTTCCAGGAGAAATGAATCAGCTCTTAACTTGTGCTCCTCTTTTTAAACAACAAGGATCAGGAGGCTCTCAGAAGTTCATCAGTTTAGCAGCACTATGACTGCAAGAAGGAGATGGAGAACCACCTAAGCAGAGATACAGATGCTGTGTTTGCACACCTGACATGCTGAAGGTGTTTTGGGCTGTTCCCACATCTCTGTGCCTCAATCTGGCACAGCAGCACTGACCTTTGGGAAGTGCCTTGAGATGTCTGAGTCTGTTACACAAGCACAGGTATCACCACCTGGAGTCCAGGCAATCCAAAGCAAATCACTGCAGGGAGCTCATGGAATGGTTTGTCTGAAAATAGACAGAAATCCCCACCAAAAACACCCAAGTCGTCACGATAGGAAAATAAAATCCAGCAGATTGTTGCATTGAGCCTTCTATGAATCATCATGTTGTTATAGCAACTTCATCTGCAGCGAATCTGAAACCAAGCACGGCTGAAATAATGTAACAGCATTAAGTAAAAATGAGATATAACAAGACAAAAATGGATGGGCTCCGTCTCAGAGCAGCACCCACACTTCTTTCTCACCCTCTTCCCTCCCTTTGAAAACATTGCTTTCCTGTGTTCAAACAAAACAAAAAAAAACCCAGACCTGGAGCTCATGGAGAAGAAGAGCTCTAATGAGCTTTTGGATTCAAGGAGAGCCTTCAAAATGAAGATTCACAGAATCACAGAATCATAAATGGTTTAGGTTGGAAGGGACCTCAAAGACCATCTCGTTCCAACCCCCTGCCATGGGCAGGGACACCTTCCATGACCTTTAACTAAACTCGAGTGCAATCCCAGTTATCACCACCAGTCCCAGGCAACTGCCCCTATTGCTCCCACAGACTGCAAAACTCATGCACTGCATCAACTATATAAATTTTATATGTTTGATAAATATTTTAATTGATGGAATGCATTAATTATGAATATATAATTATATATTTTATATAATTTTATATCTATAATTAATTATATAAATATATATATACACAAATATAGATTTTTCAATTTTTATGTATTTATTTATTTATTTATTTGTTTGTTTATGGACACTGTCATCCTGCTCTGTTCAGGAGTCCCAAGCAGAGAGATCCCAACCTGCACATTTAGAAGCAAGAAAGGGGGTTCACAAGCTCTAGTTTGAAAACTACAGGTCTGTGTGGTTATTTTATTACTGGAGAAAAAATGAGGAGTGTCACCAAGGTGTCTTCCATCACAGCAGCAAAGAAAGGTAAATATATATATTTGTTTCAGGAAAAGGCAAGGAAAGAAAGGCAAGAGGATCCCACCAACCCCCAAAACATCACAGGTGCCTTAAAACACACCACTGTGCTCTGATTAGTGCCAAGGATGCCCAAAAAGCACTGCAGGGCACTGACCTGCTCCTCATCCTCATGGGATGCTGCCAGCACCAAGGTTTGAAGGAGAAAGAAGGGAAATGGAAAATCAAGAAGCCTGGGAGAATTTGCAAGTTTTTGCTCTTGATGTTTTAAGCAAATTAAACCCAAATAAACCCAAAAATAGAAAAAGCAACCCACAAACCCACAGCTCCAGTCCCAACTAAGTCCTATTAGTCTTAACAGAACTAAAGTGATTCAATTAATGAAAGGCAAATAAAAAGAAGCAGCCCAGCTTATTCTTCCAGAGTTCAAGACAGCAAAAGCACCAGCCTGCCCCAGACAAAACTCTTATTTTTATTTTTCTTCTTTTTCTTAAATGCATTTATTCATTAAGGTTCCCTTGTAGGTTGTGTAATGAGTCATTTCTTGCTTCCCTGTGAAGTGCAGAGGGATAGAGAGGAACAGGATTTAAACAGAGGATGGAGACACTCACAAAGCCTTTAGACAAGCTTGAAAAGCTCTTGAAGGAATCACAGATAAAGCAAAGCAACTCCTCACATGGACTCCAAACCCTTTTCTTTATCACTGCAGCTTTCCCAGGGCCTAAGCCTGGCCAGCTCCTTGCTCACAGCCAGCAGAGAAAGCCATCCCCTCTCCCCCACCCAAAAAGAATTTGCTGAGCTTCCTCAGAAGAGCTTGGGAAGAGAAATCCAGAGCTCAGGCGGCGAGCAGGAGGGATGCTGCTCCTCCCATGGACCTGGTGGCTCACAAGTGTGGACATGACTGTCTCTGCACCAGTGAAACATGATCAAAGGGGATCACAGAAGTTGGTATCTTCAACAGCACGAGGCATTTTGTGCCTCTTACCCTGCAGCCAGAGAAGCCTCAACAGCGCCCAGCTCAGAGCGAGGCACGCATGTCCCTGTGCTCAGAGAATCCCACAGCCATGGAACGCTTTGGGTTGGAAGGGACCTTCAAGACCATCCGTTTCCAACCCCCCTGACATGTGCAGGGACATCTCCCACTACCTCAGGTTGCTCAATGCCCCGTCCAACCTGGTTTTCTGGTGGGGAGGAAGAGTCCTTCCAATCCATCAGGTCAGTAATGCCAAGCTCAGCAAAAAAGGCCAAGACAAAAACACTCCCATCACCAGCTTTATCTCAGACTGGATCTGGAATATCCTGGTTTTAGTCCCAAAAACTACTGTCAGGAGTTCCCCCTGACTCTCCAGGACTTTCAAGTCCTCCCTTCATCAACATAAGTTTTGAGGAAGCAAAGCCAGCAGGGAGGTGTGACAGGAGCCTGGACAACAGGAATGGCACATGTGCCAGTGCAGGAAACACAAACCCCAAAAAGGCACAACCTGAGCCCAAATCCACTGCTGTCACAGTTTTCCAGCAAGGACTCCACCTTGTTCTTGAGTAGGAAACATGGAATAGAAATTAGGAAGAAGGAGGTATTAGGAAGAAATCCTTCCCTGTGAGGGTGGTGAGGCCCTGGCACAGGTTGTCCAGAGAAGCTGTGGATGCCCCAACCCTGGAAGTGTCCAAGGCCAGGTTGGATGGGACTTGGAGCAAAGTGGGATAGTGGAAGGTGTCCCTGCCCGTTGCAGGGGGTTGGGACTGGATGATCTTTCAGGTCCTTTCCAACTCAAATCATTCTGTGATCCTATTATTCTGTGAAGTTGCTGGAGTGATGGCCATGATCATGAGAGATCTCCTACCTTCCCTATAATGGTGACTTTCACTTTTCTAACACTTATTTAAAAAAAAAAAAAAAGAAAATCATTTAAAAAGAGGGAAAAAAGGAACAAAAGCAAAACTTGAAGTGATAAGAAGCCCCAAGAAAATACAAAATATTTTTTTTAAAAAACCCAAAACACCTAAAGACAGAATTCAGAGGGACTTTTCCACTGCCACCCAGACCCTTTCCAAAGGGTTCACATGCCAATCTAACAATAAAGCTGTCATATGGGGTGATGTGATTTTTTTTTTCAAGCTGGAGGTTGCTATGGGAGGCTGTTCCCAGCAGCAGCACTGCACTGCATTTGTAAAAGGCCTTCCCAGCACCAGACACTGATTTTTGAGGAGGAAAAAATGCACTATTTTTGGTTTTTTAAAAGGCCCATAAAAAGCAGTAATGTTGGGAAAAAATATGTAGATTAAAAAAATCCCAAAGAAATGGAAAATGGGGCTGTAATTCAGATGCCAATAGAAATGTGATGCACTAAAACCCCCTTCCCAAAGAACCAGGAAAACCTCAGTTTTTCAAATCCATGCACATCAGCTGAGCTGGGGTTGCTGCATTTCCCAACACCAGGTTGTCTGGGATGTGGGAGAAGGCAAAGACAATGAGATCTCAGGTGCTGCACAGATGAAGTGCAGGAATGAGAACAGTGACTGCCTTTAGATGTGCATTTAGATCTTGACTCTGATAAAAATGAAGCATCACTTCACAACAGGTGGAGGAAGTTTACCCAGCTCTTGAGAATTAAAAAAAAAAAAAATATAAGGAGTTGTGCTAAGAATGAAATATATCTCTATATATTTCTATATATACACCCAGAGAGCTTTGTAAAGCTGGTCAAATACAAATTACTCTCTTAAAACTAACAAACAAGCAAACATAGAAGATATTTTCTTTAGCAAACTGCAAGATTTAGGAGACTGTTAAAACCTGCAGGATTTACAGAGGAAACACCACAAGAAGGAGGATTTACCACAAGGACAGAGCCAGGAAGCAGCAGCAGGAGGAGATGCAGTCTCTTTTTACCTTTACACAGCACACTGAAGACCAACAAATCCTGATTTATAGAGGGCTTTTAATTCATGTTGCCAAAGCTTCCAGCCATTAAGTGCCTTAAATCTTTGCAGGTTAAGTAGAGGAGAGTCGGTGGGTGAGATGTATGGATTGGGATGAAGATCTCCAGAGCAAACACATGACAATTCTGGGGACACAGGCCTGGATGAGGTGAATGTAAAGACACAAAACTGTGTTGTAGAGGGGCTGTGTTGGAACCTTGTTCTCACCAACATAGAGGGGAACCTCTGGGTGCCCCTGTTTGGGTTCTTCCCCTTGTGGGGAATGTGAAGCTCGAGGGCAGCTTTGGCTTCAGTGACCATGAAATGGTGGAGTTCAAGATCTTTAAAGCAGCCAGGTGAGTGCACAGCAAGCTCACTTCCCCTGGAATTTAGCAGAACAGATTTTGGGCTCCTCAGGGATCTGCTTGGTAGAGCCATGGGATAAAGCCCTGGAGGGAAGAGGGGCCCATGGTTGATATTCCAGGATCAGCCCCTCCAAACTCAAGAGCGATGCATCCCCACAAAGATGATGTCAGGAAAAAATGCCAAGAGGCCTGTGAGGATGGACCAGGAGCTCCTGGACAAACTCAAACAGCAAAAGGAAGCCCAGAGAGGGTGAAAGCAGCCTGGGAGAAGTACAGAGAGATGGATCAAGTGAGAAAAGATAAAGCCCTGGCCAGGGACTCAGGGACATCGAGGACAACAAGAAAAGCTTCCA
>JAWWLV010000088.1:149760920-149771667 GCA_035041135.1 Platyrinchus mystaceus
GGTTTTCTTTTGGAAATCTATCAGGAAAATGGCAAAGCAAAGATACCTGTTTGGTGCACAGCTCAAATACACATCAACCTGCTCTAGTGCAAGACTGCATGTTCTCCTTGTCTAATGTCACATCTCAGCATGTTCAGAGGTCCCAGCAAAGCACAGGCAGCAGAGGATCAGAGAATCACACAATCATAGAGTGGCCTGGGTTGGGAGGGAACTTAAAGTTCATCTTGTTCCATGGACAGGGACACTTTCCACTAGACCAGCATGCTCAGAGCTCCATCCCTTCAGCCCTGTCATCACCTGTGCAGCAAAGTCACTCCTTGATCCACTGTATTGCTTCCCATGTTCCAACAAGTTCCCAGAACTCATCAAAAGAGCAAAATTCAGCAAGTTACGGAGAGCAATGCTGGGAGCTGCAGTTAACTCGTTTAATTTGATGGATTATTCCTTCCATTTGTAAAAAAAAACCCCAACCAAAACTAAAACTCATGAGATCCATTGCAAGTGAAGCTGGAGGAGGGTTGGAGAGTGGAAAGAGGAAATCTGTCTCAAGTGATCTCACCTTGGGTCAAGTGTTTGTAAGCTGCCTGTACAAGCAAAAAAATCAGTAATCATTTACATTTTTCAGAACAAGTTAAGCCATGAAACAACCCATTCTGACATGGTGAGGATTCAGGTCCTTAAGAAGAGAAACCTGGTTGTCCGGCATTCCAGAAATATCCATATCATGCCCATCTTCCAGAGCACACCTGGGAGGATGAAAACCAATACCGAAATGACTTCCCACTGCCCCACCTTCTCCTTATCCTCCCACCACTTCCATCCCACAGATCTGTTTCCCTCTCCAACTCTTCCACTGGTGGTTTCTCCACAGCAGGGTCTCCCCTCCGTGTCCCTCCCAGCATTCTCCACCCAGGAATACAAGAGGGACACGATCCTTGGTTGGCACCCGCGGGAACAACTCCTTTCCGGGGAGGAATTCATGACAGCTCTGCCCACCGGCAGGTTTTTGGGGTTTGGGGTTTTTTTTTTAAGCCCTGGTGGATATATAACTCACATGATGTCAGTACAGGAATATCACACTAAAGAGCTGGAAAGTAAGGGGCGGGTTTTCCTCGTTTCTATGGTTATGAGCAATTTTAATGACCAACCTAAATAAAAAGGCTGGAAGAGAGAGAAAGTAGGAAGGAGTGAGGTGGGCGTTTAATTTTGATTGACAAGACAGAGCAGAACTAGTTAAGATCTGTCAAATGCCTGCTGAGGATCACAAATCCTCAGCACACTGTACAGCAGACAGAATTAGTCTAAATGCACAGCTTTACAAAAATACTTCTTACCTGGTGAGATCAGAGTTCCATCATTTCAGTCTCCCCACACAAAGCAGCTGATGTCATAACCAGCAAAGGAGACAAGGTAGGGCCAGAAAAAAAATGTATTTTTTAAATTATTTTTTCTTATTTGTGAGATTTTTAAATGTTAACAGGCTGCAATGTCTTAACTTTGTCTCTGGACACTGTATACATACATACATATAAATATATATAAATAGATAATGACATTATTCTCAAGATTGTTAACTACCAAAACAACAACTTTAAAGGTATTATCAAAGGCATCACTTTGGAATCACATCTGCATCACATTAAATGCTGTATAAATACAGAGTAAGGAGATAATTCCTGCATTAAAGAATTTAAAATAGGAGATTGAGTGCAGAAAATGTTGAACTTAGATTGGATGGGAAATGTCTGGAAAGACAGAAACACTGGCCTGACAGTCAGCTGTGAGGGTCCCTGAATATTTACCACCAAAAACCCAAGGAAAATTAGGAGCATCCCTACAAATGTTCATGGGTGAGAACATGAAGAGGGAAGAATGGAGGGATGGAGACTTGGGAGAATTTCAAGGTCAGGAACTGAGTTTGGTGATGCCAGAGGGAAGAATCAACATCCCAGCGAAGCACAAGGCAGCACAAGAAGGGCTCTGGAAGAAACAGCAGCTTGGATTTAATGCCAGAGAGGTGCAGGAAGCAGCAAAGGACAGACACAAAGAGGATCCAAGATGAGCCTGAACCAGGAAGATGTTTTTCTTTTACTGCCTCAGCTCTGGTGGGATGCAGGAGGGACACACTGATCTTCACAGGGCTACACACTCATAAGCTCTGTTATTTTATCAACTGCTGTTTGACTTTTAAGGATGCGAAAACCAGGCAAGGGAGGATGGGGCTACAAAGGAGGCAAGTCAACAGCTCCTCAGACTCCTGCCAACAGGATCTGCACTTAAAGCATGCAGTTTTGGCAGAGAGAACATCCTTAAAATTTGATATTTAAAAGTCTTATGGTGTTGGAATGGATAATTAAAGGATACAAGTGAATTAAGATCTGATCAACACAAACTTGTATCGAAGTCAGAATATGTTCCCACAGAGTCTCAGCCTCCTGGTTCTTCCATGCTTCATTGAAAAAAAGAAAAATTAGCTACTAACTACTTTTATTTCCACTCAAAATTGTCCCTCTCCAGCCTCCAAAAGGTACAAATTTGTAACAACATCCAAGAGCTAAAAAAACCCCAAACAAACTCCAAAGCTCACAAGAAGTTGTACCATTTACTATCATGATGATAAAACAACAATAAAAAAGGAATTCATATTTTACTGATTTCTTATTTCAAGGCTTCCAACAGCCAAGTTGTCCATCACCAACTTGAAAAGTCAAAGCATCAAGGAATCATCTGGCACAAGCCCATTTATTCCCAGACAATGCCTCGAAACCTCCCAAACCGTCTCTGCAGCCACCAGAGCCACCTCTTCCTTGGAAAGCACCCAGGAACCACTTGCAAATGAAATCCAACTGAATTTATTGCTCCTGCAACCCTGGAAATTTAAGCTACAGAGGTGACGTGACATTTTGTTTCACCAGTGCTAATCTAATACCTTTTTAAAGGTGCACACGTTTCACCCTGTTGGCTCCCAACACTGAATTCCCAAGCTCCGCTGAGCTCCAGGATAAATGAGCCGAGCGCGTCCCGCGGGCGAGATCCCTCGCTGTAATCTTTATTCCAAACACAGCCTTGGAAGCACTGCCAAAAATCACCCTGAGGTTTGCTCTTAGGATGGCAATTTGCATCTCAACATTTTGCTGCAGAGCTTTCCCCACTGTCCCCGCTATTATTTTAATGCTGGGCTGTGGGCGGCCCCCTGAGCGGAGCACACTAAAAATATTCCTGCCTTTCCTCACCGGCTCCACACATGACCACCGGCAAAACCGGGAGTGGTGGCATCCACCCGCCTCTCCAGGAGCTCCAAGGAGCTCAAAAAACGTGGCAAGAAGCAGAAAATGCTCGTATGGAGGAAGGAGGAATGCAGCAGGTGAAGGAGGAAGGTCGCAGGAAGAGCCAGTTTCGCAGCCAAGGAAAGCGGGAGGTTTATCCGAGCACAAGATGTGGGAAAACATAAGAAGTAATAAAGGTGAGGGAGGCACCACCTGGGATGTGAATTTAAGATGCTGTTGAACATCATGCTGAATCTAAGATGGTCTCTTCACAGAGAGAAGGATCAGACCTTGGGATGGGCTGCCCAGGGAGGGGGTGGAGTCACCGTCCCTGGGGGTGTTGAAGCAGAGCCTGGACGTGGCAATGGGTGCCATGGGCTGGGTGCCAAGGTGGGGTTTGGGTCACAGGTTGGACTCGATGATCTCAGAGGTCTTTTCCAACCTCGCTGATTCTGTGAGTCTGTGAGAAACCTCCTGACACAAGGTGAACACCAGCACAGCCTGATTCATGCCCCAGAAGGGAGATCCCGATCCCCATGGCAGCGCCACGTTGATGACACAGTGCAGGAAAAAAACATGGATTGCAGGTTTTTCTACGCCCTCCTCCCCCCTCTCCCAGTAAACCCCAGTCTCAGAGGTTGTAATTATTTTTGGCAAGGTGTGAACAGGTCTGGGAAATGAAGCTGAGAAGCAAAGCTATTTATGAGATGCCGCATGGGGAGACGGCATCGGAGCAACCAAATCAGCAAGTGCAAGGTCACCCCTGTCTGCTTAGGAACTGCACAGTGATCCAGGCAGCCAAAATAACCATCCTCAGTCTGCCCAGGGTGGCAAGGTAATGGAAATGGAGCGTGGTGAACCACCAGAGGACATTACTTCAGTCAACTACAAGGGCTTTATCATGGAGCTGGCGGGTTTTGAGATAAGGTCCATCGAGACAACACCCACTCATGACAACTATTTGCCTCTCTGGGGTGTGGGAGAGGATCAAGAAGGACATCAGGTCAGTAAGTCTCCCTCCACCAAAGCTGTTGTAGAGGGAGGTAGCCAAGGGGCTCCCATCCCTGGAAGTGTTCCAGGTCAGGTTGGATGGGGCTTTGAGCAACCTGGGCTAGTGGAAAGTGTCCCTGCCCATGGCAGGGGGTTGGAATGAGATGGTCTGAAAGGTCCCTTGCAATCAAAACCATTCTATGACCTTCAAGTAAAAGATCAGTGGAGACCACTCATCACCTCACCCCAAAAACACCCCTTGATTCCAAGGAATTAGATTTCTGCCCTGACCCAGGAAGAACCACAGATTTTGAAAAGCAACTTCCGTTCTGCCGGCAGAGAAAAGCAGCAAAAGCCAAACCCTCCCAGCAGGAGGGTCTTGCAGCCTGATGGGGCTGAAGAAGCCAGAAGCATCTCAAGGCTACCAAGGAACCACCAAATATAACACAAAAGCACTTTCTGGTCTTACCAGGAGCCAAGGGAAGAGGGATGGTCAAAGCCAGGAGGTGAGGGGAGTGCCCTGGAGACAGGAGGACCTCCAAGCTGCTTTCTACACATTCTCTTTATATTGTGTCCAAATTCCTCACAAACAGGAGGAGGACACACAGCTCTGCTTCCAAGTATGAGATTATATGAAATTCTAATTAGGTTTTAAAAGGATGACAAGCACAGTGCAGTAGGAAAGGAACTGGCCAAGGAGAGAAGAGCAAGCCTGCAGACCTCAGAGCCTGAGGGACATCTCTATATATGAAAGGAAACAAAGGTACATCTGAATAATGTGCAAGGAAAGCAGAAAAAGAAAAAAAAAGAAAAGAAAAAGCAGACCTTGGTTTCCACGCACAGTGAAGAGGATCCTGGCAATTAAACTGCAGGTATGTCCATAAAGGGAAATAAAAAACAACACTAAATTTAAATCTCTTCCATTGCCCCATGTTTGGGTCAAAGGAGAAGAAATCAAAGAAGTTGTGGCTGCTCCATCCCTGGAAGTGTCCAAGGCCAGGCTGGATGGTGTCCTGAGCAACATGGGATAGTGGAAGGTGTCCCTGCCCATGTGTGGGGGTTGGAATGAGATGGTCTAAAAGACCTCTCTACCAAACCAAACCATTCTAGGATTCTATGAAACCCATCTGCTTGAGGCTCTAAAGATGTTCATCGGGAAAATATCTGTTGTAAGACTGTCAATTTGCTTTTTCAGACTCAAAGGCATCCTGGTTTACTCCAATATCACAGTCCTGTTCACACCACGTGCTAAGATGCCTCTCCAAGAGACCAGTTTGGGCACTTGGCAAGGACAGCAATCCATTACATTTTTAGAAAAACAACCCAAACCTATGAAACTTCTCCAATCAATACTTAAGAGGGCTTTGCAGAACCCACAGTTGCTCTCTAAAATGTGTCAAAAAAGCTTAGGACAGCATTTCTGGGGCTGCAACACCCACATTTTGCCACCTACTTCCATCTTTGAGCACTTGCTGTTAATGGAAGCTGAAGGTCCTTGACACTGAGAAATCGAAGTAGGAACATGCAGTGGCATCAACATAATTTAAGCACCACTATTTTAATATTTTGGGGGTTTTTCTTCCTTATTTATCATTAGGAAAAGTAGATCTGATTTTTCACCCTCGTTACAATTCTGGATAAGTTTGAAACCTGCCTGAGATGGTACTTTAGAGGATGGGGAGCATCAGGAGGTCAGGCACAGTTATGAGTGTTCTGCCTGCACCAATCCAAAGGACATTTAGCAGGGGAAAGACTGGAATGTTCAATTCTTTAAAACAAAACCCAAAAAAACAGGGCATAAAAGCAAAGAAAACCACACTTATTATTATTATTATTATTTTAAATATGTGCATTTTATATATATGACCTTATGCACTATAATAGAGAAATTAACTGGTTTTTAATAATATACATATATTTGTAAGTTTAATTTCTCATACTTTTTGACTGGCCATCCACTACCTGCAGCATATTTGATGGGACTGACATTGGGGTCTCTCCAGCAGCAACAGGCACTTGGGAAGAGAGCAGTTGGGGAATACATCAGGCAGAAGACAGAAGACATCAAAATATTTGGGAAAGGTGAATCACATCTCCAGCTATCTAATGGAGTGTTTAAACTTGTATAAATCAGGTATTTTAGAAATTAGGAAGTTCTCATGAGAGCCTAGGAAGCTAATAGTGTCACAAGGGATCACAAATCAGTTGTTTAGTGGGGGAAAAATAAAGTGAAAATCTGTATTAAGGTTTAGCTCCTGATTCACTTTGCAAGAAGGAAAACCTGAAAATGTTCAGCTTCCACAAGAAAATCTGATATGTGCAATGTCCTATTTAATAAAGTGTTACCCAGCGAGTCAGACCATTCCTGCAGCCTCACTGACCCTCCTCATCTCCAAACAGATACACAGCAGGGGTTTTTTCCTCCTCTTTCCTAAATTAGAAGAGCTTGGAGCACGAGGAACATCTCCAGACTGGGACATGGGATGCTGAAAAGCATTTGTTAATAATTCAGCTCAAACATAATTGCCATTACCCACAGTTGGTTACAACCACTGCTCCCTCAGATCCTGAAAACCTCCTATCCCTGCAAGTGTCCAAGGCCAGGTTGGACGGGGCTTGGAGCAACCTGGGCTAGTGGAAGGTGTCCCTGCCCATAGCAGGGGGTTGGACAGGATGATCTTCAAGGTCCCATCCCAAACCCAAGGCATTCCATGACTCCATGACTCTAAACTTGAAGCTGCTATTGCACAGCTTGCAGACCCAGTAAGGCCTCATCCAAGTCTTCCCCAAACCACCCAAGAGCTTCTTCTTCTCTAAGACACCTGAAAATTGGGGAACACACGAGCTGGACAGGCACCACCATCACATGAGGACTGTGCTCTTGGTCAAGGGATGTCACATGCTGGTAAATCATTGAAGCCCAGAAAGGTTTGGGTTGGAAGGGACTTTCAAGATCATCCAGTTCCACCCCCTGCCATGGGCAGGGACACCTTCCATTATCCCTGGTTGCCCCAAGCCTCATCCACCCTTGCCTTGGACAACTCCAGGGATGGGGCAGCCACAGCTTCTCTGGACAACCTGTGCCAGGGCCTCCCCACCCTCACAGGGAAGAATTTCTTCCTAATATCCAACCTAAACTACCCTCCTTCAGTTTAAAGCCATTCCTCCTTATCCTACCACCAATAAATATGGGAATTTCAGGGGGAGGGAAAGAAAGATTAAGGAAAAAAGCATTCCTGGCTGTGTATGCCTCCATTCCAGGGCTCCTGAGCAATCTGCTCATAAGAGATTTTTCACAAAGCAGCCATTAAGAGCAGGTTTGGGAGTTCCCTCATACCATATTTGAGTCTCTGACATCTCACACAGCAAAGAAATGGGTTAAACCAAAAATTTGGGTCATAACTCCTCCAAATCTGCCTGGTTTTTTTTCCACATGTAGAAAAATAAAGGAGGCACCTCCCTCCTCCACGCAGAAGTATCACAAGAAGATTCATTATAAATGGGAAAAAAAAAAAGCAACAAGTCTCAGCAATGAGCGTGATCAAAGTCTCTCATGGAAGAAGAAAACGTTTTATTTTGCAGAAATAAGGACTATGGCAACAGCTTTGGGATAAAATCCTAGAGCACGGCTGTCTCCTGCACTCCTTTACTCCATGCACCAGCTGAAGGAGGAATCCTACAAGGGGAAAAAAAATACA
Organism: Platyrinchus mystaceus; assembly: GCA_035041135.1. Lineage (NCBI taxonomy): Eukaryota > Metazoa > Chordata > Aves > Passeriformes > Tyrannidae > Platyrinchus > Platyrinchus mystaceus. Next base: position 149,768,875 of record JAWWLV010000088.1, read on the forward strand.
TGGCCAAGTTATTCAAGACTAGAATCACAATAAATGTGCATAGCAAGGGGAAGGAGGACAAATAAAGTCCTCAATAACCTCAAAAAAAATCGTATTTTTGCAACTCCCAGCTTTGCAGGGGGAGGAGGAGAAGAACAAAACAAACGCTACACAATGAAGAGCATAAAACGTTTTGCAGTTATTTCCTGCTTTTATTTAGGGAAGAGATGACAGAGAGAGGGAAGAAATCACCACCTAACCCAGCACAAGCATTTATTTAGAAAAAAAAAAAAAGGTAAATTTGCTAAAAGAATGTAAGTGTAGGTATTGCAGCCTGGTTTGACTTCACTCAAGGAGAGGCTGGAAAATATTTTCCAAATTTTGCTTGCTTGGAGCATCCCAGCAGATGAGCAGCCAACACACCTCAAGTGCCCTTGGGAGAGCTTTTCTCCACAGCTCTGCATCCCAGCAGAAAAAAAAAAACATTAAAAACCACCTGCTGATACACCAGTTCTTCTTATTTTTTTGGTACCAATCTTCAGAATATATTTAAAAAAGCAACTGATCACCAATGCAATCTTCACTTTTTTAATGGAGCTGTACATAAAATAGGCATGGGAAAAAAAATCCATCCTGTCCCTTTTTTTTTTTTTTTTAAGTTAAATGCTATTTTTTCCCCCATCAGAAACACTGCAAAGCAGGGACGTGCCCATGCACTGCAACAAAGAGATGGCACCTGCCTACTGAATTTCCTGACTAGTGACACTATGAAGAAAAAAGGTTTTAAATAGAAACCTCCCTGCAAGTGTTAAATCAGATTAATTTAACTCTTTTGCATTATTTTAATCTTCCATGCCACCGTTTGCAAGGCAAGCAGAAAAAAAAAAAAAAAAAGAAAAATAGCAGGATTCTTATCTCGCCCATATTCCTTTGGAAATAAAGTGTGTTATTAAAAGCCACAAATAACCCTCCTGACAGCAAAAGACACACACTTCCAGCTCCTTTGGAGAAGGAAAAGAGCACAAATTTTCTAGGAAGCTTTCTGGGCACTCAGCATCAAGTGATGGGCACGAGTTTCCCTCCAACCTTGCAAATCTTAACACCAAAGCAAGCTTGTGGCCACAGGTTGTACCTGTACGTGTCCAAAAAGTCTGCTGCAAAATAAAATGTAGTTGCAAAGGTTGGTGATGCCACTGTAGGACAAGTTGCAGTATTTCCCCCCCCCAAGGACCACCATGGAGGCACATCCCAATAGTTCAGTTCCGAGTTAAGCTCATGTTTAAGGAGCTGGATTGAATTTAGACAGCCTGGATGATGCTGTGGGCAAATGCACACGCTCTAATGTCAGGAATCATGGAATCAGAGAATGGTTTGGGTGGGAAGGGACCTTCTAGATCATCTAGTTCCACCCCCTGCCATGGGCAGGGACACCTTCCACTATCCCAAGTTGCTCCAAGCTCCATCCAACCCAGCCTTGAACACTTCCAGGGAGAGGGCAGCCACAGTTTCTCTGGGCAACCTGTGTCAGGACCTCCCCACCCTCACAGGGAAGAATTTCTTCCTAATATTGAATCCAAATCTACCCTCCTTCAGTTTGAAGCCATTCCCCCTTGCCATATCACTCCAGGCCCTTGTCCAAAGTCCCTCTCCAGCTCTTTTGGAGCCCCTTTAGGTACTGGAAGGGGTTCTAAGGTCTGCCTGGAGCCTTCTCTTGTCCACTCTGAACATCCCCAGCTCTCTCATCCAGAGCAGAGGTTCTCCAGCCCTCTGATCATGTTTGTGGTCTCCTCTGGACTCACTCCAACAGATCCATGTCCCTCCTGTGCTGGGGACCCCAGAGCTGGATGCAGTGCTCCAGGTGGGGTCTCACCAGACCAGAGCAGCGGGGCAGAATCCTCTCCCTTTCCTGCTGTCCCCTCCCTGCTTTGGATGCAGCCCAGGACACGGGTGGTTTCTGGGCTGTGAGGGCACACTGTCAGCTCATGTCCAGCCTCTCATCCACGAGCACCACGATGTCCTTCTGGGCAGAGCTGCTCTCAACCTGTTCATCCCCCAGCCTGGATTGACACCAGGGGTGGAAACACTTGATCAACCATGTCCAGAGTGGAAGTACCCAGTCAGTGATCCATCCATCCATCCATCCATCCATCCATCCATCCATCCATCCATCCATCCATCCATCCATCCATCCAGTCTCACAGACACACAAGTCCTTTCCAAAGCAGCCTTTGCACTGATGACAAATCCAGCCCTACATAAAACACACTCAGATGCTTCTCCTGCCCACCCAGAACCCTCTGGTGTCATGGATTTCCACGGTCCCCTGCAGCACCAGCAACTCTCAGAAGGTCCATTAAAATCCACCAACCCAGCCCGCTTCCCAAACCAGCTGAAGTGTGGGAAGGAGGATAACAAAGATGGGAAAAGTAAATTAGATTTTTTTCAACAGTTCATTCCATTTCCATCAAGCAGAATGTGTTCGTGGCACAGGCAGGGAATCAAAAGCATTATTTTTATCTTGATATTATTTACCCTTTCACACTTGCTATTTAAAAATCCCTGAAATCCCAGAAGAACCAACAATTCAAAATACCATTTGGTATATATATTTATAAGCAAGGGGAAGCACAGGCTCATTCATTTTCAGCTTGACTCCTTCTTTCTTTTTAATTAGATTTGAAGTGCTGTAATATCAATGTGCAGATTTCTCTAGATATATTATTTCTCCTCCTCTCCCAGTAAAGATTCTCCAGACCCAGAGAAGACTTGGAGACCTGGTCACATCTGTGAGGTACATGAGGAGGAGTAAATGAT
>JAWWLV010000088.1:149771950-149787799 GCA_035041135.1 Platyrinchus mystaceus
GCCTTGGACACTTCCAGGGATGGGGCAGCCACAGCTTCTCTGGGCAACCTGTGCCAGGGCCTCCCCACCCTCTGAGTCAAGTCAGGAGGAAACAGGGATGGAGATCTGGATCAGGAGCCTGGATGGAAGCAGCACACGTGGCTGCACAGCTCAGCCTCTCCCATGCCCATCAAAGCTCCTTCAGTGGTGGTTGGGCTAAGTCTTAATTGCATTAATAAACACAAACAAATCAGCAAGGTGGGAGGCTTTGGAGAGAGCAAGAGGGGTTATTTCTTGCTTGGCTGATCACTGGAAAGTGGGAATTAGCACATTTAGCACCCTGGAAAAAGTCCAGAGAGCAACTTGGAGATGAGACGAGATGGAAAAGGATGTCGTAGCTGGTGAAGATAGTGGTGCAGGAATGAAACCAGGAGTCAGACAGCATCTGCCCTGAGTCATGGGGGGATTTAAAGACCTGGACCATCTGCCTCAACACCATGGAGAGGGAACTTTCACAAGGGCATGGAGTGGTAGGACAAGGGGGAATGGCCTTCAGCTGAAGGAGAGCAGATTTACATTAGATATTAGGAAAAAATTCCTCCCTGTGAGGATGGGGAGGCCCTGGCACAGGTTGCCCAGGGAAGCTGTGGCTGCCCCATCCCTGGAAGGGTTCAAGGCCAGGTTGGATGAGGCTTGAAGCAAACTGGTCTAGAGGAAGGTGTCCCTACCCATGGCAGGGGGTTGGAACTAAGTGATCTTCAAGGTCCCTCCCAACCCAAACCATTCCATGATTCTATGATTAGCACCCTACAAAAAGTCCAGAATCCAACCTGGAATTGAGATGAGATAGAAAAAGACATCACAGCAGGTGAAGATGGTGGGGCAGGAAGGCATTGAGGGGTCAGAGAGCAGCTGGCCCAAGTCATTGTGATTTAAAGACCTGTAAGGGCACCTTGACCACAGCAACACAGGGACCACCAAGGTAGGATGGGACACTAAATGTTCACAGCCCCACTGCAAAGGGAAATACCAGCCTGAAAAAGGGGATAAATGCTGGATAAAATATAAACCTTATTGCTACAGAATAACCAAAAAAAAAAAAAAAAACGGTGTGAGGGGAACCTCCTTATTTTAGTCAATCCTTCCCAGCCCACACCACAGAGCCAGTAAAAATTCAAGATTCAGCAGGATGAAGCACAAAGCAACCCTTGAGGCCACCACCCCACGCTCGCCTTGTCCCGGGGTTTGCAAACAAACAGCTGTTTGTTTCCCCAGCACTTCCAGACAGGAGGATCCACCTCGAGCTCCAAATGTCACGGAAAACTCCAAATGCAAACAAGCAGAGGTTTTGCAGCCCGCTTGCACTGTGCTGGTGGCAGAATGAAACGTGCTTTTAGGTTTCCCAAACCCTCTGCTTTTTGATTTGCACACAAAGGCACCGAGTTCTGTGGGAACAGGAGGTTTTCCCTGGAAAAGTCCACCCCGGTGCCAGATGCCGGAGGTTAATTGTACCACGCAGCTCAGGGGAGCTTTTATGAAAAGCTTCCAACCACAAACAGTTTTTAAAGTACAAAAGCAACAGAAAAAAATGTTTCTGCAGTCGAGGACCGCTGCAGAAAGCGGTGCTTTGTACTTTTAAAAGTGGTTTTACTTCCTCTCCTTGTACTTCCACATCTATTCCACTGCCTCAAACTTCCTGACTCAGCCTGGAAGTGGGGAAAAAATAGTAAATAAGCATCATTATACCCTCTGTGAGGTTCAAACTGAGCCATAACCTGTGACCAGTCACAGAACAGTTCCTAGCATTGTCATCATGCTGGAGGTTGATAAATCAGGGTTTCATTGTGTGGAGCAAGTGTGGGACAGTGGCAAAGTGGGTACAGGGACATCCCACCTTCACCTGGTCACCGGTGACATGGGACACAGCTGTGGGACACAGCACTCTTGGCATGTGTGTCCCTCCCTGCTCACAGCCCTGGACAAGGCCAGCCCTGCCCCCAAATTACTGTCACACACACAGCCCTGGGCAAGGGCAGGCACAGTCCCTAATTGCCACACACACTCCCTGTGTCTCCGTGTCACACACCCCCTGTGCCAGCCCTGTCACCATGTCACATACACACATACCTGTCCCTGTGCCAGACACAACCTGTGCCAGCCCTGTCACCATGTCACACACACACATACACATATCCCGTGCCAGCCCTGTCCCACTGTCACAAAGTTACACCCAGTGCCAGGCCAGTCCTTTCCCCATGTCACACACACCTATCCCCATGTCCTCATGCCACACACAACCTGTGCCAGCCCTATCCCCATGTCACACACCCCCAGTGCCAGCCCAGCCCTGTCCCCATGTCACCACACACACACACCCCCTGTGCCAGCGCTGTCCCCATGACACCACTTTGGACACCCCCTTGTGCCAGCCCTGTCTCCTTGTCCCCATGTCACACACCCCCTGTGCCAGCCCAGCCGTGTCCCCATGCCCCAGTTCACACACACAGACCTGTCCCCATGTCCCCATGTCACACACCCCCTGCGCCAGCCCAGTCCTGACCCCATGCCCCAGATCGCACACACAGACCTGTCCCCATGTCACACTCACCCCTGTCACACACACCCCTGTGCCCATGCCACACACAAACCTGTCCCCATGTCACACACCCCCAGTGCCAGCCCAGCCCTGTCCCCACGTCCCCTGGTCCCACACAAACCAGTCTCCATGTCACACAGCCCTTGTGCCAGCTCTGTCCCCGTGTCCCCATGTCTCCACGTCACACACCCCCAGTGCCAGCCCAGCCCTGTCTGTCTGTCTGTCTGTCTGTCTGTCCCCTCTCTGTCCCGTGTCCCCCCGGCCGGCCCGGCGCGCGCCCCTCACCTGCCGCCGCGCACCCGTCACCGCCGGCACCCAAACATCACGTGACCGCCGCGGCCCCGCCCAGTTCGCGCCACGTGACCTCCCCTATCTCCCCCCCCTTGTAGTCCTCACCCAATGGCACCGCGGCCCCCCGAAGCCCTTATGGACCACAACTCCCAGAGTGCATCGCGGCGCGGCCTCCCCGCCCCTTCACCCGGCCGCCAATGGGCGGAGGGGACGGCCCGGATGGGCCCCGCCCACCTTCCACCCTCAGCACCTCCCGCCTCAGGGCGCGGCCGCGGCCGCCGCTCGGGAGCCGCTCGGAGCGGGTGTTCCCTGTTCCCACCTTCCTCCTCCTCGTCCTCACCGCCCTCCTCCCGTCCCAACCCTGCCTGGGGAACCCCCAGGAGCGGCTGAGGGAGCTGGGCTGGTTTAGTCTGCAGAAAGGAGGCTCGAGGGGGACCTTATCACTCTATAACTCCCTGACAGGAGGGTGTAGCCAAGGTGGGGATGGGGATCGGGCTCTGCTCCCAAATAACAAGGGATAGGACGAGGGGAAATCGCCTCAAGTTGCACCAGCGGAGGCTTACATCGGATATTAGGAATAAAGTCTTCACTGTGAGAGTAGTCAAGCATTGGAACAGGCTGCCCAAGGCAGCGGTGGAATCCCTATCCCTGGAAACGCTCAAAAAAAAATGTGGATGTGGGACTTGGGGACAGGGTTTAGTGGCGGAATGACCATCCCTGGAATTGCTCAGATAACATGTGGATGTGGGACTTGGGGACAGGGTTTAATGGGGAATTTGGCAGTGGCGGTTTCATGGTTGGACTCAATGATCTCACAGAACTTCTCTAGCCTTAAATCATTTGTGATTTTCTGGCGGGTCTGTGCCCTCCTCTGTAGCCACAGCACACCACACACAGAAATAAATCAAAACACACCAACTCACTGCCACTGAAGCCACTAATTCTCTTCAAAACACCACGAACTGCAGACTGAGACTGGAGATTCACCCAAAAAAAAAAAAAAAGCACTTTGATACAGCAATCCAAGATATAACTGTACCTGGGAGGGGTTTGCTTTTTATTTGTGAAGTGACAGCAGCTTTTACGTGGTGGTTGGCTTTGCAAAAGGAGTTATAAAGAGGATTTTCTTGATAGAGCCTTTAACCAACAATTCATTTTAACAAGGGCTTGGCAACCCAGCTGCCTGTTCAGAAATGTAGTTCTGCAGCAGTGGCCCTGCTAAAAAAAGCTTTAAAAAGGCTGAGGGGCCACCTGAGCCTCCATAAACTTCAGGGTTTTACAACACCAAGCTGCTATTGGAGCCGTTTCCTCGATCTTTTGCTGCATTGATAATCATTTATTTCTGTGGACTCCAAAGAAAATCCCTTAAGAGAAGGGACATAAAAACATACTGATAACAGAATACAGCTGTCTGCTTGTTGTCTGCAAAATCCCCTGACTACAGCTGCATGTACAACACACTGTGTCTTGCTGGGGGTGTGGGTTTTTTTTTGGAGGGGGGAAGGAAGAGCAAGTTAATCCTGCAAGAATCACAGATTACACTTCAAAAACCATTGTGCAAAATTAGCAGTAATTTTCGGTACAAATCATATTTACCATCAGCATAAGCCTCATGGAAGTAAATAAGAAAAGAAATATATGAACACGTGTCAATATAAAACAGGAAAAGTATTCCAAGGGGCAGCAACCATAAAAATTACACTGAGATAAAACTCATGTGGCTGCTTTGGTTTGCAGGCTGCATCTTGCTGGTTTTGCATTTTGGAGCTGAAGAAATACTGCTTAATCAATAAGTGTATTATTCATACAATAATAATGTTTCATGTTCTCCCGGGACATTTTTCTTCCGAGGAATTTGAGCTTTTCCAAACCTTCCCATTCTGTGCAGCAGGGCTGGTCCTTGTTCTTACGAGCTGCTTATTGATCTGTTACAGCTTTTAGAGGGAGCAAGGGTGGGGTTTTGGCACGGGGTGGAATTCAGGTCTTTTCTGTCGTGCGTCATCGAGATGTTGCTTTCTCTGAATTTAAGGGAAAAAAGCCAAATAATTAAAAGCTTTGTTCCTTCTCGTAGCGATAACATCTATAAATCTGATAAATATCCAGCCAGCTGTATGGGGACCAAAAGCCCCAGGGGCCAAAATTTTATTAAAACACTTTACTCTTCACGTTTCTCATCTTTCAGGGGGAGGAGGTGGCCCATTTACCAGGTGCTGTCTGGCAATTCCAAGCGATTTCATTCCAGGGTGAGCAAAACGCGCGGAGGTCAGGCCTGTGTAGCTGGAGGAGTTTGGCAAAGGTGACTCAGGGGTGAAGTTGTCCGTGAGTTCCTGCTTTGGAAAACTGCCCTGATCCCTCTCCAAAGATGAAATGAAAGATCTCTCCCAGAATTTAAATGAGCTCAGCAGTGGTGCTCTCACCTAGTCCCTGCTGGGATGATTATCCGGTTGGGCTGACTGTGTCTTCAGGGAATTTCTTCTGCTGTTTAGAAGGAGTTTCCTTTTGGCTCACAGGTTTGTTTTATGAATCATCCTAAATCATAACCTTTTAATAGCTGTGCTATTAAAGTATTTTTAGAAAGGTAATCCTGTTGTCCTCTCAGTTACTTTTTTCCTAAGGTGTGTGGACTTGGCTTCACTGTGACAATTTGTGTTACACCTTATTACATACTTACAAATAACCCAGTGAGGTTTCATTCCTGTTAAATACTGCAGGACTTTTCCACAAAGCAGGAGAACACCAAAAAAACAAACAAACAAAAACCCCAACCTTGTACGAAAAGTAAAGGGGTTTTTTTTAAGTTATAATATCTTTTATGTTTTTAACATAATTTTAAAAATCAAAACTACTATTAACTTCTGGTTTGGATTGACGGGAAGCATTGACAGGTTCAGGAAAAGAGAGATAATTAAATAACATCTCACAAAGTGTCAGTGACTGCTTAATTTATCCCATTAGCACCCAGTTTCTCTGTCACTCCCAATATCCATGAAAACACAGCAGCACAACCATAAGGGAAGAACAAACAGCATTTTATCGTTTGGATCACCTGAAGGAGGAAGCCCAAGTATTTGCCTGGAGTATGTACAGGAAAATTTCTCCATATTTTAAAGATCTTGAATTATTGATTTAGAATAGTTTTTCATCTCTGCTTAAGAAGCAAACTTTAAAAAAATAATCAAACAAACAAACAAACAAAACCACCCAAAACCCCAACAAATCTTCTTTTCAGAAGTTTCTTTCTTTATTTGCTCCAATTTCTTCCAGATCTCAATGAGAATTCCCCCCTTCCTTCTCATATTCCTACCTCCTTTTGCTATTTTCCCCTGTTATTTTCAGTAATTGGACTGGAGTTGTAGCTTTCCTAATGGGTGCTAGACAAAAAAAAGTAACTGTTTTTTTTACCAGTGCTTAACTTTCCAATCCTGAATTAATTGGACAATCACACAGTTGGAAAGAGTGGTTTTTTTCTTTGATAAAAATGCTGTTTTCCACTCAAATGCCTTTTACACCAAAGCAGTCAACTGCAAGGAGCACAGCAACAAATACAAGTTGGCCTGAATGCTTCCCAGAAAACAAGGCTGATTCTTATTTCCTTTTCCCAGCCATCCATGCTGGTGACCTGAGATTCCCTGAAAACAGCCCAGCTCGGAGAGCTCATTGCAGCACATCCGTGTGCTGTTACCTGTGAGCAATTTAATAAAGAAAATATTATAACAACAATTAAAGAAAGATGGAAAAAAAGCCAGCTAATCCCCCAACAACCTTATTTCAGTCCATTTAAAGTCCAGGGGAGACTTGAATTCCAGGACTGAGCAAATTTTGGCATAAAACAGATGTTTTCATCACGCGCTGCAGTGGCAGCGCTACGTGTCCCGAGCTGGTGAGTACCTGGCACGTCACAGGGAGGAATCATGAGCCATGAAGAAATCATTTTCAATACTTTGTGCCTTCCTGCATCAGTTACATCTGGATACATCTGCAAAAGCTGTGGGTTTTAGTGGCATTAAGCCCGGATTTATCAAATCGCTGGATTTGACCCTTCCTTTTCTGGAAACGTCTTGTCGCATGTGAATTAGGAAAATAAAAGCCCCGAGCCAAGATAAAAAACTTCGTCTCCCAGGCAGTGATAAGTCAATCACCCCATCAATAAAGCGTGTCCAATGCTCTCAGTAATCCCAGTGATCAGCTTTGCTTATGGAAGCTGGAGATATTAAGCTGAGCTCGGAGCAGGGATGACAAGTGGCAGTCGAAAGCGATGTTGACAGGGCTAAAGAAGCCCACGCTGAGAGCAACAGATGTAACACAACGGCGAGGGAACGAGGCTAAACCAGGAGAACTCGGAGGTCGGAATAAATCCCTCATCCCACTTAACTCCGTGACAAAGCACCACTGATCTTTTGCTCGGTTCAGTGATGCTGCGCTTGGATAATCAGGAGGGAACGTTGGTGGATGCAGAGGAGCCGTGGCACGGGAGTTGTTGGAATGAAGGATGGAAGGAGAGCGGCACAGAGAGTGAACTGAGGAGCTCTGAAAGTCTCAGTGTCTTGTTCTCCCCTATGGCTTCTTCCCCAGGGCTGGGTTGGATCAGCTTGGAGCAACCTGGTCTAGTGGGAGTTGTCCCTGCACATGGCAGGGGGTGGGAAATGGATGATCCTTAAGGTCCCTTCCAACCTAAACCATTCTAGGACATCTAAAGGCATGAAAGTATCCAGAACACAATGGAAAACCTCCTTTTTGTGATGCACTTGTGAAAAAAGTGAGCCTGACAAGGATCCCCTGAAATATAAGTGGGTATATAGAAAAAGAAAAAATAGAATAAATAAAAAATAGAAAATAAAGAAAAGGTCTGGATTTAAAACATTTAATTCTGGTTTAGTTCATTGTCTCGTTTTAAGACTGAATTCCAACTATGAGAATCAAGTTTCTACCTCGTTACTGTTATTAGAGCTGCAGTTCCTGCCACTGATGAGGCAAAAATTGTCCTTTCTGCCTCTGCTCTCCTCCAGTTAATAGGTTTTGTCCTGAATTACACATTTTACAAGGCAAAAGATTATTGTTTTCCACACATTTGTGCTGCATGATGTGGCACTCAAGGACATGGTTTGGTGGGGGACTTGGCAGTGCTGGGCTTATGGTTGGGCTGGATGGTCTTAGAGACCTTCTCCATCCTGAATGATTCTGTGATTTTATGATTCTGTACATCTCCCACAACACATTATCACTCTGTTCAGTCTGCAAGTGCCACTGCAGAATCATTTTTAAGTAATAACACTGGTCTGAGAAATGGGATAAAGTCTCCCATTTCATAAAGAAAATTTTAAAAATGCCCAAAGACAAACACCAAGTTTTGGGGATTCATTGCCAAAAGCAACTGTACTTTTTTCCAGTGTTTATGAGGACTGAGCTGAACTTCTGTCAAGATTTCCATCCACACTATAAGACAGTAAGAGAAAGTTCAAAAAACAAGAGCAAGAAAGAACCAAGGTCTAGACCATGTAATTTCAAACAAAGATGAGCTTGCTGGATCTAGAAAATTGAATAACTGGGGAAATGGAAATAACCTCTCAGATACCTGAAGGCATGCTGTGAAAAGAAATAGAAAAAAAAAGCTCTTTTCCATGTCCACTGAGGACAGGTCAAGAAGCCACTGGCTTAAATTGTCTTGGAGTGCTGGGAGAAGATTTAATTTAGATATGAAAAAGCACTATCCGGTATTGGGGATTGTAAAGCACTTGGATAAAATACCTGGGAAGGCCTGGACTTTCAGCTGCTGGAAGTTTCCAAAACCAGATCGAATCACGAATCGTCGGTGGAAACATTTTGTGTGATGGTTCAGATGATGTGGGGGATGGACCAAAAGATTTCCTGAAAGATCCCTTTCCCAGGGCTACATATTGTGTAATCTGGACAGTGTTGGTTGGAAGGGTTGGATTGATTAAGCTTCTGAGGAACTTAAATCCATTCTGGTTTAAAATCAACTTTTTTCCTTTTAAATCAGTGTTGTTTCAGAACCAGGTGCCCATCTCCTCCTCCCACCACCATAAATGGATGCCAGAAAAGCACGGGGGAGATTCTTATGACCATTCCAACTATTTCCAGCTCAGGGATTTCCTAGCCCTGTTGTGGTCCTTGCTGATTCCTTCCCCCAGCTCTCCACCCAGATTTAAGCCCATAAAAATGTCCATTTATGTCTTTCATGTCTGACACCTGCTGCATGAAGAACTTTCTTCTTTGTTTGATTTTGAATCCCATTACCTTCATTTGAAGATGGTAATCCTTGCACTAGAAGAAACCAAATTTTACTCCCACCCTCTTCTTCCTGCCTTTAAAAGATTATTTATATCACTCAGGACCAGATAAGAGGATAATCTTATCCCAAGGCTGCTTATTTCCCTTAAATACCTTTTGTTAAACCTTTTTTTTTTTTTTTGAAATCCTCAAACATTTTATTTCCTGGGTTATTGATACCCTAAAGCCTCTTAACCCATTAAAAAAACCCCAAGAGTTCTGTAAGGTACAATTAACCAGAAGTGAAACATTTTTTGCCTCCCTTCATCAAAATTTCAACTAATTGGCCTGGTTCAGATGTCAGGTTTATAAGTGTGCAGTTCCCTGGATCTCTCCTGGATTCTCTCCAGTCTTCACGTACCAGGGAAGCTTTAAGTGAAACTTTGCACATTGTTGTTAATAATTCAGATATTTAATTTTTTATTTGCTCTAGAACTCTTGGGTAAATATATCCACCCCTGCTGCTTCGTCTGTGTTTACTCTGTCTTTTTAATCTGTTCTTTTATAATTTTTTTTTTCAGGCAGGCTCTTTTCTGAATCTTCTCCTCAAAGAGGGCCTGGGATTTTTATCACTCCTGTTTCTTCTCTATTTCTTCTTATTTCTAATAGCAGCATTTACCCTCCTGTTTAACCATTCTGGCTTAATTTTTTTCTCCAAATAAAACCAGCAGTGGCTTGTTTCCTCCTCAACACCCTGACAGTGCTGTCAACACCTGTAAGGATTTAATTCCTCTACCTTCCCTTTTTAACTTTCTTTTTTTAAGAGCTTGTTTCTGCCCAGTGCTGCTGCTGAATTTGGACAGAGCTTTGGTGGGCTGTTCAGCCCCACTGGGAAGTTGATCCAAGGAATTTGCTGCAGGATGTCGACTTCATGATGAGGTTTCAAACAAGGTTTTTATAGCAACCAAGGGTTACGTGTCTTCCTCTGGGGTCAGTCACCAGCTGCTGCTTCAGGCTCAGATGTGGCATTTGCTCAGTCTCCATGGAGGTAACTGGAGTCCCCAAATTCACTTGCATTGGTTGACAAGAAGCTCAGCATGACCCAGCAATGTGAATTGGCAGCTCAGAAACCAACCACATCCTGGGCTCATCCTGAAAACCTCCCATCCCTGAAAGGATTCAAGGCCAGGTTGGACAGGGCTTGGAGCAACCTGGGATAGTGGAAGGTGTCTCTGCCCATGGCAGGGAGGTTGGAATGAAATGATCTTGAAAGTCCCTTCCAATCCAAACCATTCAATGATTCTATGCCCTGCCTTTCATACCTCTCTGTATTTTATTGTTGTTTACTGGAGTTTCAATTCACAGAGATTGTTGTTGCCAGCATATGGATTATCTGATATAGTGTCCCTTTAACTGTTTTCCCTCCACCAAGTTTTCGATACATGTGTTTCCACCTCTTCATTCAGGCTCAAAAAGGCCAATTCCATCTTCTTTTTTTCTGAGTTTTCCAGTATTTACACAGTAAAACACCTACTGCCACTTCAGCTCCTGTCTTGACAACCTTTTCAAATGTCAATCTTTTTGTTTTCCATTTTCTCCTCGATTATTTACTTCCCATGACCTATTCTTCATTGAGAGGCACCACATTTGTGTCTTCATCTTGAGAAATGTCATCCCAAACCATATGCTCTTGTGCACTGTTTGGCTCCCCCCTCTCCCCACTTTAAAAGCTCCCTCACAACCTCCTTGATTTTAAGTGACAGTGCCTCAGATGAACTCTATCTCTCCTGTAGCATCTTCTGATGCTCTACATGTGTCATATGAGCCTGAAATTGTCTTGCACTCATGCTCTGCCTCTCCCACGCTCTCCCTGGACCTGCAGGAGATAAAGAAGCATTTCAGAGAACTTTACCATACAGATCCTTCTCTTTGATGTCTTTTCCAGGAGCCTAAATTTTGCCTCCACACACAGGACCTCCCATTTGGGCTGTGACCACAGGCTGCTCATCACCTGCTTCCTCTCATCTTCAGTCTACTTTTACATGTTCTAACAGGAAATGATCTCATCTTGTATTTCCTAATACCTTTAATAAGTGATAACTGTATTCCTGATTGATCCTCCAAGCATCTTAATTTTGCTGTCTTCTTGAAAATGGTCTTAACACCTTATTGATGAGGTTTCTCCATGATTTCTCTGGAGGAAGTGGGGAAAAAAATATTGCACAGTAATGAAACCGAAACCTTTCAATATGATTTAAACTTTGTGATGACCTGGAAAGGAGACAAAGTGAGGGAAATTTAAGGATATCCCACTGCACAAACCCAAGAGCATATGCCTTAATTAAATTTAGCAGCCTAAATCAACTCCTCCCCTCCCATCTGAATGGCTGGCAGATTGTCTGTGATTGGGGAAATATGCTTCCCTTCACCCTTATCTGCATTTCTAAATTTCTCCCGAAATTTCTCAGTGTCGTGACTGCAACAGCAATAGTGGGAGCCAGAAATGAGACAACAAGTTATCACACAGACTCACTTGAGGCACTTTGGTTAACAAGGTGCTCACACTACAGGTTGCCAATACTGGTTGGATCTCTAGTTACTTCTAGCACTGGAGATGGGACCCAAATTAAGAAATTTTAGCAATTGCATCCTGTTTCATGAGGAAGGTTGGGATGGTTACTCTGCAAAAGTGTCTGGAAAAAGGTTTCTTGGGGTTTTTTTAGGCACCTGTGTCCATAAATGTCAACACTTTTGCTGTTAGAATTATAGAATCATAGAATCATGTCATGGTTTGGGTTGGGATGGACATTAACCATCATCTGGTTCCAACCCCCCTGTCACGAGCAGGGGCACCTCCCACTAGACCAGGTGGTTCAGAGCCCCATCCAGTCTGGTCTTGATCACTTCCAGGGTGGAGAAGTGCAGGGATAGGGAGTATTAAATGTTTGATATCTAACATTTTCTCCTGTGCATATCCAGAGGTGCTGCTCTCTGAGCAGAGCTTTTCTTCCCAACATTTGAGGAGATTCGTGACACTTTCACTCTTCTCCAACACCCCAGTGAAGCTCATCTCAAAAGCATGTTCTGAGTGATCCCAAATGACACAGTCCTGACTGTCTGGTAATGCAAAATCTGTCCTTTTTGTGACATAACAGAGATTGTCTTCCTTGTGTAGGAAGTGGGTGGTTTGGACTCAAGTCTCTCAGGTTGGGAGGTTTCCAAACTCCCATTCCCATGTCCTAGAAAAATGTGCTAATCACGCAGCTGGGTTAAAGCTGCTTTCTATCCTTCTAGGCAAAGCTGTGCTTTTGTGTGGGAAAGGGGCCTTCAAGCTGCATAAAGCCAATGAAGGAACAGCCAAAAAAACAACATGACATGAAAGAGGGGATCCCAGACAACCTCTTGGGGGAGAGCATCGAAAGGGTGTAAAAATGGACTGCAGTTGACCCTCAAGGTTAAACAAAACTCTCATGTTTGAAGTGATAAAGAAGAGGGAGTTTGCCAGAATTTCCCTAATCCTCATATGGAAGAGCTATTTCCTAGAGGGTGTCCAGTGAAATAATAGAGGTGACCTCCCTCGGTGGATGCCCTTTCTGAGGTTGTTGTGCTTCATCCTTGCTCTTGAATAGATTGCCTGGGGATTGGAAAATTACTTTGCCTTTCTTCTTAAAAATGAGTTTTCACTAACTATTGTAGTGGGCTACAGCTGTACGTTTCAGAGGAGAGGTTTTATCACTGATTCCTTTCAGGCTGAGCATTATTTCCTTTCTCATAAAGGAAATAAATGCTAAATGCAAATAGACACTGCTCTCATTAGGGCAGCTTTGTTCTTCGTGCTATGTGAGAGATGAGCACAGGTCTGTGCAGTGTGTTTGTACTGGAGAGGACACACAGTAGCACTGAGAGCACTGAGACCTGGCCTTGCAACCCTGGCACATCACAGCTGGATTTGTGCTGCAGTGTCTGGGCACCTTTACTGCCTCATCCCCAGCTTTGGTAAATTTACTTCCATAAAATATCCTGGTTATTCACCCATTTCAAAGCTGTCATGGATGGCAGACCTCCAAGGAAGAGGCTGGATGATGCAAAGGTGGCATCCACAAGGTAAACCTTCCTCCGCTTCAGGACTGAACAGATGTTCCAGTTTGTGGCCAGGAGGATACTGCAATATAGGGAATCCCTCCATCCTGAATCCATTAAAATTCTCTTTATCTAAAGCAGTGTGGGCAGCAGGTCAAGGGAGGTGATTGTCTCCCTCTGCTCTGCTCTGGTGACACACCACCCAGAGCACTGTATTGTGGTGGGTTGGCCCTGGCTGGACACCAAAGTCACTGTCACTCCCCTTCTTCAACTTGAACAGAAGAGAGAAAATATAATGAAAAACTCAGGAGTTGAGATAAGGACAGGGAGAAATCACTCACCAGTTACTGTCATGTACAAAACAGACTCAACTTGGCAAAAATTAATTGAATTTATTGCCAATCAAATCAGGGTAGGATGATGAGAAATAAAATCAAACCTTAAAAGCATTTTTCCCCTACCCATCCCTTCTCAGGATTAACCTTATTTGCTGTTATTTACCTTCTTCCCACCAGCAGTGCAGGGGAACAGGGACTGGGGAAAGCAACACTGGCACAGGAAAGGTGTGGACCTGCTTTCAGAGGAGGGTCACCAAAATGCTCAGAGGACTGGAGCACCTCTCCTGTGAAGACAGGATGAGAGAGTTGAAGTTGTTCAGCCTGGAGAAAAAAAAGGTTCCATCATGACCTTAGGGCACCTTCCAGTGCCTAAAGGGACTAAAAGAGAGCTGGACAGGGACTTTGGACGAAGGCATGGAGTAACAGGATGAGGGGAATGGCTTCACAGTGAAAGAGAGCAAGTTTAGATTAGATATTTGGAAAGAATTCTTTCCTGTGAGGGTGGTGAGGCCCTGGCACAGGTTTCCCAGAGAAAGCTGTGGCTGCCCCATCCCTGGAAGTGTTCAAGGCTGGTTTGGAAGGGGCTTGAGGCAACCTGGGATAGTAGAAGGTGTCCCTTCCCGTGGCAGGGGAGTTGGAACTGGAAGATCTTGAAGGTCCCTTCCAACCCAAACCATTCTGTGACTCTGTGATGATTCTATGATTATTCTATGATGATTCTATGATTATTCTGTGATGATTCTATGATTATTCTATAATTTAGACAATTTCTAACAAGTGTATTTTCTAAAACAGGAGTGCTGAAATGCTGACACAGGTTGTCCAGAGGGGTAGATGCCCCATCCCTGGAAACGTTCCAGGTCAGGCTGAACTGGGCTTTGAACAACTTGGTCTGGTGGAAAGTGCTCCTGCTCATTGCAGGGTGGTGGGAGTAGATGACATTTAATAGTCCCTCCCAACCTGAGCCATTCTCTGATTCAATTACACTATAGCTCATTAAGACAATGTGTCCCAAAGTTTGACACAGTTATTGGTGTTGATGTGCTGTTGAACAGAACCTCCAGCAAGGATCAGAAGTGGCTGCACTCCAGCAGTGAACCAGCTCCACTCCAGTCCCGGTCCACAGTTAATGTGAAGTCAATAGAAGAACTTCTGGTGAGTCAATAAGCCTTGGATCAATTCCCTATGTCAGTTCCAAAGTGCTTTTGAATAATGTGTCCTGAAGGCTTAATATAAAATCAAAATTAGTGTTTTCATTTACTTACATATCATCAGAATAAAACTTTTTTTGGAAATTGTTTTACCTGGTTATTTATCTGTTTGGAGATTGGAGCTGAAGTCTATTGATCAGCTTGATTAAACAATGTGAAATCAGAGTGAGGCTGGTGCTCCAATTTTAATGAGTTAGTGTTTTCCTTCTCTTTTTCTCAGGCAGATTTGATAAAATGAGATACAAATCTCCACATCTGCAGGCCATTGAGATAATACAGTGCTGGGGCAGAGGAATGGAGTGAGGATACCTGCACTCATCTGCATGAGAAATGCAGAAAGGGAGGATGATTAACTTTGGAAAATGTTTTTCCATAGTCAGCTTGAGTTATTAATGAATTGGTGCTTGAATGAGTCAGACCTCTTGATCTTAAAGTGATATAATTTAAAAAACAACAGAAGTAAATGTGGGCCAATTGATCCATTTATTGGAAGTATAGAATATCACAGAACCACAGAATATCCTGAGTTGGAAGGCACCCACGAGGATCATCAAGTCCAGCTCCTGACCCTGGACAGGACACCCCAAAAAAATCACACCATGTGTCTGAGAGTGATTTAAATGCCCCTGATTCAGTGTTCTGATCTGCATTATATCTGATCTCACTGTGGGCTGCCACCAGAAGTAGAGCTGGTCATGCTCCTTCCACTTCTCAGCTGATCCTGGCTGCGCATTCCTGTGCCTTCCCACATTCGGAATCCCTGTGGGTCCCTTCCAACTTAATATATTCTATGATTCTACAATTCTATTTTAAACATTTCTATTAGAATTTAGTGAAATATGGGAAGTAATATAACAGGAGAGGATTGAGGAGATGTGTCCTTTAGGCCAACAATTTCAAGGTTCAGTAAATCTCTGTCTCTTGGCAGTTGAAAAAATACCACCACAGGTGAGCAACCTGTGTTTTGCAAAGATGAGGTTCATTAGGCTCCTCAGAAATGGAACTGCTCCAACTGAAATAATCTGAAAAGTGGGAATAAGTGGCCAGTGTTCGCGAACGAAGATCTGGGAAAGGTGTTTTTACCTTTCAAGCCTGCGCAATGGATTTTTTAGGTGAGACACAGCCT
>JAWWLV010000088.1:149801442-149813691 GCA_035041135.1 Platyrinchus mystaceus
TAGAAAAACAAGTACCAAACTACAGTCTCTTAACTCACTTGAGCCTGTCATACCATTAATATAATAAAAGTTTAGACTATTCCCATAGATCACACAGGCTTTTTTATCAAAATGTTGTCAAGTGTCCTGATAAAATCCTGCCACTTGTGAGATTTGAAAGCAAATTATTACACACAAAAATCAACTTCTATTGGGTAAAATAAGAACAAAAATAATAATCTTTATTTGAGGTGAAAGAGGCTTGAAAGTGGGACCTGAATTGATGTAAAAGCTGAAAAATAGAAGTTGAAACAGAATATTTGTTGATTTTTTTTTTTATCACAGGATTTTAGTCCTGTTGGATGAAAGTCACAAATGCTTCCGGTCATTCCAGTCTTCCTCCTCACCTTCCTCTAGAATCAGTCCCAGGAGGAACTTGGCAAGGACTGGAGGTGTCCTGCAAGGCCCTCTGGCACATGGCAATGTGCACACAGATGATCTCATCCCACTGTCAGTGGTGCCAGGGACTCCCAAACAGAGCAGGAACTGCTGAGACAGACACAGCCAGGGCTGCATCTGGGAATTAATTTCTTCCTGAGAGGCTCCTTGACTTTCCTGCTGCTGCAAAGTGTATGTGGGGAGCTCCTGACGAAGAGGAATGTTTAAGGATGTCCTACAGGGAACAGCACCCTCAAAAGGAGCAGTGAACTGTGATGTTCAGGGCCATGAAGATGATTAGAAGGATCACTTTCCTATGAGGAAGGTCTGAGGGATTTGGGATTGTTCAGCCTGGAAAAGAGAAGGCTCCAGGGAGACCTTAATGCAGCCTTTCAGTACCTAAAGGAGCTCCAAGAGAGCTGGAGAGGGACTTTGGACAAGGGCATGTAGGGATAGAACAAGGGGAATAGCTTTCAGCTAAAAGGGAGTAGATTTAGGTTAGATGTTGGGTTATCCCTTATTTCCAGAAGACTTAAAGATGCCAAGCTCTCCCTTTGTTTAAATAATCATAGAATCACGGTATGGTTTGGGTTGAAAGCAAACTTAGAGACCATCAAGTTCCATCCCCCTGCCGAGGGCAGGGACACTTCCCATTTCATCCATATCTTCCAGGTAAGTAAAAGATCAGCCTAATCATCAGCCAAACTTGTGCAGGACAGAACTGAAGCAGAGTGGCTGCTTATGGCACTTTTTAGTGTAAAACCTGCCTCGAGAAACCTTTTAGCAAAAGTGAGTCCAAGCCTGAACAAATTACTTTTAAGAGAAGCCCATTCATGCCGAATTACAGTCCTGAAATAAAAATAATGGACTTTGCCTGTCAAAGTGTGCTATTACCCCATAAAAATCTGCCTTTGCACTTTTTACTCAAGTAAAGAGATTGCATGTGAGGGAGCAGATCTGCGAAAGGCCCATTAACAGCTCAGTAGGCAGCAGATGCTCGCCAGAGATGTAGACCAGAAGGTCTCCTGGCAAAGATACACCGAGGTCATTTGTCTGTTAAAGCCTCAAGAGGTGATGGCAAGTGAGATTTTTCTGATGGGTCCTGAACAGTGGTGGGCAGGAGCCTCATCACAAGTCTCTGGGAACATCCTTTCCCAGCCCAGGAGCTGCTGGGTGCTCATTCCAGTGTGAACAAAACACTGAGTGTGTCTGAATCCAGCAGGGATCAGCAGGAATGTGCCTGAACTACAAAAAGAAGTGATCTTGATTCAAATATCGGAGAAGGTCTCAACAGAAGCTCTGAGATGGACAATTTGAAAAGGAAAACAAAGCTGGGGAAGGGTCTGGAGCACAAGTCTGATGAGAAGTGGCTGAGGGAGCTGGGGGGGCTCAGCCTGGAGAAGAGAAGGCTCAGGGGAGACCTTATTGCTCTCTACAGCTCCCTGAAAGGAGGGTGTAGCTGGGCCATGGTCGGTCTCTTCTCACAGACAACAAGTGATAGGATGAGAGGAAATGGCTTCAAGTTGCTCCAGCAGAGGTTTAGATGCAATATTATAATTTATTTTTCACAGAAAGAGTTGTAAAGCATTGGAACAGGCTGTCCAGGGAAGTGGTGGAGTCAACATTACTGGAAGTGTTCAAAAAATATGTGGATGTGGCCCTTGAGGACGTGGTTCAGTGGTGAACATGGTGATGGTGCTAGGCTGACATTTGGCCTTCATGATCTTAAAAGCCTTTTCCATCTTTACTGATTCCATGATTCTGTGACTGAGGAAATTCTCCTTACTTGGCCATCAGATATAAGACAACATGCAAAAACCAATTTTTGTGCAGTGTTTCAACACTTGAAATGTTTTCCCCAATGAAGACATGAAGAAAATTGCAACATTCTCGCTTTGACAGGAGCAACTTGTGTGCCACGATAGTATCTACAATAATTCCTATGGGTCATTAGGTTGAAAGAACAAATTAAATAGAGTTGTTCTGCAAAATTCACCCATTGTTAAATAATGTATCTTGTTAGAATAAAAGCACTGCATATTTTGGGTGATATCCTCGCTCCATTTTCAATAGAAGGAATCATTTAAAGGCTTGGTTGAAAGGGGTGTATTTTCCTCTGTGGCCACTGGTGCTTTAAACCATGGAAATGTTATAATGTTCCTGACAGATGTTCATTCCTATACAGTAGAAAGAGAAGTGATCTATTGTCTGCTTAATTATTTCCAATACAAGAGTAAAAATTCATTAGAAATGCTTGATATTGCAAGAAGTGCATTAAAGTCAATTGGCTTCACAAATGTGTCGTCATTTGCAGATGACAGAGCTAATAGTGACTTCCATGGACTGATGTTGTGGGTCCTTGGTCACGTGGAAATATGAAGTGAACAAAATTCTCTGTCAGAGATAAAATCTCTGCTTAGACAATCTGACATTTTTGGGCCCCTCATGACAAGGATGTCACTGAGGGTGGCTGGAGTGTGTCCAGGGAAGGGCAATGGAGCTGGGGAAAGGTCTGGAGCACCAGGAGCATCTGAGGGAGCTGGGGGGACTCAGCCTGGAGAAAAGGAGGCTCAGGGGGGACCTTATTAATCTCTACAACTCCCTGAAGGGAGGTTGTAACCAGGTGAGAGATGGCCTTTTTTCCCATGTAACAAGTGTCAGCATGAGAGGAAATGGTCTCAAATTTCTCCAGGAGAGGTTTAGATAGAATATTATGATTTATTTTTCATGGGAAAGATTGTAAAACATTGGAACAGCATGCACAGGGAAGTGGTGGAGTCACCATCCCTGGAAGTGTTCAAAAAACACATGGATGTGGCATTTAAGGACATGGTTTAATAGTGAACATGATGATTGATGGTGCTGTGTTGACAGTTAGATTGATGATCTCAAAGGTCTTTTCCAACTTTAACTATCCTCTGATTTTATGACATAACCAAGGGAAAAAAAAAATAAAGAAGCAAAACCCCCACGAGCTTTTAGTGCACAAAGTCTTCTTCAAATATAGAGTAGAATCAGCAGCCTGGCAAGATAAATAGAAGTGGGAAATCATCATTCAAAGTGAAACTCATTTATTTTTAACAAGCTGAAGACTTTGGAAGTGCCAGTGGAGCCAGAGTGATGTGGGGAGCAGGACAGATCACAAAGTGCTTGGCATCTTCTGGACACAGGGAGAGGATATTAATTATTCACAAAAAATTCTGAAGGCTGAAATCTCAAAAATTCCTAAAAAGTGAAACTTTTAAACGTAGGGACAACAAACAGTATGAAATGTCAACTGAATATTCAACATCATTATCTACCACACTTTGGAAATTTGCCCCAAGATTGGTCTTTTGAGAAAATTTGGTTTTCAAGGCTCTTGCCAAAGGATTTCATAGAAATCCTGCTTGGAAGACACTCATGGAAGGCATTTAGTGCAGCCTCCTGCCTGAAGCAGGGCTGTTGCCAACATCAGATCAAGTCAGCAATAACTTCTCCCAGACTCTTCAGACTTCTATGACCTCTCTAGTGAACAGTTCTGGGGTTTCAATGCTCTTATAGTGCAGGGGTTGTTTGGGGCTTTTTCTGAGGGGATGTGCAGTGACAGGGCCAGGGGGGAATGGCTTTAGGCTGAAGCAGGGCAAGCTTAGATTCAATATTAGGAAGATATTTTTCCCTGTGAGGGTGGGGAGGCCCTTCCAACCCAAACCCTCTGGTGATTCTTCTTAGTACCATCCTTAAATGTGCTGAGGGTGCACATCCCATGGCATGATGTGCCATCATCCAGGACACTGAGGAAGATGAAGGACAGTATCAGCCCTGGCTGTTCTTGGCATGAGCTGCCAGACAGACACATACACTCAGCCACTGATCCCTGTCCTTTGAACAAGGTGATCCAGCTGATTTCCAACCCCCTTGGCAGCCTGTTCATCCACAGCTTCAGCCTCCAGACGAGAAAGCAGTGGGAGGGGACATCTCAAGTTATGTTAAGCACAAGACATGACATTTACCCATCTTCTTTCACCCACCAGACACTCATTTTGTCAGAGAAGGCAATTAGTGTCCTCAATCACCCTTTGCCCCTGCAGTGGGACTCCATGATTTTTCCAGAGGCAGGAATGGCATGAAGTGACTTATAGTTTCTAATGTTTTCCTTATTATCAGGATTTTTTGTGGTGGTTTTTGTTGTTGCTGTGTTTTTGTTGGTTTTAATTTTGGTTTTGGTAGGGTTTTTTTTTTAAGATCAGACTTTTTTTTCAGTCATCGGGGATCTTCCCATCTCACTTATTTTCCAAGAAGGGTAAGAAGCTTAACAATCACATCAACCAGGCCTTGAATGTTGTATAGGATTTCTTGATGGCCTTTCTTAATCCTTCAAAAGGAGTTTAAAATTTACAGGACGTATTTCACCCTGCGACTCTTGAAACCAGGAAAATGCTTATGCATATCCACACAGTGTTTCTTCATGACTTTCAGTACATCTTAATGTGTTTTCCTGCCCTAAAATCCTTCTTTTGTATGTTAGGGGAAAGCTGCATGATTTAATTTTCTGAGTTTTTTAAAGAAGACAAACGTGAGAAGGACAGACTTGTTTATATTCACTTTTAATGTGTCTTTTGAAATGTGTTAAAAGTCTATCTGGTTATGATTCAGCATTAAAGCTTAGAATAACCTGATCTTACACTGATGTTTAGACATAACACAGGAACTAAAAGAAAATTTGTAAATTATTCTGAAAAATGGCTCATAAATTTATATCTCACCTGAAAAGACTGTGATAGGAAAACAGGAAATAAATAAATAAAAAAGTTTTATTCAGCAACACAAACTACTTTTGAAATACCTGACATTTGTTTTCCGTGGAACACAGTGTTCTTAATCTAATTTATTTCTGTTGTTTAAAAGTAAAGTTTACTTTTTCAGGATGCCATAAACATTATGAAAT
Organism: Platyrinchus mystaceus; assembly: GCA_035041135.1. Classification (NCBI taxonomy): domain Eukaryota; kingdom Metazoa; phylum Chordata; class Aves; order Passeriformes; family Tyrannidae; genus Platyrinchus; species Platyrinchus mystaceus. The sequence continues at coordinate 149,806,787 of JAWWLV010000088.1, forward strand.
AAGTGGGATCAGCAAAAGGATAGAAGGAAGTGAAAGATCAAGCAGAGTGTGTTTACATGCCTTAAGAAACATCCATTCAGAAATGATCACGTTTCTTCTTCAAAGACCACTTTTTTCCATTTTTTTAAAATATTGTACAATTTGATTTACTCAAGGCAGTTATGGAAATCGTCTTTTCTTTGTGTAAGCAAACAAGTTCCAGAAGCTGATAAATATTTATTCTGTTAAGGTTAAATCCCTCATATCTGTTTTAAAAAAAAAAATTGTAATAGATTTTAAAACTAATGTTTTATGAAATATCTCAGAGATCTTTTGTTGCTTAGAAAATGGAAGCTTGTAATAATTCAGTGGAATACTTGAGGGCAATATAAGGTTCACTTTAGAGGAAAATACTTGATGTATTAACAGAAACAGTTTTTCCCTGAAATTTGGGATAAAGCATTGTCCTTTATTCCATGTGCTTTGCCTGAAGCATTGATTAGAATGTGTAATTACAGAGAAGATCTGCTGAAATCATTAATGTAAACGGGCTCTGTAAAAGTTGTCACCAGTAGATGGGATGTCTGCACACAAATATGGCAAAGAGGATGGGAGGGTGGGACCTGATGGGCAGCCCTGTAAAATGGTCCAGGTGGGTGCAGTCGGGTCTGGATGTTGCCAGGAATAAGGTAACAAGTGATAGGACAAGAGAAAATGGCCTCAAGTTGCTCCAGGGGAGGGTCAGATTTGACATCAGGAAAAAATCCTTCCCTGAAAGGGTTCTCAGGTATGGGAAGAGGCTGCCCAACGCAGTTGTGGTGTCCCCATCCCTGGAGGTGTTTCAAAGACAATTATGTGGCTCTTGGTTTAGTGGTGGCCTTGGCTGTGCTGGACTAACACTTGGACTCAATGATCTTAAAGGTCTTTTCTAATCCAAGTGATCCTATGTTTCTATTTTAGCACTTTGGCTGCTAAATCATTGTTATGATCTGCCCCAGAAGGGAAGAGTAACCAAGATTCTTATTAATAAATCCCCTGAGGGTGGATTAGAGTGAAACAACACTGGATAATTGATGTTTGTCAATAGATCTGTGTAGGGTTTATTTTAGAACAATTTGGTTTCAAAGGTAAACAGGTATGCTGCCATTTTGGGTGTTATCAAGTATAGCAATACAGCAATATTAAAGCATAAAAATAACACTTAAGGAAATGTGTAAGGGAAGAAAGAGAAAGAAAGGAGAGATATTTATAATCACCATTCTCTGGATCCAGCAGTGAAACTTGGTGGTTGCAGCTTCCATGTGTGTTGGTTGAAGTGGTGACCACAGTTCTGTCAAAGGGATGGTCTTGATCCCTTGGGGGTGGGGGAATCCCCCCCAAAACTCAAAGATTTCCTGAGTTATTCTGCACTCCAAGCTCAGGTGGGAACACCCTGTACCTCCCCTGGGGTGTGAGTTTTACACTGGGTGGTGTCACGGGACATGTTTCGGGTCTTTGATGGTCCCCAGAGGGGTTTTCACAGCAGAGCCATCACGTGAGGGAGGACATTGGCATGAGAAGGAGGATGATCCCACGTCCCAGGATTTGTCTCTTCCCTTATCCCATTTCTTCTGTCTATAGCTCATATCTTGTCCAGAGAAAACTTCCTGCTGTCTCCCCTGCCTGTAACTTTTAATTATTCTGGGTTGTCTCAATGATTCTCAGTCATTAAAGAAATACCTGTTTTTTGGAACAGCACATTTTTTAGGTGAGTGATGTGAAGCATCCTAAAGTAATGCTGTTTTAGGAAGATGGGACCTCAAAAGTGATTTACATGCTTAGCAATTTGCTCCAAATTCTGATAATTAGCTTGATCTTTTCCATTCTTGACTTGTCTTAGTAGATACAAATAAATGCCTTTTTTGTTGTATACAAGCTCAACTATTTTACTGGATGCCAAGGTGTCTCTAACAGCTCATAGAAAGTGAACAGCACCTGAGCATCTTTTGAGGTTTTTTAGTGATTAATTAATCTGTTATGCAGACATTCTTCTGGAAACCAGGTAGAGAAGGGATCCCATAAACAAGCAGTGGCATGCTCAGAAAATAGATGGGAGGTCCTGGTCTTCAGGAATTCCTCATCTACATGCAGGAGGACAGATTGTAAAGACAATTGTCAACCAGTCCAGGAGAACAAGGCAGCAGTGCCTTGGCAATGGCATTATCAGAGTAGTTAAGTGCTGCTCATATATAATAGAGATGAAGTTAAGTTTCCTTATATATAAGGAAGTTTCCTTAATTATATAAGTTAATTATAATAAGTTAAGTTTCCTTAATTATAATTTCCAAGCCATCTGCAGTAAATATCATAGTCTCTCTCGTTTCCTCCTCCAAGACATGTTATTGTCCTCTAGAGTCAATGTCATCTTCTGCTTCCTCCTTCCCAGCTTTCCCCCACCTTCCCAAATTCTGGCACATTGTTTCAGCCAGTATTATCAGAGCTTTTTTTGTGCGTTTGTTTTCACAGCAATGAAACAAAAGCCTCTGAAATGCCATTTTTTCCTGCAGTTGTCGTAACTGCCTTCATTAATGATGCTTCTCTTTGTTAGGACGTGCTGATTTATTTTATTATATTTGCCAGAAATGTATCTGGAAGAAAAATAAACTGTGAGAAGCAGACTTTATCATGCCATGCACGCTTGACTTTCAAACTGATTTTACTGGAAGCAACGTTATGGGGACAAAGCTGAGGCACTGCCGTTCTCCTGAACCTCAAAGACACGGGGAGTCTTGACAGTCCTCCAGGAGAAAGTCTTGAGCTAGCAGAGTGTCCATTGAAATTCAAGGAAGTGCCTTCCCTTTTCTCTCTGGTTTCAAACTTTTGAGTTCACAGAAATGTGAGGCAAGTCTTCTGCTTTGAAATGATCTTATCCTTGTGAAGGTGGGAGTCACCTTGGGTACTCGAACTCAGGCATTCAGCTTTCTCATATAGCTACAGGACATTTGTGTTCCAGGAGGAGACCTGAGCAGACTAAGGAAATGAAGGATGGTCTCATCTGCTGTCCATTCCTACTCATCAGAAACTGCAAATCTCACTGGAAAACGTCTCTCTTTGCCTTAACTTTAAAAAATACAATAAGGAAGAGTGGCTGGTTAAAGATGCAAGGCAGCTTAGAGGCATCCCAGCAAGGGCTGACCCAAAATAAGACATAAGCATTGAAAGAATTCCATCCAGGGTGAATCTCATCTGGGTTCAACAGGATTATCTCCAGAATAAGAGTGGAGTTCAAACATCCCAACTTCACTGTTGTGACCAGTGACAGGACTCGAGGGTACAGCATGAAGAGGAATCAGGGAAGGTTTAGGTTGGATATCAGGAGAGGGTTCTTCCCCCAGAGGGTGGTTGGACACTGAACAGGCTCCCCAGGGCAGTAGTCAAAGCATCAAGGCTGCCAGAGCTCAAAGAGCATTTGGATGATGCTCTCAGGCACTTGGTGGGATTTTTGGCATGTCCTGTGCAGGGCCAGGAGTTGAACTCAGTGATCCTGATGGGTCCCTTCCAACTCAGGGGACTCTGTGATTCTGATTCTATGATCCCTGGCCAAGGGACAGTGCTGGTGATGGTGCTGCTGGATCTTGTGTCACTGACACATTTCCGTTTCTGTGCATATTAACCTCGTGATAATTGCTGATTGGGAAATGCAATCTGCCAACAAATATGGGGGTGTCCTTCTCCAACCATATCCTGGGCTGCATCAAAAGCAGCTTGACCAGCAGATCAAATGAGGTGATTCTTTCCCTCTACTCTGTTCTTTTGAGACCCCACCTGGAACTGCATTCAGCTCTGAGGTCCCCAGAATAAGAAAGACTTGGGCCTGTCCAAAGGAGCCACTAAAACGATCAAAAGAGCTGCTATGGAGACAGGATGGGAGGGTTGGGGTTGTTCAGCCAGGAGAAGAGAAGGCTCCAGAGAGAGAGGCTCCAGAGGGGAGACCTTAGAGCCCCTTCCAGGACTTGAAGGAAGGTTACAGGAAGGCTACAGAGGGATTTTTTGCAAGGCTGTGCAGTGACAGGACAAGGGGAATGGCTTTAAACTGAAGGAAGGTAGATTTAGATTGATTATTAGGGAGAAATTCTTCCCTGTGAGGGTAGGGAAGCCCTGGCACAGGTTGCCCAGAGATGCTGTGGCTGCCCCATCCCTGGAAGAAAACACCTTCTGCACTTTTATAAGCACATGCTTAGGAGGGAGAAATGGATTTAATTTTCAGCATTACATTTATTTTAATTCTCACAGGGATTTCGACACAAGAAAATGGAGTGGAAGCCTTGGCCAAGGTTCTGGATAAGACATTGCCCACTTAGGATCTGATCTAGAGACATGTTTAATTTTGACCATTAGCTGAGGAATGTTTGTTCCTGGTTTTACAAATGGGTGTTCAATATGAAATTTAAGTCCAATGTTCAAAATCCCTCGAAAGGTGAAAGAAGGCTGGGTTTGAACTTGTGGTTTGAACCTTTTTAAGGATAACTCTCTATATAATTTAATTCTGGTTTCTAAATCATGTCCCACCAACTTCCTGTTATTGAAATCAACATTAATTAATGCTGCTTTTACATGTTCTTAAGATCACCATGACTTTTATCGCTGTCTTAATTAACAGTGATATATTTCAAAGTTATCATTCCAAACCAGTTTATATCAAAATTAGTCAGTAAGAGGCTATATCAGAGCCACGCAAAAAGTGATTCACCTGTTTCACTGTGACTCAAACACAAATAATTTGGACTTTTTTTCATGGACAAATAATTTCCAATAGCAGTGTTTCATGGCAGAATGATTCTTGACTAACCCTAGTTGTCATGATGTGTCAGTGATGAAGCAATGACTAAATTCAGGTAATATTTTAAACCAAATTCAGCTTCTAGATTCAATATTTGCTCTAGTTTCTAATGACCACCATGCATGCACCATATGGGCTTTATGTTTCTTGCTGGGCCATGTCTACATCCAGCACAAGAGTTCAAGAAGTTCTGGTGAGTTAAATGTCCCCACAACCAGACCCCAAGGACCTCCCTTCCCAGCGAGCAGCTGAGCAGAAGATTGAAAGTTCCATTATCTCCTAATTTACTTATTTATTTTACTTGAAGCTAACCTGGAACTTTGACCAAGATTTATAAAGCTTGTCAGTGTGACCAAAAGTGGATTGGGTAATGTGCAGGGGGGGGAAGGGGGGAATAAGAACAAGCAAAAAGTCTGTCAGTGAGTAAAAACCTAAAAATAAATTAAATTAAAATAAAAATTGGTTGGTCCCCTGCAGTGTCCTGCACGCCAACACCTCTGTCTGAGTCTGAACCTCCAGAGATATTAAGTTTTTGCTAATAATAACCACCCCCAGATCTGTCCTGCTCTGAGTTTTGTGCATATGTGTAAGATATTCGCTGCTAATTTGTCAGCAGGAAGGTCTTGAAATCCTCTCTGAAGACTTAAATGTCTTACAAGTTTTATTTTTGCACTGAAGTTGCCGAAGGTGAGCCCAGTTTCACCACCCACGCTCTCACTGAAAAAAAAAAAGCAGCTTCTAATTTGCAGGGAGAAGGTCCTCAAATCCCCACCCACTGCAGGATGGTATTTTAAAATCTCCCAGAAGAGTCGATTATGGTGAGACCCTTAATTTACCACCTACATCCACACACCCACATGTGTGTGCACTTGGGTTCTTGTAACGTGGAGCCCCAGAAAACTGACTTTTCCAGGGATCTGGATGAGGGTTTCTACACGTTTGTTGACAGAGCAGAGGTGAGGAGTAGAAATCTGTTTGCAAGCTCTGCTCAGGGGAGTTTTCACCACCAGAAAACTCTGTGTCTTAACAGTCTGGAGCTCATCTTCAAGCTTGCACACCTGTAAATGTTTCTTTCTTTGGGTTCAGCCTGGAAATTAAGTTTATTTTCTGTGCTGCTGCTGCTGCCTTTTATCAGGGTGGTGTTTCAGCCTGGGTAGAGGTTATGTTTGTCCTTTTAAAAAGAAAAAGAAATCACTCAGAATAATATTGAAGCTGTTGATGGACCATTTCATGGTGGGGGGGAAGGTGAGCAAGCAAAGGTCCCTGTGAGACCAACCCCATCCCTGTTTTCCAGGCAGGGAAGCAGAGGCATGGGAGGGGGGAATGCCCTGACTGATTAATGCTCACTGGCTCTTGCCAGGACAGATTTAGGAAGATATGTTCAATCTCTCAATTAGCAGTTTACTGTCTCAAGTACCCAATGGTATCTCTTCATATTTTATCCCCTCCTGTCTCTCTGGGACACTCCAGCCACGTTTTACTGAGCTCTGATCTGCTCCCAGGATTTGATCCTGTGATGTCTCTGTGCTCCTTCCCAGACAGCGGTTTAGTTTTGGCCCCAGGTCAACAGCTGGGCTTCTTGTTGGAACTCCCCAATGTAAGAAGGATATAAAGCTGTTATAAATGGACCAAAGGGGGGCTGTGAGGGTGGTGAAGGTCTGGAGGTGAAGCCACGCGAGGAGTGGCTGAGGTCACTTGGCTTGTTCAGCCTGGATAAGAGAAGACTGAGGGGAGACATCATGGCTACAGCTTCCTCACGTGGAGAAGTGGAGGGCAAACACTGCTATCTTCTCTCTGGGGACCAGTGACAGGACTGAGAAAATGGCATGAAACTGTGTTAGGGGAGTTTCAGGCTGGATACTGGGAAAAATTTCTTCCCCCAGAGGGTGGTTGGGCACTGGAATGGGCTCCCCAGGGCAGTGGGCCCAGCACCAAGCCTGACAGAGCTCAAGAAGTGTTTATACAGTGCTCTCAAGCACAGGGTGGGATTATTGGAGTTGTTCTGTGCAGGGCCAGGGGTTGGATTTTGGGGAACACTGTGGGTCCCTTCCATCTCAGGACTTTCTATGATTCTGTGGACCATATGACTACCTGACAGGAGGGGGGA
>JAWWLV010000088.1:149814456-149861278 GCA_035041135.1 Platyrinchus mystaceus
TTCTGAGACTGGGGAAGGGGACTCCAACTCCTTGAACAATCATCTCACTGTAATGCATCCAGAATAGTCTTGGGGTTTATGGTTCCATAGGTTGGTTAAAGCTCTGTATCTCAGCGTATCCCTCCCCTAATCCTTGGCAGAACTCAACAGCTTGGCCAGGTCATGCTGGTGAGGGAGATCGTGTCCCAGCATTAGTGACAAGGTGTCTACAAGAACAAACAACCCCATAAGTGGGAATAATTTAGCTCCTTGCTGTGGAGTTGATTAATGAACCTCCAGGGATGAGCAGCCCTGGTGCTCAAAGGGTCAGTGAAGTGCCCAGCATTTTGAATGCTAAACAAAGAAGCATCCATCTGATCTCAAATTCCTTTATGGGAAAGGGAAATTCAGATAAAAAAGAGGAATTCTGAAATTGGCTGGGAATTAGTAGTTCTGAGTTGTCAGGCTGTGGCTGAGGGACCACTGGGGAAATGTGACCTTTCCTTTGCTCCCTGTTCCTCCACCTCACTCCTACCTTCTCAGAGGTGACAAAATAATATCTAACAGCCAGTTTCTCACCTCTGCAGGCTATGACTGACACTGTAACGAACTGAGGGAATACAGCTGGAGGGTTTTTTTCCTCTTTTGACTTGGACTAAGAACAACATGTCCTCCCCAGCACACACATGACTCAGGTTCATGGAAATCTTCGCTGTGCTTATTCCTGCTGTGTTCCCCAGTTGTATGAAATGGCCTCTGGACTAGAAAATGCAGTGTGGTGGGATTCCTCCTATCTCTTTTATAGCACAGAAAGTGGAAACAGAAGTTTCACCTCTCAGTGAAATCAGCCCAATTGATCAGATTTTGAGTAGGCTTGAAGTGGAAAGATGCACCTTCTCTTATCTCTGGGTTTTAACTTCAGTCAATGACAGAAAAGAGGATGAACATAAGTACCCAGCACATGTCTACCCTTTCTACTGAGCCCACACAACAGACCTGAGAGATCCACTGCGGGCACAAGATCTTCTTTGGGTGAGGACCCAGGTTGTTTGGTGACTCAGAATATTAAGTACAACCCCTCTGAGCCCGAGCTGATGCCAAGGAACATTCAGGAGGGAAATGAAAAGCTGATAACTGCATGCACAATAATCTGTTCTAAATTAGCCCTGACCCCCTCAGGAAAGAGATCCTGGAGTCACTGCAGATAGTGATTTTATGTGTCATCTGGTTGGTCAGCACAAGCAAAATACATGAATAAAATCCTATAACTTACTAAGAAATGGATTGAAAACAGAGCCTTTCTTTAAAAGTGTGTGTATTTAAATCCCTAATGACCCTAAATCTGGGACACTCTGTGTACTTCCATTCATGCCATATAAAAAAATGGTGTAGTAGAGTTAGAAAAGGTACAAAGAAGGATGACCAGAGATGTGGAGTAGTTTTAATGTGAGGAATGGCTAAGCTGTAATTCTCATGGCAGCTGGGAGTCATCCTGTGTGTGCCAGCAGACATCTACAGAGCAATGACAGGTCTGAAAAGGGTGAGTAAGGAATGGTTATTCATTATTTCTCATGCCATGACAAACCTGGGGCACTAACGGAATGATCAGATACAGGATTAAAACAAACATAAAGAATGTCCTTTACACACATCATGGGACGTGTCAGGGCAGTTAAAAATATAGTGTTTCTTGAACAGGCTTTAGAAAAATCAGCAGAGAAAAAGCTCAGGGATAGCAACCTGATTGTGCTGGTTTTGGCTGGGATGCAGCTAATTTTCTTCATGGTAGCAAGTGGGGGGCTTTGGTTTGGATTTGTGATGCAAACAGTGTTGATAACATAGAGATGTTTTAGATATCACTGCGCAGTTCCTGTGCAACATCAAGGTTTGTTCTGCTGAGGAAGAGGAAGGAAGAAGGAGGAGTTTGGAGTGACAGTGTTTGACTTCCCAAGTCACCATTACCTGCTTTCCTGGGGATGGCTGAACACCTGCCTGCCCACGGGAAGTGGGGAATGAATTCCTTGTTTTCCTTTCCTTGTGTGCACAGCTTTTGCTTTACCTATTAAACTGTTTTTATCTCAACCCTCTTCTTTTCTCACTTTTCTGATACTTTCTCCCACCAGGGGAGAGGAGTGACTGGCTGTGTGGGGCTTAGTTGCCAGCTGGGGTTAAACCCTGACAGCCCTTTTTGGCACCCAAGGTGGGGCTAGAAGGGATCAAGATAACAACAGGTTTGATTGGAATTTATAGCTGCTACTGCTGTTTAGCTATTAATTGACAGCTCCTGTGCTTGCCATGACTTCCCTGGCTGTGTTTTAGAGCCCAGTGCTTGTTAGTCGCTGCTTCAGAGTGACTGCTCTCCGTGGTGCTGCACTCTCCATCATCTGACTGCCTTGTGCCTGGGAATGGTTTGATAGCAGCAGCAGAGATGTGCCTGGGCTGGCAGATGGCCAGGGAATCACTGACCTTCCTCTGCTGCTTTACTGGGCAGGCTGGAAGTCCAGTGGGAATTCAAGTCAAAGAAACTGTGACCTGTGGATGAGTCCACGAGAGAGCAGGACACCCCAAAACCTCTGTGGCTGTGATTATGCCACACCAGAGCAGGTTCATCTGGAAGAGTCTGAGCCCATGGCTGTGTCTGTGCTGGACCTCTAAAAGGGCCCAAAAATAAGTCCAAGCTGGAGAAAATGCATCTTGAAACATCAGTGGCTGTGCATGAGATCAGTCTGGACCACCTCAAAGCATGTGGCCGTGGATAAGCAGAGCAGGTACACCCCAGGATGGGCTTCAGACAGAGGAAAAGCCGTGCTGGAACAGTTTTCCTCTGAGGAGACTGTGGCTGTGGATAAGGCCATGATGGAGCAGGTACATCTCTGAAGACAAGGATATCCCATGGATAAGACATGCTGGAACAGGTGCCTCTCAGAGTGGCTGTGACTGTGGATAGGTCCATACCCTTGGAGAGACTGTGGCTCATGTATAAGGCTCCAGGTGGAGCAGGTACACCTCTAAGGGACTGCAGTCAGTAGCTAAGTCCAAGCCAGGGTAAGAGCAAAAGCAAGAGTTCATTGCAGTGTGAAACCTTGTAACCTGACCCAAAGGGACTAGGGATGGAGACTGTAATGGAAATACCTTTAAATTGTTGTAACCCATGATTTGACCTGCATGTTACAGGAATTACTCCAGCAGGAATCACTGAACCAGTGAAGGACAAGCTTTATTAGCAGCAAAGCAAGTGCAGCAGTGACCTGACCTGAGCTGGCTTTGGTGCCCAAAAACTCCACACCACACACCACCTCCCCTCTCCACCATAACAGTTGGAGCCCAAAGGCGTGGACTAAAATGAACTCAGTTGTAATTTTATGGATATTTATGGACATTTTATGGGTGCTCTATGAACATTTTGGTCCACAGATTAGAGGAATGATACCTGTGTATTATATCAGAGGATGGGAAGGGAGGTCATGGGTAACACAATGAATTGGATAATGTGGGACCTGAGCACGCTGTAAACGGTATGAAATAATGGGTGGAGAAGGTCCTGTTTTTGGCTGTTAATTTAGGATTAATTTTTTTCAGAATAGCCAGTTTGGGGCTATGGTTTGGATTTGTGCAGAGCCCTGTTCTCCTGGAGATGGCTGAACACCTGCCTGCCCATGGGAAGTGAGGGATGAATTCCTTGCTTTGCTTTGCTTGCATGTCAGTGGCTTTTGCTTTAACTATTAAAGTGTTCTTTATCTCAACCCATGAGTTTTCTCACTTTTGCCTTTCCAATCCTCTGCCCCATCTCACTGGAGAGGAGTTAAGTGAGTTGCTGTGTGGGGTTTAGTTGCTGGCTGGAGTTAAACAATGTCACTAATGAGCAAAGATGAAATTGCCTTTATAGTCTCTTTCTTACTTTCCCCTGAACCCCCATTATCAGTAGACCTGTCACTGGGTTAGGTAGACTCAGGTTTTCACCATGATGGCAAGTTTATAGCAATTAATCAGTGTTCCTACACTCACCCTATAACCTGCTTTCCTTCTAGCATGGCCTTAGTCAAGGTATCTTAAGGAAGTTTAACCTCAGTGATTTCCTAAAGTATTTTCGCTGTTATGGATCCAGAGCTGGAAACAACTGATCAGACATCAGTTCTCAGAAATAAAGAAAAAAAAAAAAAAGAAAGAAAGCAAAAAACACAAAAAAAGCCCCCCACATCTGGAGGCTGTAATGAATCACAACCTTCCCTCAAATCAACACGTGGTGCTGTCATGAAAACTATGAGCACTGTACTGTGCTGTGTAACCTGCCAGAGGTGCACTGAGGGAACACCTCAGTGAGAGGAGATTCCAGAAAGTGGGGCTCTCCACTTCCAGAATGATTTGCCCTACTTCAGGAATATCTAGTGGGAGCCACAAGAGTAGCCAACAGGGAAAAACTACCTGTGGGGAAGCACTGAAACCATTATCTCCTTCAGAGGGAAGAACGCCGAGCAGAATATGGTAGTGCTGTTCGAATCCATGAAGAGCTGTTTTATCATGGGAGAAGAAATCCAAAGGAAAAGTTTAAACTGCTGTGGGGAAGAGGGTTTTCAGGTTTTTCAAGCAGCTGAGGGAGGTGGGGGTGTTCAGACTGGAGAAAAGGAGGCTCAAAGGAGACCTTATCACCCTCTCCAACTCCCTGACTAGATGTTGTAGACAAGTGGAGTCGGGCTCTTCTCCAGGTAACAAGCAACAGGACAAGAGGAAATGGCCTCAAGCTGTGCCAGGAGTTGTTCAGGATGGACATTGATGCCTTAGAAGAATTTCTTCATGGAAAGGCTTGTCAGGCATTGGAACTGGCTTCCCAGGGAAGTGGTGGTGTCCTCATCCCTGGGGATGTTCAAAGAATGACTGGATGTGGCACTCAGTGTTCTGGACTAGTTGACAAGGTGGTGGTGGTTCAAAGGTTGGACTTGATCTTGGAAGTCTTTTCCAACCTCAATGATTCTCTGATTCTGTGACATCAGGTGAGATTTTCCAGTGGTCAGGACACCTAAACAGTGGAATGAATTCCCTGCAACATTTCCATTATGGGAGGCCTTGAAAAAAACAATTTAAACAAAGATCCATCAACAGCGACCTAAAAATACTGTGTCTTGCTTTGGGACAGGAAAATAAACTGTGCAACCTCTTGAGTTCTCTCCCAGACCTATGAATTTGTAATGTTGTCACAAACCTCTCCCACAGGCTTGATAATTTGGGTGGAAACACTTTGGGTGTTCTGCATTAATTACAGAGCCTTTTCCTGGGCTGTGGATTGGGACTTGCAATGTCATTTCAGCGAGGTCCATGAAACACAGCAATTTTAGCTTTCAATTCCTATGAAGAGATCTTCGTTTCTCTTCCCTGCAGCAGGGTTCAAGAAAGATTCAGGCTTTGCTGGGTTTTCAGGGTAGAAATTGGGGGAGCCATGTGAATAATTTAATCCATATTTCTTTAATCACAGCCGGCAGGAACACGGGCTGCAGTTTCCCTGCCTTGGCTTCTGGTTTTTCAGCGTGAGTTTAGCTGGGCTGACCTCGGGTGGGCAAAGATTTCACCGTCCCCCACGAGGAGCTGTTGTGGGTGATTGGAGAGGAGAAGGTTCTGCCACACAGGCAGAGGTTGCTCAGGGCAACACAGCTTGGGAAGTAGCACGAATGGATGTGTGGATGAATATGGTCACTGAAGAGGCAGGACTGGGCTCTTCCAGACTCTCCAGAGGGGGGGATTCAGCCCTGTGCTGCACAACTGTTAAACCAGCAAAGCCAAAAGACAGAAGCTGCTCTTACTTCACTTCAGACCGTTGAAAATGTCTTTGGATTCCCCTTCGCTGAGGAACTGCCTGGTGGCACAAATATTTGTGGTGCAGGGCTGAGTTGAGCCGCTCTTTGTCGTGCACTTATGACAGCAGCAAACACCACGGAGATGCCACCACTGAGCACACACCTCAGGCAGCTTTTGCCTCATGCTGTTGCCCCTCCAGCTCACAGCTGCTGGGGGAAGGAGGCATGAGCAACACCTTCACATTTCTGCCTTACCACAGGGATGAACATCTCCCAGATGTCTGCTCTGGCTACACAGGATGCAAATGCCAGCCCTGTTCATGACTGAAATCAGCAAGGAATGACTTGGAGTTGGGCTGGCAGGGGGCAGGAAGTCTGTGTACTTTATGTAGCTAATATTGCAGAGCCAGTGCCTTGTACACAAGAGCTAAGTGAAAAGAACTGGAAACTGGATGTCTTGTTTATTTATCAGATTATGTCTCAGTGCAGTTGGCAAATATTTACTAGGGCTTGTAAGGAGCAGTCTGTAAAAGTTTCCACAGTCTCTGGAAATTCTCCCTTTCTCAGGTATAAACATCTGGTTGGAGAAAGTTTTTTTTCCCCTGCTGCTTCCATATTTTTTGGTGTGGTTGGTTGGGATGTTCTCTATGATTTATTTTATTTTTTTTTTTTGCCAGATGAGCAGATTGTTTACTCACTGCCTTCATCTCGTGCTGTTGGCCAGGGCTGCTGCAATCCCCTTTCCATGTATCTCTGCCAACTCTTCTGTCTTGCATTGGCTTTCTGGCATGACTGCAAGGCAACAGGGGGTATGTGAGTAAACAGTTCCCTTGGGAGGACTGCCAGAAGGAACTTCAGGATTCCCTTGGGTTGTGAACATCACCAAAAGACTATTCTTATGAGGACAGGTGGAGAGAGTTGGGCCTGTTCAGCCCTGAGAAGAAACAACTTATCAATTCCTGAAGTGTCTGCGGGGAGGATGTCACGAGGATGGACCAGGCTCTTCTCAGGGGTGCCCAGCAATGGGACAAGAGGCAATGGGCAGAAACTGATGCACAGGAAGTTCCACTTGAATATGAGGAAGAATTTCTTTCCTGTGCAGTGACTGAGCACTGAACAGATTACCCTGAGGGGGTGTGGAGTGTCCCTCACGGGAGATATTCCAGAACCATCTGGACACCATCCTATGCCATGTGCTTTGTGATGACCCTGCTGGAGTAGTGAGGTTAGACCAGGTGACCACTGTGGGCCCTTCCAACCCAACCCATTCTGTGATTCTGTGACTCTTTGAAAACCCATCTATGAGCTGCTTGGCTTTGTCCTCCATTTGAGAGTTGGTATAAATGTCTACAGCCATTCCTCTATGTCCCTCTCCATCCCTTTCCTCCAGACTGTGTGAAAACACTCCAAAAATGGAATGAGGACCACCCAGATGCTCTGTGTGAAAGGTTCGGTCATGTGACATCAGACACATCCCAAGGTTTCTCCATGCTGCAGCACCAGAAACAGCAACTTGTGTTTGGAGGCACATTTCCACTGCACAGGAATGGGGAAAAAGATCATTTCAGCCCAGCTGTTGTTGGCTCCAGGTCCCTGACAGCCTGGGATGGGTTCTCATCCAAAATGTACCCCATACTGTATTTTAATTAAACTGAACAAACAAACCAATCACGAGGCCATCCAGCAGAACTAACTTTGTGTTGAGGCTGAGCTGGACTGTGCACCACTATGAGGAGGGAAACTGGATGTTGGCACAGCTTCTGCTGTCTAAATACTCCCAGCCAAGTGCTGGGATGTACTTTCTTACAATAAAAAGTTGCTGGGGGAAAAAAAAAGAAATAAAAAAAGGAAAAAAACAACACAATAATCCACAAAGAAAATGGCTTCAGGACTGTTCCCCTCTCGCCCGTATTTATTCAAGCTGTCTTCCTCTCTCTGCAAATTTGGCAAACAGAGTCTGGCATCCCAGCTCGGGGGACACCTGTTAAATAAATAGGCTCAGTCTCTAACTGCTGCATTCATGGCAGAGTTTCCTGGTTCCCTTAGGCAGCTAATTTTTGTTGATTATCATACAGTACAGAGGGATTGTTTGTGCCTCTGCCTCCCATCCCGGCTCCGCCGCTGGTACCAGGCATGTCCGCGTGACTCAGGCCCTCTGCCTGTGTGGAATAAAGAGTGATTTGATTCTATCAGTCTATGATATTTTAGTGTGGATCACGAGGCAGGGGGAAGCAGCCAGGTGGGTTCTTGTGGAGGTGAACTGAGCCCCTGTTGATTTGCTTGGTTTTCCCTCATCGACTCCTCTTCGGAGAAACCTGAGAGCAGAAGCAAAGCTTAACTGGGAGCTGAACCAAGGCTTAACTGAGCGCAGGAGTTGGTGTTGCCTGAGGCAGAGAGACAAACAAGCTTGCCGAGAGGCAACAAATGGGCTGGGAGGCCCTCAGAGAAGGACTGAGCAACATCAGGCAACAAGAGGCTGGATTTTGGTATTGAGAGGTCCAAGATACACAGAGGAATTTGAAGTTTTGGCTGCCCCATCCCTGGAATTTTTCAAGGCTGGGCTGGACAGGGATCTGAGCAACCTGGTCTAGTGGAAAATATCCCTGTCTATGACAGAGGGGTTGGAAGAGGATGATCTTTAAGGTCCCTTCCAACCCAAATCATTTGATGATTCTATGATTCTGTGAATTGAGCTGCCCCAGGACATGCCTAATCACAGGAGTAGACCTGAACAGCTTCACACAACACACAAGGCAACGTGGAGAAGGCCTGGAGACAGGTCAGCGTGGTCCTCTACATCATCTGGGGTCTATTTCTCCTGAGTTGGGCCTCAAAAATTGCATATGGTGCTGGGCTGGGATGTTTTCCAAGGAGAACTTACCCCTCACCACCTTCAAATACAGCCAGAGAGGGGTCATGCTCCATTCCCTAACCATATGGTCTGACTGTCTGGCACAGCCATCTCCAGCAGTCCAGAAAACTGTCTATCCAGAAGTGTTAGGGTTTTAAAGGGAATTTAGTTCTGGTGATGTTTTGTAATTCACAGAATCACAGGAACATAGAGTGGTTGGAGAAACCTCAAAGATCATCCAGTTCCAATCCCCTGCCACGGAAAGGGACACCTTTTACTAGAAAAGGTTGTTCAGAGCCTCATCCAACCTGGCCTTGAACATTTCCAGGGATGGGGCAGCCACAACTTCTCTGGGAAACCTGTGCCAGTGTCTCATCACCCTTACAAGGAAGAATTTTTTCCTAATTTCTAATCTAAATACTCTCTTTTTACTGCCCACCAGCTCTCCTTGAGCTCTGAAGTTTCAGCAATGAACTGCAAAACTCAACAACCAGTGGAGGATGTTGTGTAGTCCGGAGAAAAGCAGGTTCCAGGGCAACCTTATTGCTCTCTACAACTGCCTGTCTCTTCTCTCAGGTAACAAGTGACAGGCAAAGAGGAAATGTCCTCGAGTTGCACCAGGGGAGGTTTAGATTGGATATTAGGCAAAATTTCTTCACCAAAAAAGGTGATCAGACATTGGAACAGGTTGCAATGTTGGAGTCACCATCCCTGGAAGTGTTCAAAAGCCATGAAGATGTGGCTCTTGGGGATATGGTTTAGTGGTGGACTTGGCAGTGCTGGGTTTGACAATTAGCCTCAAAAATCTCAATAATCTTCAAGCTCTTTTTCAGCCTTAAGTGATTTTATGATTGTATTCTGTTTCTTGCTAAGTTTAAGAAGTAGATGGAACTGCTCAGTTTGGCTGTTTTCTTCTCCCTGTCTTGTAACCTCCATTTCAAATTCAGTCTCTTCCACACCCAAAAGACGTATCCCAGTACTACTCTCCATGTTGTGGGCAAGACATAAGTTGCATGTGGAGGTGATATCCTTTGTCAAACTGAGAAATATATTGCAAATATTAGAAAGTCATGTTCTCATCCACACTTTTTGTCAGCCTAGACTGCTCTGCCCTTCTGGGAAGGATCTAGAAAGGGGTGGAATCACTGCAAATATCACAGAACTAAGGGTGGGATTTCTGCCAAGGATTGAACTGAGAGGAGCAGCCCATCTATTTTTGTGCATTTTGGACTCCAGTATGAAATTGTACTCTTAAGGGATTCTCCAAACTGGCTAGAAAGATTCACAGTTTATTTCTGAGCACAGAATAAACTGAG
Source organism: Platyrinchus mystaceus (assembly GCA_035041135.1). NCBI lineage: Eukaryota > Metazoa > Chordata > Aves > Passeriformes > Tyrannidae > Platyrinchus > Platyrinchus mystaceus. The sequence goes on from JAWWLV010000088.1 coordinate 149,824,389, forward strand.
TCTATCTATAGATTTGGCTCAAAACTGGAACTCCCTGGGAATTCCACTGAAAAATCCCCTCCGTTTTCTTTTCAGAGATAATTATTTTGAGATGGAATGAAACTCTAATCTCCTGTGGAATGGGAACTCTCACACTCAGTTTAGATGAAGTTGTGAAGGGATTCCCTTTAAATCTTTTTCAAGCATGTCTGAAGCTCTCTGAGGAGCCTGAAACCCAATCTGCCAGCTGTGGAAAAGATGGGAACCCGAGCAGTCCTGGAAATCCTGAATAAAAGCCAAATAAGGTGTTGCAGAAAACTGGGGGACAATTGATTATTTATTCCCATAGGAAAACAGTTGATATTCCAGAAACTCAATTTTCTCAGATGAAATAATTCTAGTGAAAATATCAGTTATATATTTATAAATTTTAATATTATTTTTGTTGTTATTTCTAAGCCAGTGCACTTTAAATGGCAATGACACTGCTATCTCACATACAGAATCATAGAACCCCATGGGATGGAAGTGACCTCAAAGATCATCTCATTCCCATCTCCCTGCCATGAGCAAGGGCACCTTTCACTAGACCAGGTTACTCCCAGACCCATCCAACCTGGCCTGGAACATTTTCAGGGATGGGAACTCCAAAGCCATTCTGGGTAGAGATAAATACGAAAGGTTATGCAATCCCTATCACAATCTGATGGAGTCCAGCCTTCAAAAAAACACTATTAAAAATCCTTAGCCCTGAAATCCATGATTCACCCAACACACAGAGAAAGAGGAGGAAAACTCACTTTTTTTGTCCATGTTGAATTGAGAGACATTCACCTGACTCCTGTCATGCCCTTACCAAACCATCCCTAAAACAGATGCACACCTGCACCCCTGGAAATAGATCTTGCTTAAAATGTTTGGCCATAAACTGCCTAAAGAGAACAATTCTTTTGTCAAAGAGTGCAGGGTGGTTTGCTTGCAACACAGAAACATGGATGATACAATTCCCCTCTTCTTTCACTCTCCTTCATCCCTCCAGCTTTCCAGGTCCTGCCTGTTTATACCTTCTTAGTTTGAGCCCATTCTTATTTATCAGCCCCCCTTACAGTGGGGGCCAGCAGAGCAGGCCTGGTGTTGTAGAGCTGGTTGCATTAATAACTTCATCTCCACTCAGGGTTTCCCTGGCTCGACATCCAACACTGCCTTCCCTATTTTAGCTCACCACCCTTCAGCAGGGCTCTGCTTGCCTGGCTCAATGGGTTTTGCAAGGCACAATCCCCTTCCCTGCCTGTTATTTCCATTCTTTGTTAAAGCCTGACCCTGCAATGAGACAAATCTAAACACGTTATGCTGGGATAAACCCTGGTTGTTCAGCCTCAGCTGCGAGGAGCTGGAGCAATCTCCTGTTTTCCTCATGCTCATGACTGATCAAAACAGATAAATTCTTAGCTCTGGCTGCAAGACAGAGTCTTAAAATGCCATTACACCCCAGGTATTTGCTTTGCTTGAGGTCTATCAGTGGATCAGTTAAGGAGTATCTGAGTAGCAGACAAAATCCCCTTTAAAGAAATATTTGCTGTGCAGCATCAACAGAAACTCAGGTACCAGGAATTCTTTGCTGTCCAATTCTCTTTCCCTGTGATTTTGGCTGTTGAATCATTCACTTACATGGAACCATTGAATCATAGAATGATTTGGGTTGGAAGGGATCTTAAAGATCACCTGGTTCCAATGCCCCTGCTCCTTTTAATTTTAATGGGCCTTGTTTTTTTTTATTTCATTCACATTGATTTTATTATGCATATCAACAAGTTACATACACTTTTGATTCAACACCTAAAAAAATAATATATCCTAATCTGCTTATTTTATTGGTGTCATTTATCTTAATTCTCACAGGGACAGCATCTCTTACAAGGATTTTGAAATACAATATATTAATTTTATTTACTGTACAACTGGTAAGTCTGAAATATAACCACACTTCATTTTTGTTTTTTCATCTTATTAGTAGAATGACACATCTGGAGAACTAGAATTTATTAAGTCATCTCTTCATTTTAATATCTGCCACTTTTGCTCTATAGTATATGCAGAATAATTTAAACAGCAGTAATTACCAAGCAAACATCTTCGTGTTGCAATACTTTGCAGAACAGTTTGGCTGCTTCTCCTGAGTGAAGAATTGTGGGGTTTGGGGGTGATTAAGTAACTACAGAGCAGCAGAATCCTCTTCTGATTACTAGACATGTCCATCATTCAGCAGGGTTGTGTCTTGCTTTGCTTCATCTCCTGGGAATCAAGTTTTACACACTGAAAATTGACATAATTTCTTTGCTGGGGTAAGATGAGAATCAGGGTCTGCTGTTCATGAACACCAGAGACAGAAGGCAAAAAAGAGGGGAGACATGAAACACAGCTCAGGAATATTGACTAAGCACTTCTTCACGTCCAGATTTGGGGTCTATTCCCAGCCTGTCTCAGACATGTCACCAGATAACACGGATGGGGAAGTTTTTGGCAGCCAGTCCTTCAGGATTGTGTTTATTTAAAGCTCTTTATTGACCTTTTCTGGACCTGTTCATGTTACTCCCAAAGAGTTTCCCAACTCAGGCCTTGGTGTTGCTGCAGGGTTTTTTTGAGCATTACTGAGCAGGAATATCCTCCTTCAAAGCTTGCAGATGTCTGGGGAGTTTATTCACCTGGCCTTTCTTCTACATCACTACAGGGGTGGATGGAGCACTCAAAGGATGTGCTTACTTCTTCTTGATACCTTTTGAAGCTGGATAGTGAAGGACACTCCATGCACATGACTGTTGCTAGCACTGGTGTCTTTCCACTGCAGTGTATGATCACTTTGTGGCCCAGCTGCTCCTTCTTCCACATGAATGAGTCAAGAAGCTGAAAAATAAGTGGATAACCAGTCTGAGATCCTCTCCTTTCTACACTTTCACAGCACTGCCTAATTTTAGGGATTTTAGATGCATTGGCTGGTCTGGATCATTTAAATGTTCCCCACAAGGACAGGGGAAGCAGAGGACACACTTCCAAATAGATGGGAGAGGTGCCAGGTGGAGTGGGAGTGGGTGTTCCATTCTGAGCAAGGAAAAGCTGATATTATGGGGAGGACAAGGCATGATGGAAACAAAGAGGCCTTCCAGTCTTCCAGCATGTACAGGAAACTACAAGAGAGCTGAAGAGGGACTTTTCACAGAGTCATGGAGTGATAGGACATGGGGGAATGGCCTCAAGGTGACAGAGGGCAGGTTTAGATTAGATATTAGAAAAATTCTTCCTTGTGAGGGTGGTGAGGCCCTGGCACAGGTTGCCCAGAGAAGCTGTGGATGCCCCATCCCTGGAAGCGTTCAAAGACACTTTGGACAGGGTTTGGAGTAAGCTGGTCTAGTGGAAGGTATCCCTGCCCATGGCAGGGGATTGGAATGAGATGATCTTTAAGGTTCCTTCCAACCCAAATGATTGGTTTTGAGCTGCATGGAGTGAGACTCTGAGGAGTGGGATGTTACATCTAAGCCACTTCCAGGAAATGGGGCATCAACAACTTTCCTGGACAACCTGTGCCAGTGCCTCACCACCCTCACAGGGAGGAATTCCTTCCTAATATCCATGCTCCCACTTCAAAGAGTTTAGATCTCACTGGGGAAACCCCACAATTGCCCATTTCTGGCCTTGTTTGGGTTTTCCTGTCGACCAAAACTGTCAGCAACCTCATGGAAGTAGAGTCTGACACCTGAAATCCCTTGTGTTCTGTAGTGATCTGGCCTTGGGCAACAGAGGAGGACAAGAGAAGCTTCCTTCAGCCCCTCTTTCCTGTGATCATCCCAAGGAGCAGCTCACACGGCAGGAGCGTTTCCATGGTTTCCGTGTCTGGAACAGACTGTGTGTGGTTCCATCCCGTGCATTACTCATGACAGACACTGATGTTGGGGTGATTCAGGTGGGCTTTGGGAACTGGGAGTGATTATCTGAAATTATTGGGTTTTTTTCCCTGTTCCAACATACATTTTGAAGTGGAAAGTCACCGGGAGCAGATGAAGCATGAAACGAAAAATAAAGTGTTGCTCTCAAGAGCAGGAAAAAAATGGTGACTTGGGGTGAAATACTTGCAACCTGAAGGTTTTTCATACTCAGGTGGAAAACTCTGCCTGAAACAAATGGCCAAGGTACAATCCATTGTCCAGGAAGTGCTCCTCATCCTTTGCATGAGTAGATGGAAATGGAGAACAGAAATTACTTTCTAAAATCTGCTGGAAATGGAAAGATTTTTTTCCCCAATAAGTTTTTCAAAAATATCCCTGAACATGCATTACTTCCCTTAAATAAGTAGTTTTACGTAAATTACTTATTTACTTAAATAAATTTAAATAAGTAATGTACTGGTTTGGGTCTTTTAGGGGGAGTGTGGGTTTTTTTTGTCTTTGTTTTGAATTGTTTTTGTTTGGGTTTTTTTGTGATTTGGTTGGTTGATTGATTTGGTTGATTTGTTGGGGGTTTTTTTAATTTTTTGTTTGTTTGTTTGTTTTGCTTTTTTCTGGGGTTGGCTGATGTTGCTTCTTTTCCCTCAACAGTAAGAACTTTGCCAATAAATGGATTTCATAGGACTTGTCTGTGGATCCAGACCATGAACTCCTTCCTTCTTTAGACATCAGCCAAAAAAAGATCTTTGAAAAAACGTTTTTGAGAGAAAATTTCAGTGGCTACAATGCCTTTTTTTTTCCCCAAAAGAAAACCCTAAACACCAAAAAACCAAAAAGGCTTACCTAAGATCCCTCCCCAACTGCTTAAGGGTGTTTTCAGCAAAGGACCATCATTTTCTGAACAGTTCAATTTTTATCTCTCATAAGAGCATCAAGTGGCTTCCAGTTGTCATGGAGAATGAACTCACTTGCCTAGACTTGGAAACTCTGCCTTTAAAAGGTGCCTAAAACACTTTTCTCTGGAATAGCAAGGGATCATTGCCCTGGGTTCTCATCTTGGTGGGGTCCAGTGTAGTATAAACATAAACCAAAGGACAGTAATAAATGGCCAAAAAAAAGTCCATCCCTCATAATATTCTGGGCTTAAAAAGTAAGCTCCCCAAAGCAAAAATAATCAGAATTCATGTTGGTTGTCTGAGTGAGTCTCTTATTGTGATGGCCAGTTAGTGGACACCTCTAAGGCTCACTACAAGCTTAGATAAAAATATCATAGAATCATAGATGGTTTGGGTTGGACGGGACATTAAAGACCATCAGTTCCATCCCCCTACCATGGGCAGGGACACCTTCCACTAGATCAGGATGCTCCAAGCCTTGTCCAGCCTGGCCTAGAAGACTTCCAGGGATGGGGCAGCCACAGCTTCTCTGGGAAAGCTTTACCAGGGCCTCCCCACCCTCCCAGGGAGGAATTTTTTCCTAATAATATAATAGTTAAATAATTTAATAACATAAACTAATAAAACAATAATAAAATAATATCTAATTTAAAATATATACATAAGAGATGTCTGGTTTGCATTTTGAAGGTTCTTATACATGTGGGCATTAAAGATGGATGTGGCTTGTTGATGTTGTTGGAATGGACTATGGCAGGTTGAGATACAGCTGCAGGTTGCACGTGGAGTACAGAGCTCAAACTCTGCTCGATTCTCAGCAATCCAGTAGTTCTTTTATGTGGCCTGAAGAGATTCCTCCCTTTCTTCTTCTGGTTAGTCAGGAGAAAATACTCTTCTCTGAGTGAGGCTGGAGCTTTATGCACTGATTTTTGTACCATACACTGAACACTGGTGTTGTCACATTTCCTCCTAGCCTGGATGTGGCTGAACATGTGAGTGCATCAAAGCATAACCAAGATGGAAAGAGAGCTCCTTTCCTGCTGCATCTCTTGATCTGAGTGGCACCACGTGGTCTGTAATGACCATCTGTTGATTATTTCTCTCCTGAAGATTGATGGATGTGATTCATGGCCCTTTCAAAACAGGGCTGCTCCCTGACAGAACTGCGAGAGCCTCCATGAGCACAGCAGGAGGGGGTGACTTCCAAAGGAGAGAATGAAAGAGTGACAAATAGATCCAGATCTTCCATATTTTTTTTCAGAGGCCCTTTGTGCAGTCTTACCAAAAGCCCTGGACTCTTAGTGGAGTCCTGTGGGGGATTTTCCTCTATTTTTTTGAGCTATTCATGTGACAAATAGTTGCACGCCAGTTTTTGCTGCTGGGGTTGGCAGGACTTCTCCAGGACCCTGGGATAAGGGTAGATTTAGATTAAATATTAGGAATAAATTCTTGGATGTGAGGGTGGGGAGGCACTGGAACACTTTGCCAAGAAAAGCTGTGACTGTCTCATCCCTAGAAGTGTCTAAGCCAAGGTTGGGTGGGGCTCTGAGCAACCTGGGATAGTGGAAGGTGTCCCTGCCTATGGCAGAGGAGTGGAACTGGACAACCTCTAAGGTCTCTTTCAATACAAACCATACTCAGGTTCTAAGAAAAAAGAAAGTCAGATTTCCTATAGCAATCCCAGAAGCTTACTATGCCTGGAATCTTGGTAAGGTGTGAGAAAAATCCCCTCCTGCTGGTCTGAGCCCATCACTGAGTGCTCTGAGCTTGGAATCCCAGGCAGCAGCTTCCCCTCTGAGACCTCTCAGAGCCTTCCCCTGGGACCTTATGCAAGAGATTTCAACTACATTTTGCCTGCATTGCTCTTATTTCTAGAACAAAAATAATACTTTCTTAAATCACTGAAATGTTACAAAGGCAAAATTGCAGAAGAAAATTGAAATTGAAAAGGTAAAACCAAAAGGTAGAGTTGAAAGATTGTCTTTCCTTAAGAAAAAACACACTAAACAACACAAACAAGCAAACAAACAAACAAACAAACAAAACAGGGGAAAAAATCGCAAGTTAATTGCTGCTGGAAGTAACTTTTTAGCAGCTCAGGCACATGATGTCTCTGTTTACTCCCAGGATGGGTGGAGGATAAGTAACAGCCGGATAATCTGGAAATTAAAGAAAGAAAAGTCAACAAGTTGAAATGATGTATTGTAGTCATTAGTAACAGCACTGCAATACCCCAGCTTTCAGCACATTTCCAAATCCCCATTTTCTTATAAGAAAAATAGTTTTCTTACCTGTTCTCCCAAATCCCTTTGAACAGTGATGCTGTTCTATCTCCCCTGGGGTAGCTCTTATGTTATTGCTGAGGAGGGAATAATATGAAGATCATACAGGCTTTTACAGAAACAAATCTCACAGGCACGTTTTCCCTGTGGAAGGTGCTCCAACCATTATGTGCCTCAGGCAAAGCTTTTCACTGACCTGATGTGGAGAACTGTTCTGGAATCCCTCCATCAAGGAGGAGAGGGGCCCTGAAACATGGAATCACAGAACAGGTCAGGTTGGAAGGGACCAGAGTGGGTTGGAAGAGACCACAATCTGGTTCACCCTCCCTGCTCAAGCATCCCAGAGCACATGGCACAGGATCGTGTCCAGACAGTGTCCAGAATATCCCCAGTGAGGGAGACTCCACAATCTCTCTGGGCAACCAGTTTAGAGATCACTTGAGGGAAAGCTTGGTTGTACCTTGCTTTTGGCATCCACACTTAGCTCACTTTTGAGCTGTGCAGGCAGGTCTGCTACCAGGAGAAGCTTTATCTAAACCTCTGGTGGCATCATCAAGAAAAAGACATGATGAACATTTCTTCCTTCAAGGTTTCCACAGCCTGAAAAAGCCATAATATCACCTACTTGAGGGAGTAAATTTGTAGGGACTAAATTTATACATAATTTTACCTGGCTACATGGAAAGATTTTCTCCTTGTCTTATTCAGAGTTGGGAGCATTCAGATTTTCTCTGTAACACTCTCTGACATGGAGAGCAAAAAAGATACTTCAGTGGAGACACCCAGTGTGATCTGGTACTTCACACACACTGGAATGAGCTGCAAAATCACCCCCCTGAGTTATTGCTGTGAGCTGGGCAGGCTGTAAACTGCTCAGTTAAACTGCAAAGTTCAAACACCCACCTTTAAATAAGGCAGCACTATAAAAAAAAAAAATAGGAATGCTTGGACCAGAAAGGATCATACCCCAGCTCTCTGCCCAAGGGAGCTGTGGAGGGGCAGTGAATTTTGTTCACATATAGGGAAAGGGCCTCAATTTGCTCCAAATTGGATAATAGGAAGAAATTCTTCACTTAAAGGGTGGTAAAGCATTGGAACAGGCTGCCCAGCAAAGTGGTGGAATCACCATGCCTGAAATTGTTCAAAATATGTGTACATGCAGTGCTTAGGGACATGGTTTAGATGGACCTGGCAGTGTTGGGGTAATGGTTGGACCTGATGATCTTGAGATGCTTTCCCAACCTTAATAATTCCATAAGTCTCCAAAATTACCACACCTTGGTGAAGTCTCTCCCTGCTTTGCTGTTGACCGTGTGTTTCATTTCACCTTCCCTTGTGGATCAGTCCCCACTTGCAGCTTCCTGACACCACCCATGAAAAGTTTTGGCATTATCTTACTGTGCTGGATTGCTGAGCAATAAAATATCAGGTGGAATTCAGTGGCATTAAATCCAGAGCATTGCACAAAGGGAAAACAACAGTTCCAACCCTGCGTGCGCAGCGATGGGCTCTGAGCTGATTATTGCTGCCCAGGAATGACATTTGGGTCTTGTAATGAACAGTTGAACGAAATTATGAGCTCATTGCTCTGCAGCAATCAAAAGAGGAAATTGAATGTTAAGGATTATTAAGGAGGGAATAGAAAACCAAACAGAAATCATCATAATGCCACGGAACAAGAGCATTTTGGACCCGCGTCTTGAATATTGTGTGTGGTGCTTGTCCTCCCCTCTCAAAAGGCTTTAAAGGCCTGGGAAAAGGCTCGGAGAAGATGCCAGAAGGATGGGAAGGAACAGCTGCAGCAGAACAGAAAAAGACTAAATAGATGTGCAGACTTTAGTCCTCAAAAAGACGTTTTGGGGAGGGGGTTTGCGAGGCTAAAATCGTGATGGATGTGGAAGCAGGGACAGGGAAAGGAGTAGGATCTTCCCAGGCAGTGTGTATTTCTTGCCATGGGACAGTGCATTTTCCAGGGAAAAGCTCATGGGAAAAAAACCCTATTGAGGTTTATTAATACACTGTGCAGTATCAGAGTCTGCCTGCCTCGCTTTTGTGCTCTGTAACCACTCTCAGTCCAGACATGGGCTGAAATTGTTTTTTTGATCAGACACAGTATTTTTATTTTAATGTACTTTTATTTAAGGTTTTCATGCTGAATTCTCAAAGATTTATATAGTCACAGCTGACTTTATTAGGTAGGAAAGGAGAGGAAAGTCTCATTGAAACCACAAAAATTATTTATTTGGTAAACAGCAGGAAACAGAAATCCCACAGAAAAGTGGGAAGGCAGAACTGCATAGATAGCTTCTAAAAATGCAGTTATTGCTATGAGAGGACATCATCCAATCTATGGATGATAAATAGGGGAGAGAGGAGTTGATGAGAATGTCAAAGTAAGCTTCTCCCATGAAAAGCTCCAAGGAATCAGTAATGCCTGTAATATGAACTGGTGCCAGGCCTCTGCAGCAGAGCCAGCTGCAGGCAGAATAACCTATTTAAATAAAAAATCCTCTCTTTTCTCACTTTGTGCCCTGTTAATAATAACAATAATCATTCAGGTTGGCTTGGACAGCCTTAGAACCAGTGAAGCAAAGATTTAATAGGGTTCCAACAAGTCTAGATTTTTTTTTTTAATGTACTTTTTTTCTGCAGTGTGCTCAAGGCTGTGCTGCTTGGCTTGCAATAACATCTTACATATCTGGGAAGGTGGGGGAAGAGGAATTTCCTGGATCACAGTGTCAGCTTCTCACCTTACCCACCACACCTTAAAAATCGGGCGTGTTGTGACCCAAAGGGTCTCCTTTTCCCTTTCTCCCTCTTTTAGACTTTCACTTCTATTCCCATTGGATGCCTCCTTTTGGGATATGATCTGGCAGAGCTCAAGGACTGGGTTTTTTTCCTGAGCTTTTGTGTCTTTCTTTTGCCTGAAATAAAGGTCAGTGAGTCACAGTTTGTCCGGGGAGGTTGTTAAGGACACAAATATGTGCCAGGTTAGTGGCGCTCTGTCCTTACGTGCGCTCACACGGATAACCTGACAGGAACACACATCTGAGTGGTTTCTTGCTAAATTATCCCCTCTTTGATTAGATGATGCTTTTCAGCTTGATTTGCGGTTGCAGATCTGGAGTTTGCAAACAATAAGCATCAAGTGTCAGACAGCGAATTAATCTTCGGCTGAAATATATTGCCAAGTGGAAAACGCTTATTTTTGTCTTTATTTTACACTGGTTTTATGTCTCTTGCAATTTGCAGATGGCAGCTCTAGTAGCTTTTCTTGCTCGTGGCCCTAAAACCAAAGAGTTAAAATCATAATCTCCTTTAATTTCATAAGCAAATCAACAAGCAGATAAAGTAAAATTAAAAAAAAAAAAAAAAGAAAGAGAGAGAGAGGAAAACAAGATACGCTTCTGGCAACAGAGATGTGCTGTGGTGGATTTGAGTTAGATGGAAAAGTCTGCTGGCTTCCTTTGAGCAATGACTTTGCAAACCCTCCTCTTGGGGGAAATAATATCTTTTTGCTCTTTTATGGAGCTTTTCATCCATCAGTTTATGAAGGAATAAGTACGAACTATTGTTAATGAGGATAGCTGGGACTCATTTGTAGACTAGGCATTTAACAGACAAATTAGAGAGCAAGTTCTGTGCTGGGAAGAATTTACAATGCTGAGAGGCAACAAAGATGAGGGATGGGAGGTGACAGAAGCCAGCGGTAGGAAACAAACAGTGGTGGCATAAATCCTCCCTCCACACAGCAACAATCACAATCACTTTGGTCATTTATTGACATGCCCACAAGGACTGAGGAGCTTTCCAGTAGGGCCTTAAAAATGCAGGAGCTGGAAGTATGACATTTAGGGAGGAGATCTGCCATGAGACACGGAGGGGAAGTGAAAACCATTTTGTCATTGCAACCACCACCACCTTCAGCCCAAGGTGATGTGCCCACTGCAGATGTTTCCACTTCCCTCCCAGAAGACAAGCTCCTGCTTATTTACCCGTTTGCCTGGGTTAAATCAGGCTTATTTAGCTCGGTTCATGCTCACTGGGTCCACACAAGATGGATGTGGATGCAGATTGTGAATGTCAAGCTCTCCCAGGCAGTGTGTTGTCCAAGCTGCTTTACAATAAGCTTAGAAAACACAACCTCAGGGGGACCCCACTAAGGTAGGAAATACCCTGACAGCAGAAGTAGCATTTGGATTTTTTCCCCTCTCAATGCCTGCCATAAGAACCATGTGAAAATGTGTGTCTTCTGGGAGTGCCAATGTCTGAGGCCATCACTGCTGGCTCCCTGGCCAAGGAAGAGTGAGTCAGCAGAGCCGGGGGTTCGTAGGACATTAGTCACCCCATGTCCATCTCTATTTGATCAGGCACAACCTGTCCCAGGCATCAGGTGAGATGAATCCCACCCCAGGACAAGCCTGCTCTGCTACCTTTGCAGTGGGGTGTGCCTGAGTCACCTGCTCAGGTACAGACACTGCAACAGATCAGTGATAATTCCTGGGGAAACTTAATTATCCTAGGTAATTAAACCCTCACTGCTACCACAAACACACCTCTGGCTGTACCCAAGTGGGATAATTTAATGATATTTTGCAAAAGTCCTCCTGAGCTGCAGCAGAAATGTTTCTTATTGTGAAATGTGAAACCTGTGTCTAGAAAATGCTCCGATTTTGATGGCCCAGGTGATTTTAACCAGAATTTTCAAGTTGGAAAGGAAACCCAGTCACTTGTTTATTCAGGGGAAACCTGTAAATAAGGAATCCACTTTCTCTGTTCCTGGTTTTCTACAATGTACATAAATAATTAACAGAAAATGTTCCCCTGCATGGCGCATGGGCAGCATTAAGGAGTGGTTGAGTGACCTGGGCATGGCCATAGGACTGTGTTTCTCCTTTCATTGTGAAAATGCTGTCCTAGATCTTGAAGCTCCTGCAGCCAGCAGTGCTGGAGGGCTTTGGGGCCACTTATAGAAGGCTGGGATGACACTGGGGAATGTATTAGGAAGGCTGGCAGACCCCTCCTAATGGAGCTTTACTGTTTGTGCTTCTCCTTTGGGTTATTTTTTTCCATGCTCTACTGGATTTAGGCTCTGAACCATGTTTATCTTATATCTTGGCACAACCAACACCTGGAATGACCCATTCCAGTGCCTCTGCACCCAGAATTACATCCTCAACCCACTGGAGAACCAATGAAGTAAAGGTAATTTCAGTAACATGTGTTAACCAAAGATGCTCAGGGAACCTCTGAGCCATGAAACTCAGCATTGGTGACCTAAAATAGTAGGAAGTATAATCACTCTGATTGTGGGTCTGGTGGTTTCCACCACCCTCCTCTGGAGCTTCCCAGTTTTATTCTCTAGTAATCTCATAAACATAAAAAGTTACTGGTTTCGGGTTATGTGAAGGTGTTGATTGGATTAATCTAAATATAGATGAATAGTTCATGATCCATTATGTCCCAGGCAGCTGCTGAGTTATTTATTTACTTTTTTTTTTTTTGCTTTCTCCAGGTATGAAATTTGTTTAGTTGAAATGGGCCCTGCTACCCCTGTGTAGCCAAACATCACAAATTTCAAACTAAATGCAGATTAACTTTCCCAAGGCCACTGAGATCATTTTAGGCCAGGAGTGAAATTCAGAATGTCCTATAAACTCAATGGACAATTATCCACTGGCCCAATATTTTCTGTGTTTTAACCTTTAAATACAAGCGAGCTCCCAATTTGCAGAAGAAAATATCAAACCAAACCAAACAGGATCAAACTTTATCAGTAAAACAAAACTGCTGACTCACAGTTTTTTCAGCCGAATCTCAAGTTTAATCATTTTGTTTTGCAGGAACGGGGTGTAATTAGAGAACCAGTGAGCATGTAACTCTGAATTTATTATGCAAGCAGCTATGAAAATGACTGTCTTCAGCACAAAATGATTGAATGTCATTAAGAAGAGTGAATCCAAGGGTGAGACCCCAGTGGGACGCCCTCGCCTGGGAAAGCATAATTGGATAAAGTAGCATGGGGCCATGAAAACCCAATTTGCCTCTCTCTGATGCTTGCATGGACTTCCTCCCCACATCTTCATCAGCCGTGGAGCTGGGAAGTCAAATGAGGCAGATCAATCATTGGGATGAGCTCTGCCATATGTAAGGAAGCTATTTTGGTGCAAAACAAAACAAAAAGCAGTTAGAGCCACATATTGATGTTAATCTGCCCTTCTGCAGCTACCAACTCGTTCGAGCTGCTTGGGCGTTGTTGAACAAATCGAGGGCTGGTGAAGATAAAGGAATCTGCACACTTGGGAATTGCTGATTCCTTCACTGAGTCACCTTCCAGCATCTCCTCCACCACTGTCTGAGTCTGTACGCACAGAGATAGCAGAGCTAACCTGAACAGGCCTGGTCCCGAGAGCCAGGGGAGCTTTGAGCCTACGAGCTCAGCTGCAGGGACTGGTTTTGAGTGTGCTCTTAGCCCAATACCTCTGGGATTTACTGGGATTTAGCTTGAGCCACAGGGAACATGGAAAGAATACAGTCTGAGAGCTACCACAGTCCAGCTGACAGGTGGGAACACACTGAAAGGACCGCAGAGCTGAACCTTATGCTTCTTAAAATAAGCATTTCTTTCAACCATGTGGGTGGAAGGACTCAGCCACTGCTGTCCATAGACGAGCATCGACTTGTTTCTGAACTCACAAGTCTGGAATTAACAGACATCAGAAGGAATGAGTCTGAATAGTTATTAGAATAAATAAATAATAAATTTCTTGAAAGGAACTTCTTCTTAATGAACCCCCTAATTTGGGGAGGTCATTGGCTTGGTTATTGACACGAGAAAATGATGGTTTCCCACAGCCTTGCAGTTGTTCGAGATTATGCATTGCTGATTTCCATCTTTATCCAGGGATTTATCCTTAACTGTACATGACCTTGTGAATTATAGGACAAGAGGTAACGGCTTTAAACTAAAAGGGTTCAGGTTTAGATTAAATATTAGGAGTAAATTCTTGCCTGGGGGGGTGGTGAGGCCCTGGCACAGGTTGTGGCTGCCCCAACCCTGAAAGGCTCAAGACCAGGTTGGATGGGGGTTGGAGCAACCTGGGATAGTGGAAGGTGTCCCTGCCCATGGCAGGGGGTTGGAACTAAGTGATCTTGAAGGTCCCTTCCAACCCAAACCATTCTATGATTCTATGAATGCATTTCTCAGGGCTTATGTATGTTCTCATGCAAACAGCATTAATATGTTTGCACTCTTTCATGTAAGTGTGCACTGATGCTTTTGAGCCAAATTATGTGAGTTCTTAGTCTGCAGAGTTTAATTTACTGCTGAAAATAATAAGGTGCTTTTCACCAGCACATAAATTCCCTGCCTGTTTGTTGCCTCTTCTGCACAGTGAGGACACAGACACTTGTTAGTTTGAGCTACTGCTCCAAACTGTCAAATTTCTCCCTGGCCAAGCAGAAGGCAAACAAAGCACCTTCTGAAAGTGCTGCTTTTTTTTTTTCCTGAACCCAGGCAGAATGTTTTGGCTGATTTAGGACATTGATTATGCAGGGCTGGGGGCACCTTGTACCTTCATTTTATATCACTGCTGTCTTATCTTCTCTGCTCTACCTGTCCCTGCTTTCTTCTCCTGAAAGTCTTTGCCTGGCCAGGAAATATCAGGTGGAAAAAGCTTTCCTGAAGGGGGGTGGGGGAAGAGAAAAGATTCTGTCTGATCCACAAGTTTTGCTGTTATTTCATACTCCTTAAGCCAGATCCCAGAAGTGCAAGGTCAGTGCTTTCCCAGTCCCGTAATAATCTGGAATTTGATCAGTTTGCTAAAGACTTTTTTTATTTGAGATATAAAAAAGTTGCTTGAGCCCCTGTCTGTAAAGAACACAGTTATTACCTTTGTGGAGAGAGCAGCTGGAGCATAATTGATGTTGAGCAATTGTGATAAAACTGGTACAGTATTAAGCTCTTTGGGGAAGGGTTTGTCCTTTAGCAGTATGTTGATATAGTGTCTGGATGCTGCTGCAGTCTGAATGCAATGAATTAATATAATAGCAATGAGAAGCAATAGACTGGTGGGTTTTTTTCATGCAGAGTATACTGGAAGAATATTTCTAGATTCCAGTTTGCTCCTGGAATTACTGACTGTAGTTATTCTGGCATAGAATATTGCCTAGTGGAAGGTGTTCCTGCCCATGGCAGGAAGATTGGGATTAGAGGATCTTTAAGGTCCCTTCCTACAGAAATCATTCTACAGTTCTATGATTGATTCCATGAGACTTGCACTTTCAGTGCCAAAGTGTAGCTTTATAAAGGTTTCAAATGAACCTGGGAAAGGCTGCCCAGGAAGTTACGATTTCAACAGAGGGAAAATTGGTTGCAGTGGAACAATAGAAAAAATAAGCAACGTGGAACATCTTCTGGAGGGGAATCCTATCTCAATAATCAAAGAGAATCCATCACAGAGCACTGTGAGGTGAAGTCCTGCTGGATTTGTTTGGAATGCCAAAAAAAAAGCCTTGGGGTAATATAAGGCACGAGACTATCAAGAATCTGTTTGGCCATGGGAGAAGTGTTGCAAGGCTGCCATGGGCTACAAGATGCTTAAAAAGCTGCCTCTCCTTTGGAGACAGGCTGAGGGAGATGGGGGTGTTCAGCTTGAAGAGAAGGCTCCAAGGAGACCTTAGAACCCCTTCCAGTGCCTAAAGGGGAACCAGGAGAGCTGGAGAGGGACTTTGGAAAATGGTATGAAGACAGAGGATGAGGGGGAATGGCCTTAAGCTGAAAGAACCCGGGTTTAGATTGGACATGAGAAAGAAATTTTTCCCTGTGAGGGTGGGGAGGCCCTGGTACGGGTTGCCCAAAGAAGCTGTGGCTGCCCCATCCCTGGAAGTGTTCAAGGCCAGGTTGGACAGGGCTTGGAGCAACCTGGGCTAGTGGAAGGTGTCCCTGCCCCTGGCAGGAAGGCAGAACACGATGATCTTGGTCACTTTCAACCCAAACCATTCCATGATTCATTCTATGAACGTGCAATTGTGATCGCTGTGTTAACAAGGAGAAGGTCTCAAGAAGGATGGATGTGGTCTGGAAAAAAATAGGTAGCAGCAATATAAAAAGATATGCACCTAATGAACAGTTGTTCAAGTTTAGTCGTGAGGAGAAAACTGCAAAGAACAGCAGAGGTTTGAACGCTTTGCTGAATAAATGCCTATTCAGTAAAAAAAAAGAGGCTTTTCCTCACATATTTTTTGGTAAACAAACAAGCAAATGAGCTCTCACATTTAAAACTACTGAATAGTTCTGCATTCTGATTTATGAAGGATGACCGTAGCTGGCAAATACCAACAGATAAAAGTTTGGAATATCTCATATGGGATTGTCTGGAGCAATAATTCTCATTAAACTTGCAGTTAATTTGAAAATTTAGCAGCAACAAATGACATTTTAAAAACTATTTTCTGTCACAGGCACTTTCGCAGGATGGAGGTAATTTAGAAAACAAATTTTATTGGATATTTTTAGTGGGAAACTCTTTATAGGAAAAAAAATAGATCATTTTTAGCAGATAATTATGATATCAGGATATTCAAGTGTTGGTATTCAAGGAAACACATAGACTGGAAGAGATATATCTCCTAGGGAACCCACTAAAAATACCTTTAGGATTATTAATGTTATAGATAAAGAAAATTAAAAGAGCAGTGACAGAATGAGAGCAGGTGGTAAAAAAAAGAGGCCCATTCCCAGGTGTCTTCTAGAACAGGTTGAGAAAATGACCGATTTGCTGTGGTAGATCAGGTGATGTGGGTCTGCTTGGCCCTCAAATGTTCCCCTCCCTTTGATTCCCAGATTGAATCTCTGCCTTGCCTGGGTTCCCACCCCCAGCCAGAGAAGTGATTGTGCAAAGCAGCCAATTTGGGTGTAAAATGGCATCTTTCACTGCTTTTTTAAGCTTCACAGAAACCCCCATTCCCATCCTCTTCCCTCTCATTTCATTTTCCAGCCCCTAGAAAGGAAGGTATGGCATCTACAGGATCATCCCCGGTTTATCAGTCTTTCTTTGGCTTAATCTTTTCCCTGTGCAGGACCAAACCTGAAGAGCAGAGTTTCTGAGAACATGGTTTGGGTTGGAAGGGACATTCAGGATCATCTAATTCCAACTCCCCTACCATGGGCAGGGACACCTTCCACTAGACCAGTTGGTCAGAGCCCCATCCAACCTGGCCTGGAGCACCTTCAGGGTGTCCACAACCTCTCTGACCAAGCTGTGCCAGTACCTCACCACCTTCATAATAAAGAATTCCTTCCTCACATCTCATCTAAATCTACCCTCCTTCAGCTTAAAGACATTTCCCCTTGTCCCACCACACACCCTTCTGAAAAGTCCCTCTCCATAATTCTTGTAGTCCTCTTCAGGTACTGGAAGGTGCTATAAGTCCCTGCCTTCCTCCTGCCCTCCCCTAACCAGCTTTTGCCAAGTGGCCACGTTTTTTGAGGTGTGATGTTCAGAACCTCAGCTGAGTGAGAGAACTTTCCTGGGCTCAAAGGATTGGATGGGTATCCTTGGGCAAAGCTGAGTGTGTGTCCTGTAAGGAGATCTGAGCAGGCTCCTGCAGGTTCCTCTTGGATGCCCACATTCATTTTGACAGGATGACACCCATCACCCCTCTGTAAGTACTCACTCTTCACATCCATCTTCACCAGCCTTCCTTATCTTGCTTAGGAAAATGTCATGTGAAACACTATCCAGAGTCTTTCTAATGCCAGCATGTAACCTCTGCTGCTTCCCTCCTGCTCCCAAAACCCATTACCCTGTCCTGGGAAAACAACTGTAATTGTCTGACATAATTGCTTCTGATAAGCTGGAGGTCTGGAGCTACCACAGGAACCAAGATAAAAACACGAGTCTGGGAACTAAGCAGGGACGAGAGGAAACAGCAAGGGAATCCAAGCAGCAAGGGAATCTCCAGCTGAAATAGTGGGAATTCTTGGCCAGTTGGAAGGTTACTACACGTGTTGTCTTACAGAGACCACCACCAGGTCTCATGGGGCAACCACACGTGCCACTACTTTGGTCTAGACGGCTTTTGGGGACTTGTTTTTCTTGTGCTTGTTAAAAAACCTTGCCTGGGGAAAACTTGAAGAGAAATCAAGATTAAGCAGGATGGTTGCTGAAAGGAGATGCCAAAATGATTCCCTGCTCGATCAACCTTATCAGTCCTTCTTCCTCCCTCTTCAGCCCTTTCTGGAGTCAGTTTTGCCATAGTCAGTTATTTTCACAAGAGATGCCCCCAAATTATTTTCCTTCTGGCCATACCCCCCCCCCTTTATTTAGAGACAAGAGCCTTGAGTCAGATAATGCCTCACTTTGCCAACTACTCCATCACCCTCCAAACAGCAACACCCAGACACCCCCCCAGCCATCAATCCAACTGCTTCCCCCGCCTCCACCAACCCATCCTCTTGCCAAGAGCAAGAAGAGCTTCCCTGTTCCCGAAAGCCTGCCACTCTAATTTAACAGGTTTCTCTCAAAGTCTAGACATTTCCTGAATTGCATGTAAAAAGCTTCTGCTCCGCTTCCAGCTCCATTAATCCTCCCAGCTCCAGGCCCACCAAGGCTGACGTTCCTCCAGCGGCTCTGGGTGAATTACAGTTTAAATGACAACCGTGCAGCTCCTTGGCAGTGGCTCCGTGCCCTTCGTTCCTGTACTTTTCTAGATGGAAGGGAGGAAATGATAAATTCCTTGGAGGTTGCTGCCTGTCCCATTACAGCAGGAATTAACTGGGCTGGGAGAGTTTGGTGCTAATTGGATGGTTTGTAGCACAGCTGGTTGACAGAATCCTCCTGCAAGGGAGTGAAAACTTTTACTCTCAGACTCCCAGGGCGTCTCTGTTGACTGTGTCATAGATGTAGAAGATGAAAGGCTAATGGGGCAGTTAGAAAGTCTTTTGGTGCCTCATTTACTTTCTACAGAGCCTTCCTTGGCATTAAGTTCAGTCTTGCTTCCCGAGTCCTAAATAGAGCCATTTGCAAGATTTTCTTTTAAAGTTCTTTTTTAGATAAAAACGGAGCCTTTTTTCCCCCTCAAACAAACAAAAATCACCACTGTTTGTAGCTTTCATGTTTTCCTTGTTTCAGTGGTATCTGGAGAAGCCTTTTGAAAAATCCACCAGCACTCAATATGCAATTTTTCCATCCTTTCCTTCTTTCTGCTTTTGTGCATTCCTCTTTGACTACTGAGAAAAATAAAAAAAATAAGTAAGAGAGAACCAGAGGACATCAATAAATTCTTATTCATACTCACCACTCTAAAACTAAGGACTGAATTAAGCCATTTTGCCACAGCACGGGAGTTCATGGTCAGTGGCTCATCCAGTGATGGAGAGAGCAATGTCCAGGGCTGGGCTGCTCTTCCTCATATACCATTTCACTGAATCATTTTATTTTTATTTATCCATTATTTATCCATTTTTACTCATGATACTGTTGATGGTGCACACACTGTGTAGATCAGGTGTAGAAATCACCCCTCTAGGAACACTTCTTTTCCCCACTGATGATCAGTCGTTATTGATGATCTATTTAATCTGTTTACCATGTGTGCTTTATCGGTATCTCCAAATGCTGGTTTTTTGTCATCACTACTCAATAAGATGCTTTGGGAAGGCTTGCTGCTCTGTAGAAGGATGCACAAGGCATCTTTGCAACACCAGATCAGTTTAATTGCAGTTCATCAGACATGTGACAGCCACACTCCCATGCTTTCTGCATTTACCCCCACGTGAGAAGACTCCTCAAAAACTGACCCCAAATTCAGTGCAACCTTTTGCCCTGCCTTTGAGAATCTTGGGGTGTAAATCACTCTGCCTGAACATTCAGTGCATTTCTCTCAGCAGATGTGCATTACAGTGCTCTTGGTTTCTGAATGACTGCAGAGGCTTTGACACCCAGAGGTGATATTAATTTTCCACCATTATTGTCATTCCAAAGAGATAAAAAGAAATAGTCACTGTGCACTTTTTCTTAGGCATCATAAGCCATCTCCTTCTTTCATTGGGGTCAGATATCACTGCTATTTTTCCTTTCTATCCCAAAGTGCCTGACCTTTTAATTGATGCCTTCATTTTTTGATTTTTCCTGGATGCCTTCTCAACAATTCAAATATCATTATTCAGCTCAGTTTTCATCACTTTCCTTTTTCATTCTAAGTTATTACTTTTTTTTTTTTTGAGTTTCTAATCAGCATTTTCAGGTGAGGTACATAGTTTTACTGAATACCTTGTGCAGTAGCACCAACTTTTACCACCCTGTGTCACTGGGGGAAATAAAATAGACTGTTACCTTGTCCTGAAGTTGGGATTGATCCTGACTCCCAGCTCTGTAGTGTTTACTTGAGTGCTGTCTCTACCTCCTGCAAAGGGAGGTCCTGGTGATGTTCTACAGACCTCCACCACAGGTCTTTTCCCATATAAACTCAACACCTCACCTGTAACATTTGTGCAGAGTGCCCAGGACTGGTTTTTCCCACACATTTCTCACACATCATCAGTGCAAGAAAGACATGGACCTGTTGGAATGAGTCTAGAGGAGGCTGGATCACGGGGCTGGAGCACCTCTGCTGTGAAGACAGGATGAGAGAGCTGGGGGTGTTCATCCTGGAAAAGAGAAGACTCCTGGGAAACCTTATGGCGCCTTCCAGTGCCTACAGGGGCTTACAAGAGGGATGCAGAGCGACTTTTCCCAAGGACATTTAGAGATGGGACCAGGGGGAATGGCCTTAAGATGAAGGAGGGTAGATTTGGATTGGATATTAGGAAGAAACACTTTGCTGTGAGGGTGGTGAGGCCCTGGCACAGGTTGCCCAGAGAAGCTGTGGCTGCCCCATCCCTGGAAGTATTCAAGGACAGGTAGGATGGGATTCTGAGCAACCTCATCTAGTGGAGTGTTCCCATGGCCTGGAGTTGGAACTAGATGATCTTGAAGGTTCCTTCCAACCCAAACCATTCCATGATTCTAGGATTCTGTGATCTTCCCCACTAGCAGGCTTCCTGACAGGACTTCAGCTCCTGAGAAGTTAAACCCATTTTGGTGTTTGCTCCCTTGTGTGGGGTGTCTTGATTCCTGTACCAGTCTCCAACCCACAGTGACCATTAGGATTCTCCAGCCTCTTTCTTCCATACTGCTAATGAGGCTGTTAAGGAGATTGATCCGACATTGATTCACACTGTGATCCAACTGACACCTCCTTGTGACTCACCTTCAATCCCAAAGCAGGACACGACGCTGTTAAGGCTCTGGATTTGGATTCCAGAGATCTGGCATTTGTCCATCTCTCATTTATCTTCTTGCTGTGTTTGCACAGGGGATTTATTTCCTTTGAACTTCTTCTCCCTTGGTACAGGATGGATGAGAACACTGCCGTTCCCCGGGGAAGAATTTTCAGGGCACATTTATTAAAGTTCACGTGGCCACATGAACTTACCCACACTGAGAAGAGGAGTTTATGATCTGCTGACCTAATGGCCAGTCTGGAGTTGCTTCTGTGTATCAAAAAATGGGGATTTCATTATCCTGTGGTTTCTCAAGAAACAGCAAATAAGAATTTTTCTCGTCTCAGGTACTTGTGTGCAGAGCCTCATCCACTCACTAGAGCTAAAGGGACCAGAGCTGAGGGTCTTCGTGAACTTTCTGCTCTAATTGTTACCTCAGTCACCAAGAGGGAAAATGTTACAAATTCTGATTGCAGTGAATTACTTTTAATTCCCAGGAGCTTGATTTTTCTATGTTTTAGTTTTTTTTAAAAAATGGTGATAGAACGCCTTGGATTTTAGTGTTTAATTAAAGATATTACTAATGCTTTTTACCAAAACTAAAATTTATTGAGACCACTCTGTGGGGACACACGAGCCTGAATAAAGGTTATTCTTTGTTTTCCATGCATCCACCAATTTTAAGCTCAGCAGTCCTCTCACAGACAATGCCAATTAATATCATGAGCTGTACTTTGTGTGAGACTGTTTCAAATGTCATGTCATTAACTGGCATATTAAATCTGCAAATTTCCCATCACCCAGTAATTTTATAATTCTGTCAAAGAAAGCAATTTTTCATGCTATAATTCCTTTCTCCCCTTTGCATCCATCCCCTGCTGCTCCACGCTCACCATGTGGCACATTTTATGGTGCCGTTGCTTCTCCCACCCCACCAATCCGTGCATGGGGCTCTCACCAGAAAAGCTGGACTGGCTGTGGCCACAAAATAATCAATGTGGCCTGTTGAGAGTGAAACTTCTTCCTTCCCAGTCCCACATTCCCAGGAGTTTTCTGCTTTGAGCTGTCTCTCTTGCTCTTTGGCTGTTTGGATGTGGAGGATGTGTCATGGGAAAGAAGAAGACGTTGGAATGATGAGTTGTTTTGACCACTAGAAAATGCACTAAGACCTTTCCAGTCCTACTTGTGTTCAAGGCCAAGGTTGGGTGGGGCTTGGAGAAACCTGGTCTAGGGGAAGCTGTCCCTGCCCACAGGAAAGATAGTGAATGTGTGATCACCACGTTGGAAACCTAGAACTATTGATGGGAATTGGTTGGACTCGCTGATCTCGGAGGTCTTTTCCAACCTTAACGATTCTGTGATCCTTTAATGATCCCATGAAATGTCTTTGCTAAGGTGGTGTGAGCCCAGTACTCGCTTGGATTTGCATTGATGGAGGGCAACTGTGGAAATGGAAACTGGGATACTTGTCTCTGCTTCTGTACAGAGCTGGAACTGTCTTTCCTCCAGTCACTCCACTGACTAATGTCAGATTTCCAGCTTCAACTTGTAGAACGACTTGGTGGGGAATCATAGAATCATAGACTGGTTTGGGTTGGAAGTTACCTGAGAGATCACCGAGTTCCAATCCCCCTCCAATGGTCAGGGAACCTTCCACTTTCCAACAAGGGACCATGTTACTCAGAATTTGAGCCAATAACTCAGAAACATCATTTAAAGAGGTCTGTAGGAGCAGCTCTGGTGGCTCAGCCTGTCTCCCTTCCAACTCCCCTGTCCGTGACAGCTGGTGCTCATGAACACTTAGGCTGAGAGCACAAAATGGGACGTATAAAGAGGTAATTTCTTACATTTCCTGGCTGGGAGTACATCTGATTAAATAAACATCTTTGTCAAAACAAATGGGGAATAAATTGAGTCAGTAAATGGACAGCCAGTCAACACAGACAGTGGAATTTAGGACATGATTCATTGTATCATGAAGCAGATTTATAAAAAAGGTCAGGTGACTCACTCCTTAAAAATGCCTCTATCTCTTCATTAATTATAAAGACAACTTGCTTTGACATGTTCAGTCTCACTTCTGTAGACATCCACAGCTACATGGCCTGAGCCAGACTAAAGCTGCGTGATAGAATCCTGCAGTGGTGTGTCTGTGTGATAAAATCCCATCCTGCTGGATACCTCTCTGAGGGAAGTTTTGCTTTTTTTCCTTCCCCTGGAGTTTTTAAAAGTCTGTGCTTGCTCACCTCTCCCCACTCATTTCAGAAGCTGAGAACTTCACGTTATCTTTCCACAGACTTTCAAAACGAACAGCACAAAAGTGTCATTTAATTAACAACTTGCCACCATCAGCAAGAGTTAGCTTGAGCACAGCCCAATTCATTTTGGAATTAGATATTTCTGTTGCAAACAAAGCAGCAGCGAGGGTGATCTACAGCCCTTGTAAATTTTACCAGTAATAATTTTTGATATTCTTTGAAAATCAGTTGCAGGTTCTATTCGTTTACTCCCCTCGTTCCCCCCTCCCTCCCCACTCAGATTTAGATCATGGTACTTGGAATAGTTTTAATCCATTACAGGAATAATTCCAATTATCATTCCACACTGCTTTTATGACCTTTAATTTTACTGCCTTTTTTTTTTTTTTTTTTACCCCCACACTGAATGGACAGAGCCATTACCATGGCAAGTAAGCAAGTGGATGTTTGGAAAGATTTCAAGTCTGCCCAAGTGTGGGCAAACCCAACTTTTCCAGCTGCCTGTGTTCAGCCACCTCCATCCGTCTTTCCCACCCGTCCTTCTGTCTGGTCTTGACAATTCCTCTCTCTCCTGCAGGTGCATGGGTAGTTTGCAGGTGGAGGGGATTGTCTGGAGGAAGGATTTGGGACAGGCACGGTTCCACCTGCTCTGCTTTCTCACAACGGGCGTCCAGCCGTGCGTGAAGAATGGTAATTACCTGTTGTAAATCAAGAAAATTCACTTTGATGTACTGAATTTTTATCACCCCTCTCTCTGCCTCTTCCCCCCCCCCCCTTCTTTTGGCTGGATTAATATTCATACATATCTATGTGTAGACAGGCAGAAGGGGAAAAAAACTTTTCAGTGAGACTGCAAGAAATTGGTTGTTGCTGTTAGTTGGAACACGGTGCTTCCAGGACCCCTGATGAGATCAGGACTGGGCTTCTGTACACCCTGAAGTATCCCAGAACATTTCTAGTCCAAACAAAGAGGACAGAGGACACACATCACACATGTTTAGCAGTTGGAAACTGAGGCAGGGAGTTTTTAATAAGTTAAGCTGATACTACAGAGGGTATTGGTTCCCCAGTCAATAAGTGGATTCTCACCTTTTTACTCTCCATCAGGGTCTTCAGTGACAAGAACACTGTTAAAGACTGTTCCCAAAGCTATTTAAAATAACATTATGGAATCACAGGATGGTTTGGGTTGGAAGGGACCTTAAAAACCATCTTGTTCCAACACCCCTTCCACTGGACCAGGTTTCTCCAAACACCATCCAACCTGGCCTTGAATGCTGTCAGGGATGGCATATAACCAATGACACCCACATTGGGGACAATTTCAACAGAGTGGCTCTGATAAAATTTGGAAAATCCAGCTTATGTTTGTGGGGAAATTTCCACTTTGTCCTTTGCCTAAGTGCAGAGTCTGCCCCACTTCTGTGCTAACCAGTGATTTTCAAAAGGTGAGCTACTGAACAGCAGGTGAGCTACTGAGCCTGTACCTCACCACACATTTATTTACTTATTTCAGATATGTATTTATGATAACAGATTGAAAGGTTTTATTTTATTTGTTCTTCAAAAGGAAAAGGTGCCTCATTTGTTCCCACTCATCTCCAACCCCCTCATTTTCAAGGTATGGTTCTCCTCTCTGCCAGTTCCACCCCCAAATTTGCATTCCAGTGCCTGCCCAAGTACTGAAATCACTTCCTCAGAAGTCTCCAATGACCTTTCCCAAGGCAAAGCTGAGACTCAGCACTGCACCTTACTCTTCACTCATCATGGACTCCTCTTGTCCTCTTTTAATTTCCATGATTGTTCCCTTCTACTCCTCCCATGGCTCTTGGGAAGGATTCTCCTTATCCTCCAGCTTCTTGGGGGATTCCCACCAGCTTGTGGCCCTGCAACTGTCCTCTGCCCTTTGGATTGCCATCCTTGTGTATCTGCCTCAGGAATTTCTCTTCCATCAGATGGTCTCCTGAGGGGGGATTAACGCTGCCTGATTTTATGCAGGTACAAGAGACACTTGTGCGTCTGAGCTGCTGATGAAAATTCTTTTTGTACTTAGTGGGAATTAACAGGTACTTTTGGAATATGGTTCTTCAGACCCACTTCAGAGTTCCTCCCTGAGGAGGTGGTGAAAGGTACTGAGAGATACTTGTGTGGCTGTAGGATTGTCAGTGTTTGAGAGAGGCAGTCTGTAGTGCAGATATCTGTAGTTGAATGAGATGAATGTTGAACTTTCTGCCCAAACTAGTAATAAATGCTGTCTCCCTCTGACATCTCTTTGTGGATAAGCTCAAATTGATCTAATATGTCCAAAACAAAGCCTTAAATATCCTTCAGCCACAACCCTCCCGACTAGCTGGTTTTTAATGACAGATATCAGCATCCTGCATATCTTCCAGACCCAAAACATGAGTGTCATCATCAGCTTGGACCCTGTAGGTCCTCACACTGCAGGATCTCAATTCTGCTATGGAACATCTCTTTTTCATACACTCAGAGACTCTGCTGCACATCCCTGCAAGTCCCACCACGTGCCAAAGAACGGGAAGTGACACTTGACTTACTCCTCTTGCTCTTCACCTCTCAGGACATAAAGATGGGATATCCCTGCCTGAAATAAGAGCAAGATGCTGAAATATGTAAAAGAGGTGTTGAGGAGGCCAAAATACCCTGAGAAGAATGAGGGGCTGTTAGATGAGGTACAGCACTGGTCGCTTGTGTTAGACCACGTCTGGATCTGAGCTGGACATGTCTGCAGTCCCTTCTCATTATTGTTGCTTCATTTTAATGCTCTTCAATAACATTTGATGGGTGGCAATTTAATCACAGGGAACACACATAAGTTGTCTTGAGCACTGATTTAGCCTCCTGTTGCTCATGGAGCAAAATGATTGACAACACCTTTGTGTGTCTCAATCTGTAAACACACATCTCTTCACTGCAGAATTGCTTCCCTTTCCTTTCTGGACACTCTATGTAAGAAAAAAAAAAAAAGTGAAGTAAAAAAGTAAGAAAAAGTTATTTAAAAAGTATAAAAATAGTCTTTTCAATCAACACCATGTCCAGTTTTAAAGAGAGGATGTTTGGATTCAAAATAAGAGGCTGCATTGCAGACCTGTGCTTAGGCCAGAAGAAAACATCATCACCCAATTTTTGGACCAAATTTTAAGCCTCATCTTGTTTTCTGTATGGTTTTCAGTTGATAAAGACAGACCAGAAGGCAATATCTCTACCTTCTGTTGGCATGTGGAGTGGGCAGAAACCCATCTAAGCAACAAGGGGTTTTGTTTCATCAACTATAATTTCCTCATCGTAGAATCATGGAATGGTTTGGGTTGGAAGGGATCCTGAAGACCATCTACTTCCAACTCCCCATCATGAACAGGGATGCCTCTCACTATCAGGTTGCTCAAAACCCCATCCAACCTGACCCTTCCAGGGATGGGGCATCCACAACTTCTCTGGGCAACCTGTACCAGTGCTACTCCACCCTCTGAGTGAAGAATTTCTTCCTAATATCGAATCTTAACATGCTTTTCTTTCAGTTTAAAACCATTCCCCCTGGTTCTGTCGCTTTAGGCACTGGAAGGGGCTCTCAGGTCTCCCCAGAGCCTTCTCTTCTCCAGGTGAACACCCCTAACTCCCTCAGCCTGTCTCCAAAGCAGAAGTGTTCCAACCTTCTAATCATCTTCTCCTCCTCTGGACCCACTCTAACAGGTCCTCCTGTGTTGAGGGCTCAGACCTGGACTCAGTAGAAGTATTTGGAATAGTAGAATACCTCCACCATGAAGTATTTGTCCCCAGAAGATATCCAGATGTCCAGATGAACACACAAATATCAGCACAAACCAGTGAAAGGGAGGGAAAACAGGTCCTGGGAGACACAGACCTGCCGCTGCATTCTTGGTTCATGAAGCCTCCCTGTCTCTGAGGTCTCTCCATGCTCTGTTTCACTTTCTTGGGCAGAAAAGTCAATCTGTTTCTCCTTCACTCCCTCCTTCAGCTCTGCTGGCCATGTGGAATTGCTTTCAGAGCTTGCTGCAGGCTGGCAGTGCTCTGGAGCTTTGTGAAACAGGCAGGAAAGCACTGAGAGTTTGACAGAACAAAGGAGGAGAACAAACAAACCCATTTTTGTATTTGCTGCTAAATGTCTTCCAGCCTCCAGCCTTGTTATTCTTCCCCCAGAATTAGAAAAGCCCTGTTAACAGAAAGTGTACTTGCTCTTTGACAGTTACCAGCATATTATTTAGATTGATATGGCAATTCTCTTCTCCCCTTAATAATACCACTTTGCATTTATATAGTAGTTATATATGTATTTATATATCTAATTCTGCACTAGATAGCTAAGCTGGGGTTTGCAGGAAGCTCTCAAAGAAAGTGAATGTTGTGTTCAAGAGGCTGATATTCAGTGATCAAGCAGATCTCTGATCTCAGACCTACAGTTAACAACTCTGCAAAGAACCATCTATCTGTCAAGACAAACTGAAGGAGCACTTAAGTGCCCCTTCATCTGTAACAGAGTCAATAAAATCTACTTCCCAAGCCAATGATCCACAGGATAAAAACCATCAAAAATCAAAAGCAAAGCACTCATCTGCCAATCTATGTTGAGGGATTAAAAAGAGTTCCTGTAGGACTATTTCACTGAATCAGTGAATCACAGAATGGGTTGGGTTGGGTTGGGTTGGAAGGGACCTTGAAGATCATGACATTTTAAACTTCCCTGCCACAGGCAGGGTCACCTTTCACTAGACCTGGTTGCTCCAAGCCCCATCCAACCTGAACAAGTGCAGGGATGGGGCAGTCACAGCTTTTCTGAGCAACCTGTGCCAGGGTCTCCCCACCCTCACAGTAAAGAATTTCTTCCTAACACTCCATCTAAACCTGCCCTCTTTCAGTTTGAAGCCATTCCCCCTCATCCTGTCACTACATTCCCTTGTCAAAAGTAATTTGCAAATCTGATATCATGTATTTGGGGGGGTGAGAAAGATGAAAAGGGAGAACACAGGGTTGAACAAGAGTGGCAGAAGGAATGAGTGCCAGGACAGAGACAGGCAGATAGGACTGAGCACAAAGCTCCCTGAAAACCCAACTTGGGCTCTCAGGAGTGGGGAAACTACCTTTTCACTGGGTTTTCCCACATTTGATGCTCTTTAAAATGCTCTTTTACCAAAGAGGGCACTGACATTTTTCTGGGGATTTGTCACCTTCACAGAAACTTACCCACGATTTTCATATACTGGTGAGTCGAGTTCCTCCATTCCAGTTTGAACTTTGGAAAAACTGGGATGAGGCAGGTGGTGCAGTCTGTGAGTGATACAGCAGTAGAAGCCAGGTGTCCTCAGGCTTTTGTTACCCTGATCTGCCCTTAAAAAAAGAAAATTGGGTGCAGTGGAAAATGCGTCTTTAGGATTTTGTAGCTATAATGAGAATTGTGAAAGGTGAAAATGTCTGACTGACAGGTGAATGACACACAAATCACTGTGGAAGGCTGTGATACTACTTTAATCCAGCTCTTGCCTTACTCCAGGGCCTCTAAGTCTCCTCCATTGACAGCCCAAGCCTCTGCATGGTACTTATTTTCCCCTTTGAAAAATTAATCCCAACGAGTTTTGATTCAGTTGTGACCAAAATATTACTGTGTTGGATTGTTCAAGGAATAAATGTAAGTCATATATGTTAATCATGCATAGAAATTACACGAGACACATGCAATGGAAATTAAATTCTTTACTGTGAGGCTGGTGAGGCACTGGAAGAAGTTGCTCAGAGAAGCTGTGGCTGCCCCATCCCTGGAAGTGTTCAAGGCCAGGTTGGATGGGGCTTGGAGCAACCTGGACTAAAGGAAGGTGTCCCTGCCCATGGCAGAGGGTTGGAACTGATGGTCATGAAGGTCCTTTCCAACCCAAACCATTCTGTGATTCTCTGCAAAAGTGGTCAGATTTGAGTTTAAAGTCACCTTCATGTGCAGAGACTCTTCCCTTCTCCATGAGGTCCAGTAGAACTGGGCTGACTGATTTAGATTCCCCCCATGCCCTCTCCTCCCATATTATAGGGAACTGTACCCCACAGTAACCAGGACCCCCTTCACATCAGTAAAACTTGTGTGCTTAGGGAACATTTTCAGTGTATTCAGGAGAAAATCTTGTTTGCTCTGTAACCAGGAGGAGTTCACATGGCTGGGGAAGGATTGTTCATCTCTAATCTCCAGCAACCTGTGAACACTGTCCATGGCCACCTTTGTCATCTCCTTCTGGGTTTGTTGGGAATTTAACTTGTTCCAAAAATAGCAAAATTTGGCAAGATGCTGCTCTGAAAGCTGCTGGGTTTCTCCTCCCATTGGCTTCCTTGTGACTGCAGCAACCACCTTCACTCCTGCTCTGGTTCCACCCTGGGCATTGTCCAAGGGAAGAGCTTTCAGGTCTGACTTAATCCTGTTTCACACCCAGGAGCTTCATCACACCTGGCAGCTGCTGGGAATCCAGCCAGGTCAGGAGGTACCAGGGATGGATCCAGGCTCTCCCAGAAGTGTAATTCTGCAGCTTAAAGGGCTGTGTGGGGCCCTGAGCATCACGGCATTTCATGTGTTACCATTAACACTCCCTCCTGTCTGTTTGAGACTGTTTCCCCTTGATTACCTCCTTAAATCAATACTAATGGATTTTCTCAGAGTTAATTTTTTTTTTCTTCTTTCCACTTTAAGTCCTTTTCCCACCATCCCTCCCCACCACTATCCACCTCTGGAAGCCCTGCCAGCTCCCCTCCCTTGCATCAAAGCACTGTTTCATCACACGACTTGTAATTTATACAAGTTCTCCTGCCCGCTTTCCTTAATTGTCTCATTTGTAATATTCCATCCTCTTTCCTTTTCAATTCATTCAGAATACCCAGACTTGTTAAAATAAATATGTATTTTTAATTTTAAGCAGCCTAATTTAATTTTGTAAATGCAGGATGAGTATTAATCAGGACTTCTGCTGAATCCAAGGCACATCAAGTCTCAGCCAGCAAAACAGCATGTGTGGCTCATTTTCACACCCCTCCTGTCACTTTTTTTTAACATGCAAAGCTCTGAAATTCTCTGCCTGAGGTGCAGGTATTCAGAGGACTTCCCAAGCTCTCTGTGGGTGGTTAATAATCAAGGAGCAGTGGGAGCAGAGTGGAAGGCAGAGGACTCTGACAGGCATCTCAAGGTCAAGAAAACACCCTGTTTTCAGAGGAGGCTGAAGCATTGCCATTTAGTGTAAGACTTGTTTCCCAAGTGTCTCCCATGGACCATTTGCTGTATCCACCAGTCTCTGGGGCTTGTCTTCATCACTGGCTTTATTCCACCCACTTGAAATAAACCTGCAAACAACAATTTTTTCTTGCTGTACCACTCCCAGTGAACCACCACCAAAAACCTTCTGGCTGTGGATGTTTCAATGCAAATCATTTGGGTTGGAAAAGACCTCCAAGGTCATTTCAAGGGACCCTCAGTTTACAGGAGGTTTAAAGTTTTATTCAGACTTTGTATCAATACTTGGGAGTTTCTTCCTATTTTTCATCTCCTTGTTGAGACTTCAGAGTATCCAAAGCCCAAGGGAGGCTTAAACTGTCCTGGCTGTTCTCACCCCATTGCACAAAGGCCCCCCAGACCTTCAAATCACATCAGCCCTAGGCCAGACACCATCCAAATATTGTTGTCTGGAGGGCCTTTAGTGGCCAAGTGCATTCCTACCCCATCCTGAAAACTCCTGTGTAAATGATGTAAGTGATGAAAGGACTGTCCTTTGCAGAAGTCTTGGTGGGAAATTCAGAATAAGAATTGAAGGAATCTAAAGGAACTGCAGCTCCCTCCCCAGAACACCCACTTCTCTGTTCAACAATGCTGAAGGTCACTTTAACCCTTCCCTCATTTCTGCTGGTGCAAGAAGGGGGGAAGATGCTTAAACTGGAGGGCAGGATCAGGTCTCAGGTACCCAAATGATGATCATGTGATGGCTGTTCCTTCCTTACCAGGTTATACTTTCCCCTCTCCCTGCTTCCATGCTTCCCTTGCCTTCCCAGTAGTAAATCCCACAGCTGAGTTCCCAGCATGCTAAAAAATACACACCTCAGATGTTTTCAGCCAGTTCCCAAAGGACTCTTAAAGCTCTCATTCATGCTGGCAGGACACCCTGTGGTGTCTGAGAACACAAGGGCTGGAACAGGGTCTGGGAAGTGCCAGGAGCTGGAATGATGCACCTGCAGCCAGTGCCTGACCCCTTTAGCAGCTTCAGGTGGGTTTGCAGCACCCAGGTAGGGGGTTGCTTAAAAAGACCTTCCCTGGACACTTGTTCCTGTTGTCCAGGAATTCACACAACTGAACTGAAATGTCTTGTCTGTGTTTACCCTGCTTTGCACTAACCTGTAAAATTTCATGACAGTGCATGATCCACTGAGACAGGAAGGAATTTATTCCAGAAGCAAAAAGGTTTCTGTTTGCCAGAAAGTGACAAAAGCCTCCAGGACATCCCTGATCCTGATTTATGCAGGAGTTATCCCTATTTTCTCTTCACCCTCTGCTACCCAGGACTCCTCCCAAGCTGTTCTGTTGTGAACTGTGCACCATTCCCTGGAGGTAACAGGAGTAGCCACTGTACAACAAGGCAGATGTAAAACTAAAACTCAGGGAACCCCTTCAGTCCACAATAATAGTGCCAATAATTTTTAGGGCTTCATAAGCGGTGCTGCACGTTTTTGGAACATCAGTTGTTGCCATGTTATCTCTGTGCATTCTATTGATACATTTTGCCTTCCCTCTTTATTTGATGTTATGTTACTGTGCTGAACACACCTGCAGTGGTTCTATAAGGCAGGTGTGAAGGTGCCTGAGCACTTGGACTCCCTCCTCTGAAAACAATCTCAAAGCCTGTAGTGGATCTGGGAGAAGTGTTAGTTCCAGGTGTTCCCTCTATCTTGTTGCAACGAAACAGAGTGAAAAGGCTATTTTAAAAGCAAGTTTTTGCCCTTGGGTTGTTTCATACACCTGAGGAGTGTGGATGAATATCAACTAAAGGAGCCAGGTTGAAAGGATATTCCATAGCTCCCAACTGTGTCCGTGCCCCACTGTGAACACGGTGACCATTGGGCCTCCTGCAGTTCCCCAGGAGATGGTCCTGAAGGGATTTGTGTTAGTAGAATCCCTTGATTTGTGGGCCATGGCACTGGGGCACACACAAAGATCACATCTAGATATGGGCCTGTAATATCCCACAAAACCTTTTGCCTCAGTTCAGGCTGTTTCCGAGTTGCAGTGACCAGTGTGACAGCTGGGGACAAGGGGTGGAGGGTCTAGGCTGGCATGGGTGACATGAAACAGCACTCAGATTAAAAATAAAAAAAAAAAAAGGAAAAAAAAAACCAGAAAGAAAGACCTTTTTTTCCCTTCCTCTGAGTATTTTGTGCAGGGTAGAATGACCTTAGTGCCCTATTTTACAGACTGCAATAATGGGCACATTTTATTTAGTCCATAGGCAACCAGCCATCAGTCTGGTCTGGAGTCAAAGGGCAGAGGTGGCAAGTATCCCTTGTTTTATTTACTTCCAGAGACATCTCAGCTCTACAGGGGTACTATTTATTCCCTTGTGCTCAAGGGGAGCTGAACTAAAACCCGGATTTTTTTTTTTAAATGGCTTTCTCTAAATAAACTTTCCAAAGCCCCAGCCCAGAAAAGGCTGTTACGTCCGTGTATTTTCACGAGACTCTCACTAATTCCATACAGCTCTGAGAAGAGAAACCTATTTAAAAACATTCATTAGGAGAGCTGTGACTAATCTGAGCTGACCTAATTAACCCAAAATGTCCTGTGTGGAAATTGTTGTGGATGCTGAATAGAAGGCCCGGGCTGAATGCACATAAATTTTCTGTCTGCACTTTCATTCCCAAGGAAGCAGCCAGTTCTTTAAGTGTTATTTCTGGATTGGTATTCAGGGCCTACACCTTTCCTGCAAGGAAGCTAAATGCTTTCACCTCAGTGTGGAAAAAAAATAGTTGTGCACTTGACAGCAACAAATTCTTTTTACATATGGTGATATAAGCGGGTTTCATCCACGTGTGATGTCTTCACAGGAAACTCCTGCCCTCACAACTCCACTTTAATTGGGAGAGATACAGTCAATATAGTATGTGGAGCTTGTAGAGCTGGGTGCAATTCCTTTTGTCATTAAGAATAGTCATCCCAAAATAAAGTGGGTCAGTTGGACCCTGGAGTATCTTCCTTTTTTTTTTCTCCCACTGACTGTACAGGGAAGGTCTGAGTAATGAGCTGTGGTACAGATGTTTCTGTGATAGGCTTTGTAGGGTGGGTGAGATGAATCCTGCCCTAAATATCAGTTTTCAGTGGCTCCTGGGCTCTCAAGCTGATGCTCACACAGGTATGGGGGGAATCTTTTCATAGAATCCCAGAATTATTTAGCCTGAAAAAGACCTCCAAGATCACCAAATCCAACCTTTGACCGGTCATCACCTTGTCACCCAGCCCAGGCAGTGAGTGCCATGTCCAGTCATTTCCTGAACACCTCCAGCCATGGGGACTCCACCACCTCCCTGGGCAGCCCCTCCTAATGTTTAACAACCTTTTCTATGCAGAAATTCTTCCTGATGTCCAACCTAAACCTGCCCTGACCATCTTATCCACGAGGAAGCACCTTGATAGCAGAAGATCAGGGAGGTGAGAAGCAAGATGGTGTTTAACAAAGTGCACAAAGGGAACTGATGGAGTCAACAGAGATGTGTAAAACAGTGGGAGGAAGTGACTTTCACAATTCTGTGTGTGATGGATACACAGAAAGCTGCCCTGGGGATGGTGTAGGAGACCTTGGCCCACTGGTTTAGCAGTGGGGAGCAAAAGGTGAGATTGGGCAGATATTAATCAAGGTGAACCTGCAAAACCAAGGCACAGTTTGGGTGGGTGGATCAGGCTTAGTCTGAACCTGAGAGACATTTGAGGTCAGTATGGAAGTCAGGAAAATGGTGTTTGCCACAAGGACATCAAGGAAGGAACCAACAGAAAATGCTGTGTTGGTTTGCTGGTGTTTTGTGTTTTCAGCTGAAGAATTCAGGAGAGGGAGGAAGTCGTAGGATCATGGAAACATGAAATGATTTGGGATGGAAGGGACTTTCAAGATCGTCCAGTTCCAGCCCCCCTGCCATAGGTAGGGACACCTTCTGCTATCCCAGGTTACTCAGTGTCCTATCCGACGTGGTCTTGAAGACTTCCAGGGATGGGAAATCCCCAACTTCTCTGGGCAACCTGTGCCAGGGCCTCAAAATCCTTGTAGTAAGGAATTAGAAATAGAAAGTCCTGGGATAAAAGTTAAAATTAGCTTTATTTGAGCAGACAATGGGACATTTGTGGGTCAATATCAAGGAGCAAGGATGAGATTCCCTTTTGGAATGTAACTGTCAAAGATGAGTATTTTTAAGGGATCTTTATTTAACCATGATGATTAAATATGTGTCTGCAGTTTAATTTTCCCAGGGAAAAGTGGTGAGAAGGGGTCTGGAGACCCACCACCACATAAAAAAATAAAAAAACCCATTAAGATCAGAGTCTAGAAACGGAGAAGAAATAAAATCTTAAAACCAGAAAAGATCTTAACACTTTAACAATTAATAGTGCAGAGAAAAGAAACAGGTGAGATAAAGAACAATAAACGGGCAGTCCCAGACCTCTCCATTCCAAAAAGATACAGGACATGCCAAGTTTAGAGTATGCACATGGAACAGGGAGCAATGATTGACCAGGATTAATTGACACCACCGCAGTTTGGGCTCTCTGGCACAAAATTCAGGCTGAAATTACCTTTTTTTTTTTTTCTTTTTGGTAAGAACTAATAACCCTGTTGCTGCAATAACTGACTGGAGGCACTTACAGTGTTGAGTTGTTCCTCCCTGGTGTAGGACAACATGATAAACGAGGCTGCTTTGAGCAGGAAGCAGAGGAGGAGACACTGCTGGTATTGATACATCACTGGTGAAGCCCTGAATCCTGAATATTTTGGGATACACACTCCTGAATCATAAAGTTATCTTGCTCCTCCAGGGTAATGCCTTTACAGGGGCATCACCCACAGATAAGAGGACTTCAGTCCACAGCTAAACCCTCCTATTTACAGATGAGACTTGATCCCAGTCTGCAGATACCACTTCACATGTGAGCTGAGCATGTGTGAGTCAGGCTCCCTCGAGTTCATGTTTTCCTTCAGGGACAAAACTGCAGAGGATTCCTGAAAAGAAACCCCATTCCTCATCGTGGAGTGACAGGGAGGAGAAGAAGAATTGTGGGTAAATTCTAATATCTTGAATTTATATCAGTTTTTATTTTTTTCCCCCAAGGCTGAGTAGATAAAACCACCAAAGAAGTCCGAATGATGAGATTCTGGGTTAAAAAGTACCACACAGCATCGAGTCCAGCACTGCCAGGAGTCATGGATGAGGCTGGCTGAGTTAAGAGATAAAGCTGAGCACAGTATCAGGTTGAGAAGTAAAGCAGACCTTCAAAAGGTACCAGTCATAATGAAATAATAATAATAATAATAATAATAATGATAATAATAATAATGTCACTGTTTGTGATAAAATGTGAACTCCTAAGCCAAACTTTCCACTTCAAAACAAAGAACTAATTTTTCATCTTTTCTTTTTCTTTTTTTTTCTTCTTCTTTTTGGCAATTTCTAGACAGTTTTTGCTGGAAAGTACGATCTGTTGTGCTACTTTGAGAAGGTGCAGTAGTTGTGGGAATGTCTCACAGTTGTCCAGTGCTCTCTTTCTGGGTGCAAACTGTTATCTTTGCAAAGAGACCTCGATGTAATCGATGACACTTTTATGATGAATATATATTAGTCTTTATTTAAAAGGACTAATAAATGCAGATCAATGGGGTTGTGCATTACCTGTATTTCAGCTCTCTGTTCCTTGTTGGCCAGGGACTTCAGCCTGTCAAAAAGCCTAAACACAGCCCAGCATGGGCAGCTGAATAATGTAAGTGCAACTCCAACAACACTGTCAGGAAGCCTATAAATTACTCTTGCTGTGTTCCTTCCTTGCAAAAACATCTCATCATCCAGATTTTCCCAGGTAATGTGAGGTGAGGCTGCTGGAAGAAATAAGTATTTTGTGTTTGTCAAAGGAAGGGTAAATATTTTTATTCAATCAGAACATGTTTTCCTACACATCTCTTTCTCTTCTCTTCTCTTCTCTTCTCTTCTCTTCTCTTCTCTTCTCTTCTCTTCTCTTCTCTTCTCTTCTCTTC
>JAWWLV010000088.1:149861380-149879457 GCA_035041135.1 Platyrinchus mystaceus
TCTCTTCTCTTCTCTTCTCTTCTCTTCTCTTCTCTTCTCTTCTCTCTTCCTCTTCCTCCTTCTCTTCTTTCTTCTCTCTTCTCTCTCTCTCTCTCTTCTTTCTTCTCTCTTCTCTTTCCTCTCTCTTCTCTCTGGCAGGTTCCCGCTCTCTAAGATGAGTCCTTCACTGACAAGGACCAAAAGAACAAAATGTTACACTTGCAGCTTTTTGGGGCAGGAACTGTTTATTCAGTGGATCCCATACAGGATGTCACACCGTGAGGCCCTGACCTGGTTGAGGCTGTCATGAGTAATATATAAATCAGTATTAATCATCGTAAGCAGAAGCCACCTTGGGATGAGAAAATGATTCATTACTCCAATCTGCTGAATTATTCACTCTTCTGGTGCAAAAATGGCATGAAATATGAGCTCTGAGGGTGTGGAGGCTTTTATCATGATAGAGATTTTATTCTGGTAACAGAGGTAAACTACAGCTGGCATAAAAAAAAAAAAACTATCTGAAATTTGTGATGAAAAATGTGGGAGTATTTTTATAGAATAACTTTATTTTATTAAAAATATCCCTTCTTTTGTCTAGGTTTTTGCATTCTAACACTGAAATAACTTGTTTAAGTCTTCTCCGTCCAAAATCATGCTTATCACCATACAACATTAAAAGAGTTAAAAATATTAAAAATTTGAAATTTCAGTTTTTATAAAGAGTAGATTTTGTTTTTTTTAAAAAAGAGGAATAAATATTTACTGAAAATAAGGATTTCCCTCTAAAATGAGAATTTTTTTTAGTTGACTGTAGAATGAGCATCAGGGATTAAGTGTTTCTTTAAAGTTATTGAGAAATGTGAATAGGAAAATCTGGAAATTCAATAATGAGTGTGTTAGGGAGCACATGGGAGAAATTTAATATCTCCTGAACTACTCTCCAAACAAAAATCCTCTGGAAGACTCTCATTTGCCCAGAAAATTAAACTGCACTCACAGTGATGATCTGGCCACCTTTACCCAAGAGGCCAGTGAGAACCCGAAGAACAGAAATATATTTTGAGGTATTTCTCTTTGAAAGTGAGTTTTAACTCACATTTTCCCTTCAATTGGCCTCTGTGGATCTTCTGGAGCGCCGTGGCTCATGGTGACACCTTCATTTCTGGGATGATTCTTTGCCCTGATACTGTTATTCCCATTGATAATAATGATTGTACCTTCATGTGTTCTGTGAGGCAAAAAAAGAGAAGTGAGTTCCACACAGCGAGATATGTAATTTAATGCAAATAAAAGAGACAATCTGGTTCTGAGGGATCAAAACAAACAGTGTGAATACCTTTTTGTGCCAGTCCCCTTTTCAGTGGCTGAGCTGACAGGTACCAGTGTTATCAGCTCTGTTATCTCTGAAGACAGATTTATTTTGAGTAAATTATTGCATTTCCATCATCTGATCCTTGGATAATAAAAATCACAATAATAATTGTGGCTATTTCATATCTATTTCTAATTCTAATATCATATTTCTTGAGGGTGCTTTCGACTAAACAATATTGGGTTTTCTGCCTGTGTAGGAAATAAAAGAACAGTACACAAAGAGCGATGTAAATTAAATAAACAGAACCAATAAAGTGCCTTAAAACCTGTGCCTTGTTGGAAGTATTTAGGGATGTGAATGAGTTAGGATATTGGTTTTCCTCTCCACCCCAGTTTTTCCAAAGGCTGCCAGCAGGGGATACACCTTCAAGAATGTAAATGAATGCCAGCCTAATGAGATCCCATTAATATTATTAAATTACCCAGAAAACACTATTCATCACTGTAAACTCATTTACCAGAGAAGAAACTCAACTGAATTACTGTAGGGTCCTTGGCAGTTCCCCAAAACTCGTGATGAATAAGGCCAGTTCCTGACAGCTTATTGACACTGATGCTTCTCCCAGAAGCTCCCCAGCACCCTACCCTCAAATTGCACTTCAGGAGGATGGTTTTGCCTTGAGGAAAAGTTTTATGGAGAGAGCAGATGCACTTTCAAGAGGATGGAGAGGAATGGGCATCCTTTGCCCTTTCTATTCTGCCAAGTAGTGCCTCCCCACCTTTTCCCAGCAGTTGTAGCCCTTCCCACCACCAGGTTCCCTCAGATTCCAGGGGTACAGATGGAGCAGAACAGCCACCCAGCTCCCTCCATCCTCTGGAGCCCAGATGATGAATTAGCACAGAGCCAGCAGATTGATTAGCATATAACTCATAAACCCCAGTGAACTCCCAGAGCAGGGCAGGGAGAGGAACCCACAAGGGAGAAAGAGAAACCTTAAATTAAAATCAGGCTGTGGAAACACAAAGACAAAGTTCACCCTCCAGCCTGGGTGAACACCCCAGCATCAATCAACCTGCTATTCCAGCAGAAAGTATGGCATGAGAGAGAGGGAATGCTGGGGGGTTTTATACGTTCTTGTGTTCTATGCAGTTGACTTTTCAGGGGTTGTGTTTCCCAGTGCTCTCCCCATGGAACTTCCCAGGCAGTTTGTGACATGCCTGGGACTGGTGGTGCCCACCCTTGGTGGCAGGACAGTCCTTTCCAAGAATTTGGAAATCTCTCTCTGGGTAAGGACCAGCAGTCTTTGTTGATGAGATACTGATTGAAATGTTGGGGGATCTTCTTGGAAACCCACTGCTGTTAGTTTGGGGAGCCCTAAGAGATCAACACAACTTCCTGTGCTATTGGATGTCCAGATCCCTCTTTCTAGCTTTCTAATTATTCCAATGTTTTATGGCCTCTGTGCTTTTCAGGAGAATTGTTCTCATTGAAGACATCATCTGGACAGATCTAGCAGGCAAGTTTCTGCTTTAACTTATTCTCTTTTGTTTGAACTTACTCCCCTCTAAGCTAAGTCTCCTCTAAAGACTTTTGTGTCTGGAAACAAGACTTTTGTGACTGGTGATAAAGAACCTGGAGGTGTTGGCTTGCAGCAGCTGAACATGAGCCAGAGTGTGCCCGGCTGGCCAAGAAGGCCAAGAGCATCCTGGTCTGTACCAGCAATAGCGTGGCCAGCAGGACCAGGGCAGTGATTGTCCCTCTGGGCTGGAAACTGGTGAGGCCACACCTCAAATCCTGTGTTCATTTTTGGGTCCTCATGACAAGAAGGACATTGAGGTGCTGGAGCAGGTCCAGGGAAGGGCAACAAAGCTGGGGAAGGGTCTGGAGCCCAAATCTGATGAGGAGCAACTGTGGGAACTGTGAGTGTTTAGCCTGGAGAAAAGGAGGCTCAAGGGGAGCCTTATCCCTCTTAGCAACTACCTGGCAGGAGATTGTAGCCAGGCAAGGGTTGGTCTCTTCTCCCTGGTAACTAGTGAAAGGACAAGAGGAAATGGCCTCAGGTTATACCAGGGGAGGTTTAGATTGGAC
This sequence comes from Platyrinchus mystaceus, assembly GCA_035041135.1. Taxonomy (NCBI): domain Eukaryota; kingdom Metazoa; phylum Chordata; class Aves; order Passeriformes; family Tyrannidae; genus Platyrinchus; species Platyrinchus mystaceus. The sequence continues at coordinate 149,864,766 of JAWWLV010000088.1, forward strand.
ATCAGGAAAAGATTTTTCATGGAAAGGGTTGTCAAGCATTGGAAAAGGCTGCCCAAGGAAGTGGTGCAGCCACCATCGCTGGAAGGCCTTAAAAGATGTGTGGATGTGGCATCTGGGGACATGGTCTAGTGGTGACCTTGGCAGTGCTGGGTTAATGGTTGGATTTGATGGTCTTAAAGAGCTTTTCCAACCCAAATGATTCTATGAACTTCTTTGTCTATAAAACTACATGACAAGATTGACAGAAGTCTATAAGTCCTGTGGTGACTGTCCATCCATGTTCCTAAACTGGAAGATGCTGCACTGAAATCAAGACTGAGGGGCTAAAATTTGATCCGAGGGAAATTCCAGGGCACAAATCTGGAAAAAAAAATTGCCAAATCATACTGTGATGACAAGCTGAAGTCTACACAGAGGAGCAAGGGCACCCTCTGAGCATGGCAAGGGGTGATATGAATCCACACCCATATATAGCACAGCAGCAAACCTTTTTCCACTCTTCCTCATGTACTTACCATCAGTGATATTATGGTGGCCAGCAATTACTAGAGCATTTGCAACAGTCAGTTTTGTGCTCACTCTCAATAATTTTTCTTCCCAATGAACCTTTGCTGGAACATTGAGACACAGCAGTGACAAATACAGGTGCTCATTATCAGCACTGGCATTTATTAGGCGCGGTTTGATATCTGGGCATAATTTGATTTAGCTTGCCAAGGGTTTGAGCATCAGCCATCTGAAAATGCCTGTCCAGGCTCTCCTCATCTCCAGCTCGCTAACTAATCACTGTGGGCCGGTGATTTTACACTGAAACACATCTGGTGACATATAGAAATGGCGTGTGTAATTCATAACAAACCATTTCATCCGTTTATCTGCTTAAAAGTGGCTCACAAAGAGCTCCCAGTTTTCTGAAGAGCAGCATATTTGCCATACGCTGCCTGCCAATAACTCTGGGTGTGTAGACAGTTCACGAGCTGTTGGCTGTGAGCAGTGAATGTTTTGGCCTCTGCCCATTTTGGAACAACTGTGCTGCTTTCATCTGTTCTTGGAAATGAACCCGTTCAAAGTCTGGCTGGTATTTAGGTGGGAGACTGCTTGGGAATCCTGGATGCTTTACTAACAAGCCAAAGAAATGCAGGTAAACAGCAGAAACTGAATCAGAGAGAGGGCACCCAAGCTGTGCTGATGAATGGGAATGGAGTAAATCAGAATCCAGTTGCTCTTAATTAATGCTCCAACCTCCAGGATCATTCTGTTCCCAGCCTGATAGCTTTACCATTATTGTTGTTGCAGGGCAGTGTTCTGGGTGAAGATTAGCTAGTTAAGGGAAGAAAGAGGCTTAAAATGCTAATTTTGGCATTATTTAATAATGTCATATAACAACAATGATGCTATAATTTTTGACTGCAGAATTCTCTCTGAGATCATGGTAACATAAACCAGCCTGTGCACAGACACGGTATGGCAGCCCCTGATATTAGTGCTGCTGTCAAATACCAATATATGACTCCTTTCATTTAATTATCTGAATATCCACTACCTTTGGGTGACCATCTGGGACATCTCCTGAGTGATGTTTTTGAGCAGCGTTGAACGCTCAGTCCCACAAATAAACCAGGCATTGCATTCAGCTTCTGCAACAAACAGCCAGCTGAGGAGATCTTACTTCCATTTGGAGACAATATCAATTTTTTAGAAGGTTTGCAAGTAAAATGACAGCTGTGGAAACACACACTTGTCTCACACCAAAGATGTCCAGGTCAGGAGAAACTCCCTGAGACAAAATGAGAACAAAAATTAATGGGGAATAAAAAGGATATTTTCCCCCAAACCCTTGTCAATTAATGTTCAGTTTTTGCCTGGAAGACTTTTGTGCTTGTTTGGAGGTGTTTTATGCAAATGATCTTGATTCTGATGTAACCTGGGTGTTCTCATTATCTCTGTAATGACTGAATATAGCTAATTAAGTACAATTCATAGACTCATAAAAGCCTTAGAAGAACAGATAAGAGAATAAGAGTCATTAGGTCATATTTTTTGAACACTTTCTTAAATTTTACTGGTTCTCCCTGTATCAAGATCAGTAACACATGTTTACTGAAAGCATCCTGCCTGAGAAAGCAAATACATTTGCTCTGGAAGCATCAGGAGATGAGATTCTGCCTCTTCCCTAGATAATATGTTTCAGTGATTAATCACCGTTAATAATGTGTGCCTTTCCTCCAATTTGGATCTTTCTGTCTTCACTTTTCTGCTCATGGCCTTTGTTTTGCCTTTTTCTGCCAGATTAAAGAAGTCTCAACACCCACAGTCTCCTCTGATGCAGGTACATCTGTGCCACAACCTGGGCACTGCTTTTATTATATTTTTTTTTTTTTAATAGACAGCATGACCTCTTTATGTCTCATTTAATAAGGAAACTTTCTCTTCATCTTAACTTCCGGTGCAGTGTTTTCCATAACCTCCAGTGACCTTTGGAAAAGGATCAGCCACAAAGTGACGCAAATTCAGCAATACCAGCTTGGCCAGCTCTGCCTGTAAATAGAGCATCACTTTTCACTCCCACTCACTTCTCCCCTGGTCACCCAGCCAAAGGCTGCTCTTGCCACAACACTGCAGTGGGAGGTCATGGCTGAGTGACACTGGGCTCCCAAAACCCCTGTTTGCAGCCCCTGTGAGCTGGAAAATCACATTCTGCTCCGTAGGCACAGGCCACGCTCCTTGTTCCTGGCATTTTGTTGGATGCAGCTGCATTTTGCTGGAATAGGCACAGCTGAGCGACAGGCCCAGGTTATCCTACAAGAATTCCCCAGCCCCATGGGCCATTACTGTAGCCAGAACTCCTACTGGCTTCTGCAAGCTCTGAAATACCTCTGGGATCCCAAGAGATCCCGTCCCAGGAGATGTATGGGATCTTAACATTTCCAAGGTTGAACACCTCAGCAAGTGTTGAGATGTCCTGATATAGGACAGAAATGTTTATTCAAGGCTTCTCCTTCTTATATTGGCCACCAAAATGCAAGAAAAATATAAAGTTATTAGAAAATGTTCAAGGACGGCTACGAAGATGGTGAAGGGCCTCAAGGGGAAACCTTATCAGAGCAGCTGAGGGCACTTATTGTATTCAGCTGGAGAAGAGGAGACTGAGGGGAGACCTCATTGCAGCTCCAACTTCCTCAGGAGGGGAAGAGGAGGGGCAGGAACTGATCCCTGCTCTGTAGTAACCCAAGGGAATGGCCTGAAGTTGTGTCAGGGGAGGTTGAGGTTGGATATTAGGAAAAGGTTCTCCACTCAGAGGGTGGTTGGGCATTGAACAGGCTCCCCAGGGCAGTGGTCACAGCACCAAGTCTGCCAGAGCTCAAGAGACATTTGGATAACACTGGCACGTGGTGTGATTTTTGGTGTTGTCCTGTGCAAGGCCAGGAGTTGGACTCAATGATCCTTGTGGGTCCCTTCCAACTCAGGATGTTCTATAATGACATTAGTTGGAAATGGTTACATTTATGGCCTTTGGCATTCTTGGCTCCATGTACTTAAACCCCTTCCTTCTACAATCCTTAATTCCTGCCGGTTTGAGGTTTCCTCACCTCACTTGTTCTTTCTGAAAACTTTATTGTCCTTTTCTCTTTACCCTCCCATCTGAGATTTCTAAGTAAACAAATAAATGCCAAGTAAAGACTAAAACAAGGGTACATAAAAAGGGCAAGTGAAAGGTCCTGCAGCTGTGTTAGATCAATCCTGAGCATCAGTACAGGCTGGGGGATGAATAGATTGAGAGCAGCCCTGTGGAGAACGACTTGGGGACAGTGGTGGATGAACATGTGGACATGAGCTGATGATTTACAGCTCAGAACCCTCAGCTGAGGTTGAGGGAGGGGCTTCTCCCCTCTTCTCATGAGACTCCACCTCAGGTATTGTAGGCACATGGACCTGTAAGAGCCTGTCCAGAGGGGGGCCAAGAAAATGGTGAAAGGGTTGAAATGTCTGATATGAAGATGGGCTGAGAGAGTTGGGATTGTTCAGCCTGGAGAAGGTCCTGGGAACACCTTATTGTGACCTTCAAATGCATAAAGGGAGCCTGGAAGAAAGAAGAAGAGAAACCTTTTATCAAGCCCTGCAGTGAAAGGACAGTGGGGAGTGGTTTTAAACTGAAATTGTGTAGATTTAGGTTGGGTACAAGGAAGGGATTTGTTACAATGAGGGTGCTGAGACACTGGACCAGGTTGTCCAGAAAAGCTGGGGATAACCCATCGTGGGAAGTGTTTGGAGTCAGGTTTGCTGAAGCTTTGAGCAAACTGGTAACAAGGTCCAGGTAACAAGTGATAGGACAAGATGGAATGGGCTCATGTTGCACCAGGGGAGGTTTAAATTGGATATGAGGAAAAATTTCTTCACTGAAATGGTGGTCAAGCATTGGAAGCAGGGAAGGGGTGGAATCATCATCCCTAGAAGCTTTCAAAAAACATGTGGATGTGGCACTCGTGAAGGTGGTTTGGTGGTGAAGATGGCAGTGCTGGGTTAATGGTTGGACTCAATGATCTTAGAGGTCTTTTCCAACCCAAAACATTCTCTGATTCTATGAAAAACACATCAAGGCATATTTTTTCATCTGCATGAAAAAAAAAATAGAAGTACAGTATGCACAGAAGAAGTAAGGAAGCAATTGACATAATAAATGCACACAGACACAAAGATATCTATATATAGATATTTCCACTTGATGTTTTCACTTTGTCAGAAAATTCTAATGGTTTTTTAATCAAAGTTTTCCTGTCTTGATTGTGGACACTTGGCTTTAGGCCGTCTAATAAATTATTCCTAAAACACTCTCAATTTTCATTCACTATTTCCTGTCTACTCTTGTGTCAATTTTCTCTCAAAATCTTTCTCAGCTTTGAGAAATGAGCCCTTTCAGCACATAAAGCATATATTTCGTGTTTCAGAGTAGCACAAATTTCGTGTTTCAGAGTGTCCTTTCAATTCCCATAATAAATGTAATCACCACAGGGAAAGTCACACCAAAGAGGGAGATGAAAATGGTAAGGTCACAGTGTGGGGTTTTTTCAACTTTGGATAAAATTTTCAGAAGTTTCTAAATCACCTAGAAAAAAATATCCTAGATCTGTATCAGGGAAAGGTACAGCACAGTTAAAATTCCTAAAATTGTATGGGCAAGGCTGGTTTACTGTTTCCTCTTTATGTCTAACTCACTGAGGATGAAATTAAGCTCAAATTTTAGTGGGTTTTGAGAAAAGCACAACTGGAATGTACTTGTCATGTCTTAAAATGAGGAAATGTTCTTTTTCTGATGTTTAGGAAATGTAAAAACATGCAAGAAATCATCAGGAAAGTGAAAATTGAGTGAAATAAAGCTCTGAACAGTGAGAAACATTTTTTAAAAGCCCAAGTCCCCTTGTCTCTCACTGTGCTCTGGCATTCAGAAAAATCTTGCCACCAATATTTTCAGGTATCAGCTGGGAGGTTCAGTGTAAGAGTCACTCACAGATTAACTTGTCTTGCTTCTCTGTTTGCTGACAAAGAGCTCTGGACAAACTCTCTTGTTTGAACTGACAACATAGTCAGCACTGTATGCAAATTAGTCATTATCATATTATTAATATTTTCCTCAAGGTCATTTGAACAGAAATTATTCATGTAGAGTATCAGCAAATTACAGTGAAGATGGGTCTGTGAAGCCTTCTGTGTCTTCCCTCATTCCCTAAAATTTGATTTCCATGTAGCACACACCCCAGTGACCACTGGAAAAAAAAAAGAAACCCTTTGGCTTTCACAGTAAAAAAGTTGATGGCTCTTTTTTTTTTTTTCCTGTAGTTCTAAATGATTTCTTGGCCGTATCAAGAGATTTGATCATTTGTGACACTGAGCTTTTAGCTGGAGTTGGATAAAGTAATTCTGTTCCTGCAAGGATGGGGGTTTGTTTGGACTGAAGGCTGCTCCTGCCACCTGGAATACTGATATGATGGAGTAATCCCCATCTCACAAACCCAGAAAATCGTGTCCCAGAGGCACAGGAACCCCCACAGCAACCAAGTCATCCTTTAGTCTGTATTTATATTTTTATCCAACTAAGAGTTGTACCGTTTGTTAAGACAGTCAAGTAGATTTCCTCAAGATCTATTGGTGGAATGAGATCTCCATAGGGTGATTCATCCCACCATCAGCTGGAGCAGGGACCAGATGTGAGGAGGGGAAGATGAGTCACCTCTAGAGGTGCTGATCTTGTTCTCTTGAGTGAGGAAGGAGCCCAGACCAGCAAGGGGGTCCCCACTTAGTGGTAGGTGTGATGAAGCCAAGCCCAATCACAGGTTGACTGCAGGTACCTGACACCTCTGTTATTAAACTGGTCCCAGCACACTCAACTTCTGGACAGAGTTGGTTGTGAACAACATGAAAGATTTGGATGTTATTTGGAGGGAATTTTAACACCCACAAAGATTCCCAGGACTTTCTTGTCCCAGTGATACACGGAGTATCAGCCAATCCTTCCAGTGTTGTGTCTCCTTCAAACTTGCCTCCTTTTCAGTCCTTTCCCTGCACTTCAGCCAACTTTCACAGGTATTTCTGGTTTGATTTTTCTCTCCCAAATACAAGCTCTGTCTCAGTGCTTCTTTCTTGTCCTGGCAGCCTCTGCAGCTCTGGGTCAGCTCTAAATCCCCACTGATGGGTTCTAGACCGAATCAGCTGAGAGTGCAGCTGTTCCCTTCTCATGACTTTTGAATCTGTTTGTCAATGTAAGTGAAATCTTAAATAATATCAAGGAAATATAAATAAATAATATTAAGGAAAATATTAAAGTCTCACAAGCTTTGGTGAAAACTGATGAACTTCCAGGTAGAGAAGAGAGGCAAAGTTGCTGGTTACAGTGATCCTGACTATTGTAGACTCCAAAGTATGATTTCCCTCCTGTTCCCCTCTGGTGAGCATTCAGAAAATCTCTTTTTATCTGACATCTAATAGGGCTGAATTCGAACTACAATTAGTATAATCCTCTTAGACATTGTGAGATGCAGTTTCACAAAAAATTTGGGTTTAACATTTCCCATATCCATGGAAGCAGCGACTTCTTCTTCATCCAAAGTTTTGAGCTTGCTAATTTATGAATTCCACTTCTTTCTTTGGGGGACAATCACAGAATGCTTTGAGTTGGAAGGAGCCTTAAAGATCACCTACTTCCAACCCTCTGGAATCATAACTGTGGACCACAGACCATGGAGCTCTACAGGCAAAGGATTGTCCTCTCCTCTCATGTCACAGACAGTCTAATCCAACACTCTTCAGCTTTGAATCTCACTTCTATGGGTTTGATTCCCTTCTGCTGCTTCAAAATTGAGAATGTTTGATGGTGGCCAATCTGCAGTCCTGGTGGCCACTGATTTATTCACATACCTTGTTCATAGTGGGCAATTCACTTGTTTGTTTTCTTGTGTGTCTACAGTTTTTTATTTAATTTCTCTCCTCACTGGAGAGATGAGCAGCATTTACTTTCATTGTTGTGTTTAACACTTAAATTCCAGTGGAATTCACTTATATCCCATCACCCTTTATTGCTTCTTTCAGCTCTTCCCACCCTGGGAGTAGATCAGTCTGGGCTGTAGGTGAAACAGCCAGTTTTAAAAGCCACTTACTCTGTTTTCCTCTCTGAAAGTCTGCTTAAGGGAAATCTGCTGTATTCATCTCTTAAAACTTTGTGATCAATCAATATATTATAATGCTTTTGAAGGGGAAAAATTAAAATCAGTCATTCCACAAAGAGAAGGAAAGAACTAACCATTCTGAGGGGAAAAAAGCTACCTTAAATTAATAGAATTTCTTAATATTCAGGCCATAAATCTAAAAAAACCCAAGGAATATTTTGAATCAGACATGACTTCTGGATTTATTAGAGGGTTTACACGGGAATTATGTCACTTTCATTCAATGTTTTCAGCTCCTGTGGCTGGGGAAGGGTTTAACCCACAAAGGCCAGGATGGGACAAGAACCCAATTTCCTTAAATAACCAACATGAGTTGGTAACTGGTTTGTGGAGCTCTTGAGTTGAGCTCAATTATTTGTTCAACTCCTGGCTCACTGTAGCTAATTCAGCTGCCTTTGAGCCCCCAAAAAAACAATTGCTGTGCTTCTTCTGGAGCCAAAACTGGTGTATGGCGTCCCTTGAAGGATTTCTTTCTTTTAAAACGGTCTTGCCAAAAAGAAAGTGGTGATTTACATGTTGTGAGACCAGCACTTTTCTGCCCTCTGAACTCAGTGCACTGGTGTGTTCTGTTCACAGAGTTCACACAACATTCTAATTGTCCAACAGGTCATCTAATATATTAAAAATAGTTTACTCCACTGCTATGGAGTGGCCTGATCTCTTGCAGAGTAGGCACAGCCTGTGAGCTCTGGGTTTACAGCTCCTTGTTAATGTCTGAATGTCCATTTTTCTGCCTTCTTCATACAGCATCATCTTTTGCCACCGTGGGACTTCTCAAAGGAAAGCTCCCTCCCTTCCACTCAGCATTATGGAATAATTAGTTGTTTTCAGTCTCTGTTTACATTCCCTCACAGGTAAAGACTTCTTTAAGGTTTAAGGCAAAGCTTCCCATGGTCTCATGCCCCGAGCTTTGCTGCCTGAGCCTTCTGCTGGCGACATCTCAGATCTGAAAGCATTAAGATCACTTCTCCCCAGATACTCCCCGGCTTCTGGTTTGTTTAGTGCGCCTGGATGGTTTTCTAGGACTCCATCCAAGGTAGTCTCTGACCTTGCTGGTCCTTTAGCTCTGTATGGTGGACACAGAGCCCTCCAGAAGGACGTGGTCAGCTCCCCACACCTTCCTGCAGGATGTGCCAGGGGCACCAGACTCCCCCACCCTCACCCTTTTTGACAGGACACTCGTAGAGCGATGCAGCAGTGACACATTTTTCACAGACGCCTGTGCAAGGCCAAGAATAGGTTCTCACATTCATAAAATCAGCACAGCCTACCCTCAGGGAGGCGAGGAACTCATTTATTTTGCCTTTTCTTATCATTATTTCATCTGATATCTCCTTTTTGTCCCTGAGACAGTAATGTGCATTTCAGCCGTGTCTTCCATTCTGGGAATCTCAAAGTACTCCACAACATGAGTGACTTCAGCCTCCTTCCACTTCAGCAAGGCTTGTTATTTTTAAGTTTCTCCTTCTGTATCACTGAGCTTGCTTGGAGAGCAATACTTTTCTCCACACTGAGAAATAAGCCCTGTATTTTTAAGGAGAAAAATATATTGGCTTAAAAAGAAAATAGGCACAGTCAAGGAAGGAGATACTTCAGCTAATATTGAAAATACCAATCCAGTTACTGACAGCACTGCAGCAGCATAAACTCTTCCTGAGCTCATTAAACCTGGGCCTAAATCTTCACTAATTCATGGGGCAATTTGCTCTGCATTTTTGCTGGGTGGGCCTTTGCACAAGAGTCAAGAACTTGGGAAGAGAACCCGAGGCTTTCCTGGCAGGTGGGTTCCTTCCAGTAGTTTCAGAGCTTTGGAGGGCTTTTTGTGTTAAACCTCTAAAAAGGCTCTTCATCCATGAGTGAATTTTGTGGTGAGAGTGGATCATACCCTGTACTGATTATCACTGAGCAGTCGCAATACATGGCATGATCTGCCTCCCATTCTGGATACTAAAGGAGAATTCCACAGAAAAAAACAGGAGAAAATGAGAAATATTATAAATCCTAGAGAGTTTCAGTTGTCCCCTATGCCAGGCTACACTTTGATGGGAATAACAAGTATTTCAGAGTTTGCTTTCTGAAATTGCCAGTCAGTGCCTGCACTGGAAATTTAAGGGGTCAAGCGGAAAATAAAAATGAGGCAAACTTGAGGTTACTCTAGAGTTAGGCCAGAATTAGGTATATTTCCTTACTTTGAAGCTGATTAAAGGTTAATAATGTGTTGATTGTTTTGCATGTGTAACAATATGGCACTGAGAAGCTCTATCAGGAGCCATCTGCATAAAGGGTTCACTCCTCAAGTCTGACACCTCTAATTTTGATGATTTTCACCCGTGGCCCTTCAGCATCTTGACTGTAACTGGAATGACACAACACAAGCCTTACCTGCTGTTTCTATCCCTTTAGATCAAGCACAGGTTTGTGATGGCAGTGAGAGCAACGAGGACTGAAATGAGATCACTGCGGTGGCCGAAGGGCGTTTGCTGATGGAGACCCAACAGAATCCTTTCCCACTGCCAGCGGAGGAGGTTCCCTTCATGCAAGGCTTGTGTCACTTCCCTGCCTGTAAGTTACTATGTAATTACATCATGGCTGGAAGTATTCATTAAAAAGCTGGAACCATTAGCAGAGGAAAAGAGGCCTCCTTTGTTTAGTGCAAAATTAGACGCCACCGCGAGCCCCGGTTCTTGCTGCATTCATGTTCGTAAATCAAAGTCAAGTATTTCATTAGAGTGTCTGCAGTGTATGTATATAACTCAGCAGCAGAGTGTCTGCTGAGCCCTAATGTGTTGCATTTAATTAACATTTAATTAGAGGGTTTGTTGTGGGAGGTGCGTAAGTATTTGCCAGGCGGTTCATAAACATGAATCCACATCTCGCTGGCTGGACATCAGTTCTTCTAAATAAAGGCTGCAAGTTGAAATCATCCTCTCAATCCAGGCAGATCTAGTCCCAGGGTACCTCAGGATTCATAAGTGACTTCAGATTTCACAGACTTTAGTTTGGTATTGGATTTCTCCTCTGGTTTTCTTGTACTGATCTACATATGCTGTATTTTAACGATCATACTTACTCCTCTCTCACTCATTTGGGTGCTGAGTAGTTGGGTCATACTGGAATAAATTATAGGCCTTTTTTTAAAAAAAAGCAAAAGTTTAATTTCAGGAAGAAAATTCTTGCCTTTCAGATCTGTGAGTCTGGAGGCTTTAAAGGTGCTGTGGCAGATGCCTGACAGTTCAGGCAGCACAGTCATTCCCATGCGCAAGGAGGGAACTGTGATAATTTTTCCCAGTAAAATCATCATTGACAGGTATTTGGTGGCCTTTGTCAGAGCAGATGTCAGAGAGATGAGCTCTGATTTTTAATTGATGCTGCATGCACAGTTCTGTGTTCAATACAGGAAGACAACGGGTCACCCAACATCTTCTTTGGAGTCATTGGAGTGAACTCAGACTTCTTAAAAAAGATAAAGTACATCCAAACCAGACACCTTCTCCAAATAACCTCTCATAAGAGAAAACCATCTGACCTATGATGGATTTCTGCAACATAGGTATCTCCATCTGAGCAAGTCACTCCAGATTCTCTTTACTGAGGGGGTGATTTAGCTGACAAAAGGTAGACATCTGTCCTAGAGTGGACAGACCGATGACTTTACCTCTATTGACTCTGTTGGCTAGACTTCCCCTGTTGTAGGAAGCCAGAAAACCTTCAGGTAGGCACCTCAAGACAGATAACATGGATCCCACCAGCTGTAGTGGAAGACTGTGGAAATGTGTTGATTCGGATCAGTAGAGGGTGGTGAGACACTGAAACAGATGGTCCAAAGAATTTGTGGCTACTCCATCCCTAGAAGTGTCCAAGGCCAGGTTGGGTGGGGCTTGGAGCAACCTGGTCTGGTGGAAGGTGTCCCTGCCCATGGCAGGGGCTTGGAATGAGATGATTTTAGAAGGTCCCTTCCAATCCAAGCTATTCTGTGATTCCATGATCCAGGTAAATACCTAAAGCTGGGGGATATGAAAACCCTTTTTTCAGATATGATGACATGACTAAAACCAACACAGTGACCATTGCATGGAGAACCTTCCCTCTGAAGACTCTCAATTCTGGGTGACATGTCTCTATCCTGACCTTCTGCCACTCTCACAGGCTGACTGAACAGAACTGTGAGCTATATCTGGGCTGTCTCAGGGCAGAGATGTGCCCAGTGTTGCAATCAGAACAGACCTGTGAAGTCCTGGGCTCAGTGCTGCGCTCATGGCTGCAGAGTCCTGAAAAATTACGACCAACTCACTTCATTTCTCCCACAGCTTCATTTCTGAGTGAGGTTTCACCTCATCCTTGTCCTCCATGGCTTTTACCCCATGCTGTTAATCAGCCACCGCTGTGCTCACCCTGTGGTTGATGGGAGAAGTGACCCATTTGGAGGAGCTGTCCTTTCCAGAGAGCTGCTGTGGTGGGGACAGTCTAACCAACATGACAGATCTTCTGGCTAAAAATAAAAGGAGAGAAGGAAGAGAAAGGGGGTTGGTTGGTTATTTCTTTTTCTCCACCTGACCAGCTGCCCAATGCTTTGCATTATGAAAAGCTGTTGAGGAGGGCTCAGCTCATTACTTCTCATTTCTGTGGATGCCTCTGTGAGAAATGAGCCCTCTGATCCTCTGCAGGACGACTGGCTTTTCCTCTTATATCCTGTTCCTGAACTGGTTTTGTTTCATCCCCAATTCAGAATGCCAAGATAGTGCTGGACCTTCGAAGGAAAGAAAAACAGGAGACAAAACAAATCCTATTTTTCAGGTAGAGAGCTGGATTTTTTTTTTCTCTGCCACAACACTGTAAATCCAGTGCAACTCCAACACAGTGGAGGTGGGGTTGTATAAAAGAAGGGCAGAGGAGGAGTGTGGTGATGGTGTGTCTGACGTACAGAGCAGTTTCCTACCCGGACTGGGGGGTCTAATGGACTATTAAAGGCCAGATCTCAGCTGGCACAATTTGTGTAGCTCCCCTGAAGGTAATGGGAGCCAAGGCTAAATCACACCCCTTAAGGACTAAAAGTCCACTGAGCTGAAGGGTTTCTAAACGATGCAGTTCAGTGAGGTGAGGCAATAGATGTGTCTGGCAGGAGCGTGTAGAAAGCTGCAAGTTGTAATAAGCTCTCCATACCCTTCATCAAGGTTTCTCCTGTCTCTCAGGGAGTAAATTCCATCTGCCCAGACTGCCTGAGCCTTCCCCTCTGCTTGGAGTTTGTGCAACCCAATCTTGTGCTGGCAATTTGGGTCAGCTCCCCGCAGACCCACAGGGTGAACCTGAGTTACACCAGCAGCAGGTTGGGCTCTCCTGGTTTGCTACTGATGGGCTTCTCTTGGGAATCAGAAGAGGAAGGAGGAGGAAGAAGAGGTAAAAATCAAGAAAACAGCAGGAGTTTGATTCATTTTGGAGATCTCTAAGTTGCCACTGATCAAATCCAAGTGCTTTCCTCGTGTGTTAAAAAAGATTGCTTCCATCAATCTCCTGGAAGGCTTCAAGTTGAAGCTCCCTGTTTCAGGTGGCTTTATCCTCTCAGAACAGGGACACATGTATTTTTTAAAGTTAGTTTTATACATCTTCCTTCTCCTTTCAGTTTCCTCCCACAACGTGTAGGAGAGGGCCCGGCTATAGGTGCTGAATTTACTTCCACAGCAGGGTTGCCTTTTTGTTCTCTCCACTTTGTGTCTCCCAGTTTATTTTCCAGATCAATAGAAAGCTATCTTTCTCTTTATTGTTTCATATTAATACTTGACCTACAGATAAGAAGAAAAACATGACAAGAATACAAGGGAGGGAAATGTGATGCCAGAAGTGGCATTTGAAGTGTTCAGCTCCCGCAGCAGCTGCTTTCTCTGGGCTTAGGCATCATCCTTTCCAAAAGAAAAATATTAAATATTTCAATTGAGCACATTTTATGGTTGCTGTGGGATCAAGAAGGGGGAAAGGCAGACTATCACTGCTTGTTGTGTGATCACTTTTCAGAGCAGCAGGTCTCTGCAACACACTCATCTTGCTCTATCAGCACGACCTGGCTCCTCACCAGAGTTTACATTCACATCACCATACACTTCACTGTTCACTGTATTTCCATAGATGTCCTGCAGATTTCCCACTGTGAGCTTGTGGATGACATGGGATCAAGACCACACAGTTGCAATCATTATATCAGAATATTTGACAGAGGTGTGCCCAGAGGTGGAGACGTGAGATGGGCTCCAAGTGATGGGACTGTGAATGTGCAGCCACACTGAGGCCCATGTTCACATTTGGCTCCTGCTTCCCCTGCCTCTAAATCTAATTTTTAAATTTAAATCTAAATCTAATCTCAGCCAATCTTGCAGTTGCAAGTCCATGGGAGCAATCAATCCCTGTTATCCATGCAGCGGGGGAAAACCTTATCTGGAATAGTTTTTCTAGAGGAAAATACTGATTTTTTATTTTCAACATTGAAATTTTTGTTTGACTAATTCTCACACTTATTTTTGCAGCAAATGTATTCTTTGTCTATCAGCAAAAACTGAGGTGGTGGTTCCTGCTTGCCAACCTCCACAATCATTGTCATTTATACCTTTGCCTTCAGGCAGGTTGCTGGACTCCAGGAGGCAACTTTAAGAGTGGGAGGAGAAGGCAAATAAGCAGGTATTGAGCCATGTGGGCAGGCAGCTGCTGAACTAACAAACCCCCTGCCAAAATGGAATAACTTTGTAAACTCTTAAAGAAGAGGAAAGAAATGGAAAAGGAAAGGAAAAAGGGAAAAGAAGAAGGTGATGATGATGAAGAAGATGATGAAGAAGAAGATGAAGAAGATGAAGAAGAAGAAGAAAAAGAAGAAGAAAGAGAAAGAGAAAGAGAAAGAGAAAGAGAAAGAGAAAGAGAAAGAAAAAGAAAAAGAAAAAGAAAAAGAAAAAGAAAAAGAAAAAGAAAAAGAAAAAGAAAAAGAAAAAGAAAAA
>JAWWLV010000088.1:149918206-149929575 GCA_035041135.1 Platyrinchus mystaceus
CGAGTGACCTTCTCTTAGATGGATGGCCTTAGGGGCTGACGAGCTCCATCTACCCGGGGGACTGGGATTTGAACCTGGGGCCTTGGCGCTGAGAGACCAGCATCTTAACCGCTAGGCCACCAGGGGTCCCACTGTAACAGTAATGCCTTGCAACTACAGCAGAACAAGCGCTTTGGCACATCTGGTTATCAGATTGGTAACATCTCCATGACCAGGCAGTGAGGATTGACCTCATCTCACACAATCAGGATGGTTTTCATCTCATTTGTCCTTAGGGACGGGATTTGTCCCACTGTTAGTGCATTTCCACAAGGGAAGTGACAACTGACCAACTCAGCCCAGGCTCTCTTTCTTCTCGCAGGAGAGTGAATCACGGGCACTGACGAGATTTATCCTAAAGTTTATCCTAAAGTAGCTGCTTCTCTGAGGTTTGATGAATCACATCCCTACCATCTCTGAATGTGCTGACTAATTCTCCATTACTACAGAGCATCTGATGGAAACACTAAATATGGGCATCTTAAATTAGAAGGGTGGACCCCAGACAAACTGTCTATGAGCCAGGTAATGGAAATACTTGTAAACAGCTCCTCTATATCTGCATCTCAGAATGTGATTAAACCCATCCCATGATAAATGTGTAAAGAAGGTGAGCAACCATCTAATGGAAGTGTCCACCAGCCTTAGGACTGGCCAGTGGCTCAGTTTTAGACAACCAGGATCAGCAGAGTTGAACTGGACTCTGAAAGATGTATCTCATCATATCTCTGTCTGGAAAAGTATCTCTTAACACTGATGGATCCAAAGCCTCAGTGCTCACTCTGGGAATGTTTTTCCAGAGATTCTCCAACAGAGGAGGGATTCAGTTAGACTTTTCCAGTATTCAAACTCCGCCAGGTGATGGCAGAACATACCCTCTGGACTTCAGGGACTTTCAAAATCACTGATATCTTGGAAAGGTGATGGACAGCAACCAGGAACAACTGGCTACTTGTGGCAAAGCACTCTGCAAATGCCATTCCATCTGGATGAAGTTTGTCCTCTCCTTTATGTTCCACAGCCTGCTTTGGAGAAAACCGCAGAAAATTTTTCTGTCTGGGTCAAAGAAATAAAAAAAAAAAATCCCCCAAAACCTGCATTCTTGTTTTTAGAGGATTTTTTTTCAATGTTCTTATTCCTGCAGCAGGAGCTTAAACCAAAACTCATTGACTTATGTAGGGCAGAAAACACCTTGTGTTTATTGCCACTTTGCACCAGATTCCTGCCACTGACCTTGATGGGAAAACTCCTTAACCCACTTACTGAATCCCCAAGTCATCCTGGAGCCAGAGAGTAACAGTTAATAAAGTGCCTGCCAGGTTTCAGGGTGTTTTTAGCTGACCTGTATTTCGACTTGTTACATGATTTGCTGTGTAAGAAACACCCAAGGGTAACACTCCTAATGCTGAGCACACTGAGCTGGCACTGGAGGATAACACTGAACTGCAGTCCTACCCCTGATCTACACCTGTAAAAATGTAAAGAACATGGGGAGAGGAGAAAGGAAGAGTAAAGACAGAGAAAAAAAAAAGTAGGTGGGATGGGGCGGAAGAAAAAGAGGGAGAGAGGAAAGAAGGGAGGAAAGAAGGGAGGGAGAAAGGAAGGAAGGAAGGAAAGAAGGAGGGAGGAGGTAAGGAAGGGAAGGAGGGATGGAGGGAGGGAGTAAGGGAAATGGAGGGAGGGAAGGAGGGAGGGAGGGAGGAAGGAAGGAAAGGAAAGAAGGAAGGGGACTTAAGGAGAAAATGAGAGAGGGAGGATCCAGCTGCTCAAGCAGGGCCACCTACAGCCAGTTGTCCAAAACTATGTGAGATGTCTTTTGAATGTCTCCAAGGATGGAGATTTCATGAACTCTCAGGGCAACTTTTTCCAATGCTCAGTCACCTTCACAATAAAATTGTTTCCTGAAGTTCAGAAGGAAATTCTTGTGTTTCTGTTTATGCCCGTTGCCTCTTGGCCTGGCACTCAAAAGAGCCTGGCTCTGTCCTCTTCTCACCCTCCCTTCAGGTATTTATAGGCATTAATAAAACCCCTCCATCCTGCTCTTCTCCCGGCTGAACAGTCCCAGATCTCAGCCTTTCCTCATGGGAGAGATGCTCCAGTCCCTTCATCATCTCCATGGCCCTTGGTGGACTCTCTCCAGTGTCCATGTCTTTCTTGTTCCTGGGGAGCCCAGAACTGGACACAATACTCCAGGTGTGTCTCATCAGTGCTGAGCAGAGGTCACACCTCCAAACTCATCACGGAACCACAGAATGGTTTGCCTTAGAAGGGATCTTAAGACCACCCAGTTCCATCCCCTGCCATGGGCAGGGACACCTTCCACTAGCCCAGATTGCTCCAAGCTCCATCCAGCCTGACCTTGGACACTTCTAGGGCTGGGGCAGCCACAACTTCTCTGGGAAACCTGTGCCAGGGCCTCGCCACCCTCATGGGGAAGAATTTTTTCCTAACATCCCATCTAACCCTGCCTTCTGGCAGTTCAAAGCCATTTCCCATTATCCTGTCACTCCAGGCCCTTATAAAAATCCCTCTCCAACTCTCTTGGTGCCCCTTTAGGCACTGAAAGAGGTTCTAAGGTCTTACTAGAGCTTTCTCTTCTCTAGGCTGAACAACCCCAACTCTCTCAGCCTGCCTCCATAGTATAATTTTTAAGTTTCTTTATTTTGCCCAAGCTGAATTCTGCTGTTGGTGTCACAACCAGCTCCTTCTTTTTGGTGCAGCTGTGAGAGCACTGCAAGCTTTGCACTTGCAGTGACACAATTGCTGCTGCTGCTACCTGGCATTTTCAAGCTTCCAGGCTCAGCTGAACTGACAGTGTTGGAAAGACAGTGTAAAAGAGAAAGAAGAAAGTTGACAGCTCCTTAAAAGCCTCGTACAAATAGGACAGTGCTTGACATAAGGCTGTTCCAAAATCAGTCACTTGGACTTGATTTGCAAGGCTTGCAAAAAGCTGCTTGTTGCCTGGATTTTGCTGGGAAAGGTGCTTTGATTTGGTACCTCTGGGTTTAACATCCTGGGCAGATGCCATCAGTAAAAAACAGCTTCAGCTGAGAGGAATTAGAGCTGAAGAACAGAGAAGTGTCTAAGAGGATCTGGCTGCAGCATTTTCAACTGCAAATACACATAAACAGACACTCAGGGACTGAAAAAAAAAAAACACTTTCTGGGACTGAAGAGGAGAAGATCACCAGTGATGCATGTCCCATGCCCTTCCTTTGTATAGTCCCTTAAAAAAAAGTATAATTGTTATTTCTCTAAAGGCTCTTGTTTGTCTGTCCTTGTTCCTACCGTTTAACTATCCACGAATTTGAGATCCTCCTTCCCAGCATCACTTTCTGCTCTGTGGCTGAGCACATGCCTGTTGTCCCATCATTGAACCACCAGAGCATGAAGACATTTCACAAGGAGTGTCTACAACATCAAATAAATCATCCTCTGGAAGTTTCTGCCTTCCTTTGGCCATGGAGTGGGGGGGGGGAGGGAGTCCAGCTGGGATGAGACGCTTAGGGAAGAACCACAGGTCAGGTGAATCCTACACTGAAATGACCCATCATGTGAATTGGAGGTACCAGCTCTCTGTAGAGCAGTTGGTTCCCAATCTGAATGCTGATGCTCCCCAAAGGTTGTGTCTTATCAATAAGGAAGGTAACACGTCTTCTTCCTGACCTGTGCAGAAGAGTAGCCAGTTGTAGCTACTACATAACACAAGTGATGCTACAGAATCATAGAATCATTTGGGTTGCAGAGACCTCTGAGACCCTCAAGTCCACCCATTAACCCAGCAGTGCCGAGGCCACCACTAAACCATGTCCCCAAGCACCACACTTAACGTCTTTTAAATACCTCAAGGGATGGTGACTTCACCACTTCCCTGGGCAGCCTCTTCCAATGGTTGGGGACACTTCTGGTGAATAAATTTTTCCTAAGATCCAATCTAAACCTCCCCTGGTGCAACTTGAGGCCGTTTCCCCTCGTCCCATCACTGGTGAGGTGTTCTCACCAGAGAAGTGGATGCTCTTTGCTGAATGTGTTGTTCTTGCTCTGGTATAAACCAAGGCTTCTCCCATCTTACAGAGGCAACCCTTCAGGGATGCTTCCCCCTCGGAAGATTGCAATTTTCCATGTTTTTTTTCTCCATCCAGAGATGTCTAAAGCAGTGTAGACAGCCAATAAAAAGTTTCTAGAAGAGGTGCCTGGAGTTGGATTTTTTCAGTGGTTTGGGAAACCCTTTTGGTTGCTATTTTCCAAAGCAACTCTGCAAGACTGTGAGCTTCTGGGAAGCTTTGGGATTAGTCCAGACATGACTGACAGAGAGACCAAAATGAGCTGAGGGTTCTCAATATCACAACAACAAAAAAAGAGATAAAAACCTTACAGTAAAAAACCTTCAGAGCAGAGGAACTTCAAATTAGGAGATAAGACTACAGCAGACAGTCAGGGTCACTTCCTACCCTGGAGGCCCTGGCACAGGTAGCCCAGAGAAGCTGGGGCTGCCCCATCCCTGAAAGTGTTCAAGGCCAGGTTGGATGGGGCTTGGAGCAACCTGGGCTAGTGGAAGGTGTCCCTGCCCATGGCAGGGGGTTGGAACTGGATGATCTTTTAGGTCCCTTCCAACCCAAAACAGTCTATTATTCCATGATAAAATATGTTCTAATGTTGACCTGCATCAATTCCTCTAGTCTTGTAATGAGAATGGAAATAGATGCCTAGGATATAGCAGGAGAAGCATTAAACCAAGGGTGGCTGCATGGAAAATTCATAAATAATGGAGCAAATTTCATAAACAATCAGTGCCAAGTAAGGCAGAGCTGTCTGCTGGCCCCACAGAAAGACAGAGAGATGGCCCTGGGTTTGCTCAGGAGGAGGCTGGTGCTCTCCCTGGGCTGTAATGGAAGGACACAAATCCATCTGGATCATCCCTGTGTCAGCAATAAGCAATGGGCCCCCTCTGCAGGACTCATCTCCCCCCAGGGTCACTTCTGGAGGCTGGATGAGATCACCCCTTCGTTCCCCAGAGTAGCAACTGCTGATTCAAAATTCCAATATTTTGTAGTCTGCCATTCCCTGCCTGTCAGTGTACAAACATTCCAGCCCTCGGCCCTGCTGAGCAGTGGTAAATCATCTGTGTGGGAGAAAGCTGCGAGAGAAAACCAAACCTTGTGGGGCAGAAGCAGGTGGGCAATGAGGGGAAATTAAAAATACTCCCTGCCATCTTGCTGATGCCTTCACCTTCTTGCAGAAACCTCTGTCCCCTCAGGGCTTCAGCCTCCTCACCTGGGACATACTGAGGCCAACAATTCCTTTGTGTACCTTGCCGTGCTAAATAAGCACTTCCAAAACCACGCGTCGACGTCAGGAGCTGGAAACAGGAGGCACAAAAAAAACCCCAACACTGGGACCTTCAGGCAACTGTCTTCTTCATAGTTCTGGAGGGATTAAACTACACATTTAATTGCTTTGATATATATTTGTCTTACATGAATGCAAGACCCAGCTGATCTAATTGGCTTATCCGCTCCAACATCGCTGACAATGGACCTTAAACCACACATAAATGACTGTTAAATTATGAGCTATCAGGGAGATCTGCAATTGGATTTGGAATGTGAAATCAAATGAGGGCTGGGAGAGGCAGTTATTATTTTTTAATTTTTTTTATTATTATTTATTTATTTTAAGCAGCCTTATTATCTCTACAAGAGCCTTGCTCGGGAGGCGAGCGTTCCCCTTGGAAAATCCATCCCGGAGCTGCTGCGACAGCAGCAGAAACCTGCCGAGTTTCAATTAGTGCTTGGGAGAGGCTGTTCCCCTTCCCTGGGCCTGTCACTTGCTGAGACCCAGTGAAATCTCTGTGCTTATTTATTGTTTGGAGAAATTTGAACTCTTGGCAGTAAAAGTTCGAGGCAGCGGTAATGGTGGTAGGATTTTCAGGCAACCTTCTTGGGTTTTTTTTGTCCCTGTTTTCTTGGACTTCTGAAGATCCTTAAGAGCATGAGAGGTTTTCAAGTGTTTCATGGGAAATGCATCAGTAAGGAGATGAGGGTTGTAGTTTGCTGCTCTCACAGTTCGAGACAGTTCCCCACTGAATCTTGAGAGAAGACTGGTTGATTTTTTTGAGTTTGTGCTCAGACTTCTAAATTAAATATTTATACAGCAACTAAAACACAGAGGACTTGACATTTGCTGGAAAGCTCATTTCTACAGTCAAAACACAAAGTATCCTGAGATGTTTTCTTCAGTCTTGGTCATCTCTTAGTTGGCCAGCTTCATCTAACCTGCCTTCCCGGGCTCAGCTGAGGCTGCAAAGGTCTAGCAGGAAGATCAGAGTGGGAATCCAAATTTGTGGACTGTTAAATAAGACCACACAGCAAACAGCAATTGAGGAAGGGAGATACCACCCCTCAGGAGGACACAAGGCCAGCCAGGTGTATCACAGACACCATTTTGCAGGACATTAATGTGAATTGTTTTTCTTTTCTCACCTCCTTGACAAAGCTCTGCCAGTTTTTCAAGGCTGACTGCCCCTAAGGAAGCCAGATTATCTCATGTCCTTCATCTCCACTCACAAGTTGATCCCTGGGTACCTCTTATCCTAAATCCCCACTGGTGAAACCCTCAACTGATCCACCTTACAGGCTGTTCTCTTTCCACTGTTTTATGCTCAGATTCTTTTTTGTTTCCTTCCCCAAAGACCTAGAAAGGGTATTACAAGCGAAGGGCTCTGTCTGTGCTGCGTGAGAAGATGAGCTTTGTCTTCAAGTCAGGATTGCTCCACACAGGTCAATCTTTCAGCTGTCCCTACTGTGCTATGGGTAATGTGTCCACATGAGCCTGTGACCAACTCTGCTGGATCACTTTGCAAAACTCGTGGCCAGTCAGGGCATCACTCAGGCAAATATGGAAACACTGCTCATCTGTCCTTTACTCAGTGGAAAATGGGAGGATTTTGGAATTGTAACAGGAGCACACCTTTGTTTAATCATCAAAGTGATACCCAGGTAGGAATAGATCCACTGCAGGAGATGCTGACTTTTCAGGTGTCTTTTCTTGACACTTGCAGGAAGAAATGAACCCAAAGCAGAACAAGAAACACAATATAAAGGGGGAACAGGATCCATCTTACCTGCCTGACATGACTCTGGGTACAGACAGGGCCTTGGTCTCAGCTGTTGTGAGATTAACAGAGAGATCAGCTCTTTTTGATGGTGATTCCAGCCAGGGTAGGTGGAACAGTCACATTCCAGGAGAGGTCAACTTCATCTCTTCTCAGCATGGAGAAGAAAAGCCTCTGTGAAACCTTCACTGTGACCTTCCAGTACTTGAGGGGTGTTTATAAAAAAGAGGGAGTGTGAGGTTTTACAAGGGCAGAATGTTATAGGACAAGGAGGGATGGTTTTAAACTAAAGGAGAGGAGTTTCAGATCTTCTGTCAGCAAGAAATTCTGTGCTATGAGGGTTGGGAGGCCCTGGCACAGGTTGCCCAGAGAAGCTGTGGCTGTCCCATCCCTGGAAGTGTCCAAGGCCAGGTTGGACGGGGCTTGGAGCAACCTGGGATAAGAAAGATGTCCCTGCCCATGGCAGGGGGTTGGAATAAAATGATCTCTAAAGTCCCTTCCAACCCAAACCAATCTTTCATGATTCTTCTCATTGACTGGGGAGGGTCCCCTGGTGAGTAGTTTCCATGGGATATCTTGATTTTCAGTTCCTCAAAGTTCAGTAAAGAATTCCATGGTTGGAAACTTGTTCAAAACTCTGTATCTGCATTTCTTTATAGGTAAGAAAAATCAAAGCTTTCTCTCCCTGTCATGTGTTTCCACTTGGTGGATGACATGGAAGTTTCTGACCCTCCAGTGCCCCTCACAGAACAGATGTTTGTGAGAAGAGAGTATCCAATTCACAGGAAGTTTATAAAGAGAGTCACAACAAGATTAATTTCCTACTTCACACAACGACTCCTCTATTAGGAGATTCTTGAATATTTAATTATTAATATACATTATTAAAGAACACTGCAGGATTCACGGACACACATGGAGTAAGGCACACCCCTAAGGTTACAGACAGTCTGACAACTGCAGAAATGTCCAATATTTTTAAAGTGTTGAATTCAGCCCTGAATTTGTGAATGGATGAATTTTGCACCCCGCTAGAAAGCACTTTTCTCTGATTTTAGACAATTTTCAGATTAAACGGCTTCTTTATTCTGTGCCATCTTGCTCCACTAGTGACTTAAAAATTAGGATCATGACCAGGATAAGGGGACTGCTATTCTTAAGTACAGGCATTTCCAGCTCCAGAAACTTGCTATAAGCCAGTCAAAAAAATTCCAGCTGAAAGAATTTTGTTGGGAAAAGGTAGATCCCAAACTGATAGAAACTCCACATGAATTTTTGACGAGGGGGTTGATTTTTATTTTTCATCTGTAGAAAACCAAAGCTGAAACATTTCACTTTGTTCTTCTCCTAAAAATAGACACTTCCATTTTTTTTTATTATTTTCTTTTAATTTGAATTGATGTTCCATTTAGATATTTTTTTTTCAGCTGTGCTGAGGAAACACATTATAAAGATTGAAAACAACATGAAGAAATTCATTGTGGGCGGAAGACAACATTCATTTAAACTCGGATGTGCCGGGCTTGCTCCCCTGTTTGTTTGTTTTCCATTTTCAGTGAGCTGGTTTTCTTTTGTTTTTCTTAGCCTCATTTCAGATCTGCCTCCAACTTGTTCATTTCTTTGCTTACCTTGTGGAATTGGCAGCAAAAAATGAAATACCAGTTATTCCCATATCTCTGATTCGGAAATAGCGCAGCACGATCAGTGCCTGAAGGGGTCCAGAAATTGCTGTAGATCTCCAGATAACAGTTTGATATAATTGAGAATAAGTAACAGACATGATAGAAATAACAATAGAGCAATAATAATGAAATTAATAATAATAATAGTAATAATAGAGGCGAGAAGTTTTTCCAGAAAAGCTGTGGCTGCCTCATCCCTGGAAGTATTCAAGGCCAGGATGGGGTTTGGAGCAACTTGGGACAGTGGAAGGTGTCCCTGCCCATGGCAGGGAGGTTGGAACTGGATGATCTTTAAGGTTCTTTCCAACCCAAACCATTCTGTGGTTCTCTGGGATTCAAGCAGTTGGGGATCAGTGGGTGTGAATAAGTGAAACCCCAACTCAGTGCCTTCCCCGGCCAAACCTCTTCTAAAATCTCCACCTTGGGTGAATATCAGGTTTCACTTACTGCTCCCATCTTAATACCTCTCTGCCCCTCTCAGACTTGGCAGTGGTTGGCCATGGGGTGTTCAGCACTGCCCTGGTCTCTGATGTCATTGCTGTCCCCAGATCTGCAGCAGAGACCATGAGATGCTGTTTTTCCAAGGAAGTCATTCTGCCAACCAGGAGAGGAGCAGCAGCTGCTGGGCTTGTCTCTCAGGGATCACAGTCTCACCCACCTGACTTGATGCACTGCAGTTGATTTCCAGTCTCAGTTACTACTGGGCTGGAACAAGGCCATGGATAATATGCATTGGACAGAGATGGTCCTGGGGTTGGAAGAGTTTCATCCACTCCCAGGCAAACAGGCATTGTCCTATGAGTCTGTAAGTCTTGCTTTGATAAAGAATCATTCCTTGAGCTTCTACTGCATCATGAGCATTCATGGAATCAAAAAATATCCTGAGATAGAAGGGATCCACGAGGATCATTGAAGTCTCACTCCTGGCTCTGCACAGGGCAGTCCAAGAATACCACCCTGTGCCTGAGAGTGTTTTCCAAACACTTCTTGAGTTGTCAGGCCTGGTGCTGTGCCCACTGCCCTGGGGAGCCTGTTCAGTGTCCAACCACCCTCTGAGGGAAGAACCTTTACCTGATATCCAACCTAAACCTCCCCTGACACAAATTCAGGCCATTCCCTGCTATTCTGTCACTGGTCCCCACAGAGCAAAGATCAGTGCCTGCCCTTCCTCCTCCCCTCATGAGGAAGCTGTAGCTGCAGTGAGGTCTCCCCTCAGTCTCCTCCAGGCTGAACAAGCCAAATGACTTCAGCTATTCCATGTATATCTTCTCCTCTAGACCCTTTTAGACCCTTCCTTCTTTGCAGCACTCCTTTGGACACTTTCTAGTAGCTTTACATTCTTCTTTATTATATTTTGGTGTCCAAAACTACACAGTACTCTGAATTGATATGGTTGACTGATAGACTTCTGAGCTGAACCTCTGAAATTCAGCCAGAGGATCCTGTTCCCCTCTGCTCAGAGATGCAAAGCCAGCCCAGCACTAATAAAGACAGATTAGCAGGAGGTCTGGACTTTGCTTTCTGCTACAACTGGGGGTGGAGCACAGTGTGAGGCAGATATCCTTAATCTGCATGAGGACATGTCTTTTAGAATCATAGAATAGAATCATAGAATGGTCTGGGCTGGAAGGGACCTTAGAGATCATCCAGTTCCAACCCCTTGCCATGGGCAGAGGCACCTTCCACTAGCCCAGGTTGCTCCAAGCCCTGTCCAACCCAGCCTTGGACACTTCCAGGGATGGGGCAGCCACAGCTTCTCTGGGCAACCTGTGCCAGGGCCTCCCCACCCTCACAGAGAAGAATTTCTTCCTAATATCTAAATCTAAACCTACACTCTTTCAGTCAGAAACCATCCCCCATGTCCTATCACTACATGGCCTTGTAAAAAAGTCTGTTTCCATCTGTCCTGTAGACTCCCTTCAGGTACTGGAAGGCCACAATTAAGTCACTTGTGAAATCTGAAGCCTTCTCTTCTCCAGATTGAACAATCCCAATTCTCCCAGGCTTTTCTCCCAGCAGAGCTGCTCCATCCCTCTGATCATCTTGGTGCCTCCCCTGGACTCGCTCCAACAGCTCCATGTCCTTCCTGTGCTGGAACCCCAGAGCTGGATGTATCTCTGCAGGTGGGGTCTCACTAGACCAGAGCAGAGGGACAGAATCCCCCCCTCACCTGCTGCCCACCCTGCTTTTGATGCAGCCCAGGACACAAGTGGCTTTCTGGGCTGCCGGTCAGTGTTCATGTAGAAAACACCTTTCAATTCTAACTTTTGGGAAGAGGAATATTCAGAACTGGCTTTGTTGAAATCCATGCTGGAAACACATCTGATCCGGTTAGATGGACTGTGGGGGTTGATTTGAAGCAGGACACTTTGGTAGGCTGAACACAATTCTGGAGTGGTGCCCTCAGGGCTGTGGCAGCACCTTCTGCAACTTCATTTGTCTGTGCTGCCCTGCCTGACAAACAACAGCTCCTGAACTGAGAAACAGGCTCCATCACAGCTCCTCTGCCTTCCCCCTAGTCTGAATAACAACAG
>JAWWLV010000088.1:149929675-149971669 GCA_035041135.1 Platyrinchus mystaceus
TCTTTCTTTCTTTCTTTCTTTCTTTCTTTCTTTCTTTCTTTCTTTCTTTCTTTCTTTCTTTCTTTCTTTCTCTCTCTTTCTCTCTCTCTCTTTCCCTCTTTCCCTCTTTCTCCCTTTCCCTCCTTCCCTCTTTCTCTCTTTCTTTCTTTCTCTCTCTCTTTCTCTCTTTTTTTTCTTTCTCTCTTTCTTCTTTTTCTCTCTTTCCTTCTTCTTTTTCCCTCTTTCTTTTGTCTTTTCTTTCTCTGAATAAGCAGCTCGAGATGGTCAGGACCAGAAGACAGACTGTTACCAGACTCTTAGTCCTTTTTAGATTTGCTAATTATTCAGTCATCACCTTGTCCATAAAGTATTTGGTACAGGGTCACATTCTTCCAGGGACTTTTCCAACCATCCGTCCCCATCCAAGGTTCTCTCAGCCTTGGACAGGGAACCAGCTGTGGCCCAGCCAGGGTCTCTGTCTAAACCAGCTTTTCACTAACCAGTTTGACACTTTTCTTGTGGTTTTTTCCTGCATTGGAGACATTTCCACAGGGTACCCAACACTCTGCATGTGTTTCACAGTTATATTTAGCCTGAAAGTATCTGACTCAACAAGTAAGAAAGATTCATCTTTACAGATATGTATTATTCTGATGAAGGCAGACACTGAAGATTGGTATAAAATCTATTGTTCCAAATTCCTTTGGAAATTGCTAAAAAACCCAACACAATCCAAAAAAAACAATTTTGTGGCCTAGTGTTGTGCTTGCTTAAAATTTCTGATTTGAGTTGTCATCTGGTTTAGTGATCAGCCCTTCCTTCTAAAAGTCAGTCCCTTCTGAGCAGAACCAGCAATTTCTCCTTTCTGTGCTGGAAGTCACACGTGGGCACCCTTTTAAACATGCATGGGTGAATTTGTTCTTCATGGATTTGCCTAAATCTGTATCAATGGAAAGACATCCACTATGGAAAACAAGAGAGGTGCATCTCCACCACCCACTTACCAGCTGTGCAGAGTGTCTGTGCCAAAAGGAGCATATTTGCCCAAAAATAAGGCCATGCTCATGTGCACATGAGGGCCCATTGCTACAGCAAGGCCGTTTCTTTGCCAGTTGTGATTGTTTGAGGGTTTATTTTCTAACTGTGAAGCACAATCAGGTTTATGGTGCAAAAGGCTGGAACAAAGATATATCTGCTTTGCAGACAAAGGCCCCTGCTCGTCTGTCCTTATCAACATCTCTATCAGTCGTGACCAGCATTGCACAAGCTCTGAGTCCTCCTGGGGGAGTGTAGGAAACCCAGAAAATAAGTTTGGCATTGTTAAAATTTTGATATATTCCATGAATTTCTGTCCTGCCTGTGCCCTCCTTCAGCAGAGCTTCAAGGAAGGCAGAGCAGAAGGAGTGTTTTTGCCCCAAAACCTTTACAGTTTTCAGTGTCTGACAGCATTAAATGGCTTCAACACCATCACACATGTAAAAACATTATAGCTGTGCTATTGGACTAAAGATTTTAGTGACACAGGGAAAGACACGGTGACTTCCAAGTTTTCCATGCAACTTGAAGTAAAGCAGCTTACTAAGGAAAAAGAAAGTGGAGTGAGGGAAGGAATATGCAGCTGTATTGAGTAGGATGTTCTGAGTCTCTTCCAATTATTTCAAGTCATTCCTACACTCCTGTGAAGTTGCTGATTTGGGGAGTTTGAGCATCCCTGGAGATCCTTTATTCCCATTTCACCAAACCTTCACAAGCTCCTGGGCTTTCTCTGGCAGGGTTGCACTGGAGTCAGTGATAAAGTCATAGAATCTTAGAATTATTAAGGTTGGGAAAGATCTACAAGATCATCAAGGAGTTGAAGGAAAACTGATGTGGTTTCTGGGACAAAACATCCAGAAATGAGTGTTCTCATGTGCCTACACAGCAGCAAGTGCAGAAAACCAAGGCTGTGCCTGCCAAAGGTATGTGAAAAATTTCTGTGTCCCTTGAAATGGGACATATTTCTCACCCTTTGCTTGAAATTAAAAAAAATCAAGTGACACAAGTCTCCAGCACCAATGGATACCTCAGGATGGGCTTCAGCCTGTTCTGTTGATCCCAAACTTACACCTGTGGATCTGATACCCACCCTCAGACATTCTCTGTCATCCTGTGAGACTTTTGTGTGGTGAGGAATGGGAAGATCAAGAAGGAAATCAGCAATATTTGTCAGTAAATGTCAGGTTTTATGTTAAAACACTTTTATTAGAAAGAAACCAAAAAAAATAATAAACAAACCTGGTTCATTGTATTCTAAATGAGCCTTTTAATAGAATGGCTTTCTCCAATTGAAATGTAGGAAGGAATTTATGCAGGGGGAAAGGACAGATTTAATCAGCACATGGGATTTTAGGTTGTGTTGCCAAGTCTGATCAAGGTGAGGCAGGACTGGAGACACAGCTGGGAATGGCCCCAGAATCATTTGCTCCATCACCACATTTCTGGACCATGATTGTTCATCTCCTCAGGTCCAGGATTTCCAGAGCGGACAAACAGCAGCCTTTCCCTACATAAATGGTTCTAATGTGCCTCTTGGATTGCCTTCCAAATTTTCCAGCAGCCTCCAAAAGCTGTGTCCAAACCCAAAGCCTCTCTAACCAGAGTGGGAGATGGTTCCTAGAGTTTGTGGCCTCCCTGGGTATGGTGGAACATGTCCTTGAGTATAAATGGTCTTGCTTTCTATTAAAGTACATAATGAAAATAATGAGCTAGATTTCACTCAAATTCCACCAATTGCCTTCATTTCTAGCAGTAAAATGGCCTGTAAATTGTGAGGGCCATACAAAATAAAAAGGAAAAATAAAAAAACAAAAGAGAAAATGCCATACAACAGTTGCATTGCTTGCATATTTTGAGGTTAACATGACTTGACTGTGTCTCCTAAGCTTATTTAAACATTTAATTTTGTTTTCTTGTTCTGTCCCTGAGTACATATGGATTTCACAGAGGTTTAACAGGACAGAAGAAAGTTCCTCGTAATTGAAACAGGCTTTCTGCACGTCAGGATGTTTTGTTCAACACTCTGAGGGAGAAAAACATGTTCTTTCTGTCTAAAGTGACTTAATTTCAGATTAAAGGGAACAGCTGTGAGGAGGGAGAGAAGTCTTCTTTGGAAGAGCATCACCAACAAAACAGTTGCTGAAATCTGTTTGAAGGCAACAATCTTGAAACTTTACGTTTAATAATACAGGGAAAACAGAGAACTCATGCAGCATAAATCATAAAATCACAGAATCACAGAATCACAGAATCACAGAGTCATAGAATGGTTTGGGTTGGATGGGACCTTCAAGGTCATCTACGTCCATGGGCAGGGACACCTTCCACTATCCCAGGTTGCTCCAAGCCCCATCCAACCTGGCCTTGAACACTTCCAGGGATGGAGGAATCCACAAGGTCTCTGGGCAACCGATTTCAGTGTCTCAACACCCTTCTAGTAAAGAATTTCTTCCTAATATCTAATCTAAACCTACCCTCCTTCAGCTTAAGACCATTGCCATTGTCTTATCACTCCTTGCCCTTGTCCCAGGTCCCTCTGCTGTTCTCTTGGAGCCCCTTTAGGCACTGGAAGGGGCTCTGAGGTCTCCCCAGAGCCTTCTCTTCTCCAGGTGAACACCCCCAGCTCTCCCAGCCTGGCTCCAGAGCAGAGGGGCTCCAATGGCCTCCTCTGGACTCATCCCAACAAGTTGATGTCTCTCCTGTGCTGGGAAGCCCAGAGCTGGATGCAGCACTCTGGGTGGGACCTCACCAGAGCAGAGCAGAGTGGCAGAATCCCCTCCCTCACCTGCTGCCCACTCTGCTTTGGATGCAGCCCAGGACTCAGATCTCTGTGTTTAGAAATGTCGCTGGAGCTGCAGAACTTCTGAACTTTGCTGGAAGCCTTTGCAGAGTGTTTGTGAGCACGTGGAGCACTGAAGGATGAGCTCTGTGCTGGTACCACGTGGCTCCACAGCCAGGCTTGTCCCAGCTGCTCTCAGTGATTTATGGCAGGAGACTTGATAAACCATCTGATAAATGATTCCTCCATTATCATAAACAGACAAGGCCCAGCATAGATTATAATTACAGCTGAGAGAAAACAAAACAAAACAAAAAAACCCCAAACAAAACAACAACAAAACCAACCAACCAAAACAAAACAAAACAAAAAAACCCCAAACAAAACAACAAAACCAACCAACCAACAAAAAAAAACACCAAAAACCCCAACAAAATCAACAACTTAAAAAAAAAAAAACCCAAACCCAAAAAAACCAAACAAACACCCCAAAACAATGACAACAACAGCAACAACAAAACCCAAGAAAAAAAACATTCACAAAGGTTACGATGCTGAGTTTGGGTGAATGGTTTATTTAATCTTAATTTTTTGTCTTATCTTACTCAGAATTAATCCCACCTTCCCTTGAAGGGCTTCCAAAGTAACTTCAATAAGCTCTCCATTTTGGGATAAATATGTTTTACATATGTTTATGTCAAATGATCTACATAGTCACATAATCAGCCTTTGGTTCTCACATGAATGGAAATCTGTGGTTTTCCGATCACTCTATTTGACCCAAACATCCTGAAATCAAAGGAACACATCCTGAAAGGTGCTGAGCCCTCACCAACTCCACAGGTTTCTGTGGGAGCCTGGTAGCACTTGATCTTCCAAGGATTAGGCTTAGGAGATGATTTGAAATGTTTCAATCTGAAAAAAAAATGAGGTTGTAAACCTCTAATGTGTGAAATTTTGGAGTTTTGGCTTGGTTTTGTGGGGGTTTTTTTGTTATGTTTCTGACATCAGTGAAGAGCTGACTTGGATCCTTGTATGTAAATAAATCAAGTAAAATTCAGTCCCTGGGTGTTGGGAACATGGGGCAAGAAGATGACTGTGGTGGGTTCACCCTGGCTGGGTGGCATCAAAGGCACTTTTTCACTCCCCTCAGCTGGAGAGGGAAGAGAAAATATAAGAAATGCTCATGTGTCAGGATAAGGGCAGGGAGAGATCCCTCACCACTTACTGTCACGGGCAAAACACACTCAACTTGGGGAAATCATTTTATTGCCAGTTAAATTGGAGTAGGATAATGAGAAATAAATACAAATCTTCTTTAAAAATCTTCCCCTTCACCTTCACTCCTGATTTTCTCTGTTCCACCATGAGCAGCCATGGGCTCACAGCTGCCTCACCATGGGCTGCAGGGAATTCCTGCTCCAGTACCTGGAGCAGCTCCTGCCTCTCCTTCTTCACTCACCTGGGTATTTTCAGGGCTGTTTCTCTCCCATCTTCTCTCTCCTCTCTTAGGTTGGAGTTATACACATCTTTTTTCCCCCCCACACACCTTCTTAAATCTTAAATCCCAGAGGTGCTGCCACAGATGCTGATGGGCTGGGCCTTGCCCAGTGACAATTCCATCATGGGACTGGTTGGCATTGACTCTGTTGGACATGGGAGAAGCTTCTAGAACCTTCTCCTAGAATCCCACCCTCCACCACCAGAAGCTTGCCAGGCAAACCCAACTCAACAACCCACAGATCTGTTCATTTACTGGTTGGGATTATTTATGAATTCCTGTTGGAGGTGCCACCTTTTAGTGGGCTCGTTGGCTGTGTGGAATTTTAAATGTGGAGGGAGGAAGTGTTCCTGATGAACACTTTTTTTTTTTTTTTCTCCATTTCAAAGTGTTTTTATTTAACTTCAGGTGTAAGAGTCATTTCTTCTGCTGCAAGAGGGGAGAAGATGTGTGTTTGCCCCAGCTCTGGCCAGAAACATCAGCAGATCTGATGCAACACCAGTACTTCAGTTATTAAAAAGCTTCAATTAATAAAAAGCTTTGATTAATAAAGTCCCTTCACTGTGTTGCTTCAATAAACCAAATACCCATCAGGAAGAGAAAGAAACTTGCTATCAGTTGCATATTAGATTGATAGGGTTCTTATTTGTCTTTGGGCACAAGTATCAGTTAATTGATATTGGACATCAGTGTGTGGAACTGTTTTTCTGTAAGAAGGAGAAAAAAAGGGGAAAAAAAATCCTAAACATTGCTGTTTAAATATTATTTTGAATTTTTAAAGCTAACCTAGTGATACTAAAGCAATAGCAAAGGGGGGATCTGTATTGAAATCAAAATCTTTTGGCTGGCCTGAACTAAACTCACATTCACACGCCCAGCTGCTGGTTTGTGAAAACGATCTCGGAATTTTGAGCTCATTTCAGGCTTTTGTGACAGCCACTTGAGGTATCTTCAACTTTTTCTTCCAGTATGGAAAATTGTTTTCCTTGTTCAACTCTCCAGGTATCATCCCTGTGAAAGGGGATAGACAATCCTATACAACACAGAGGGGATTTTGCATTTCAAGCTCTGCCTGCCAGTGCTCAGGCAAGGAGGCTTTTCTTGCTTCCTCCATTGATTTAGGATTTTCATTCTGAGCGCGTTGTAACTACAAGGAAATGAAATTCTCTCGCTTTCTGCTAAAATAAGAAGATTTACTCGGGGAAACAACTCTGTAAATACCACGTACTGCCATCTATGGCTCTGCTTGGGAAGCACATTGGCCGGGAGAGCCCTGCAAGCGAAGCTGCTTTACATCGACAAAGAAACCTTTTGTTCTGACCGAGGCTTTAAACAAGTGGCTCGAAGCTTCCAACAGCTGTTGTGGGAAAATGAAGTTCCCAGGGGAGGGGAATCCCAATCCATCCCACTCCTACCGGTTTGGTTGCCAGGGTCAGCAAGAGATGCTCGGAGCGTGGAGAGGGGTTGCAGGTCGGCAGAAAAGCACCTGAAGAGCAGCACAAAGGAATTCCAGCCACTCCAGATGGGAAATTGGCTTCCTCAGTGATCCAATTTAAATGCCTCTAACTCTAAAACCTGCAGGATGGGGAATAAACAAGAGGAATTGGAGATGTGCATAAGCCTGCAGGGCTGTGATCTTACTGGAGATGTGGTGAGATAGTCCCTGTGACTGGATTGGGATGAATCCTGTGACTGGAGTGTTGGAATGGAAGGACAGAGGCTCTTTAGGAAGGACAGGCATGGGAGATGAGGAGGGGGTGTCACCCTGGATGTCAGTGACCAGCTGGAGCACATGGAGCTCCTTTTGGGATGGAAGAGGAGCTGAAGCAGAGCTTATGGGTCAGGATTAAGGGAGGGCAGGGACAGGTGACAGTAGAGTGGGGATCTGCTGCAGGCCACCCAACCAGGAGGATCTATGGGGCTTTGAAAAACCTGGCCTAGTGGAAGGTGTCCCTGCCTACGAGGGGGGGTTGGAACAAGATGGTCTCGAAGGTCCCTTCCAACCCAAACCATTCTGTGACTGTTACTCATGCTGCAATTATTATTACCATTGCTATTTTTAGAACGTGTTCAGCACTTTCCCTCTTGTAAATAAAGTTTCTGAACAAGGATGAGGAAGAGCTGAGCACTTGTTAGAGAAATTCCCTTTATGTGGCCAGTCGGTTTTGGCTTCACTGGCAATGGTGTCACTCTGGGCA
The DNA here is from genome assembly GCA_035041135.1 of Platyrinchus mystaceus. NCBI lineage: Eukaryota > Metazoa > Chordata > Aves > Passeriformes > Tyrannidae > Platyrinchus > Platyrinchus mystaceus. The sequence continues at coordinate 149,937,168 of JAWWLV010000088.1, forward strand.
CTTTGCTTTTACCCTCACACTCTTGGTCCTCAGCCTCTGGTTCCTGGATCTTCACCAGCTTTTGGCCTTGCCAAAAGGAGGAGGAATCCCTCTCCCTCCATAGTCTGGCCAGAAGTGATGTGTAAAGCTCCTGTGACCCCCAGGGGGATGGACACATGGAAGAGGTGGGGGGAAGAGGTAAAGGAAGCTGGAACCACAGCAATTGCAGGTGGTCATTATGGGATGGGAAGGCAGCAGAAGGATGTCATGAACATCTCCTCCCCACCTCTTCTGTTCCTAGTCAGGGAGTGGGGAAAGAGAAAAGCTCAGGATCAGTTCAAAGCTCTGAAAAAAGAGAAGAACTGTGGATATTTAGTCTTGGGGCTCCATCACTCCTTCCTGCTGCCAGAGCCAGCACCACAAACGCTTTCAGGCGTGGTTTCTGTCCTCTCCCCTTGATGACCCCAGAGCTTTGGAACTTTAATGAGTGGCTTCTTCATCAACATTTCAGTCACTCATCCAAGCTCCATCCACCATCACTGGCCATGGCTGTGTGTGCTGGTGCTTGTTCCCCCCATTAGGACTCTTTTGGCCCCCATGAAGTTCTCCCCTGACCCTGGTGTGCAAAGCAGGCTGGTTAAGGGAGTGGGCTGGAGTTAGGATTTTCCATGCTGTCACTTGGGAAGCTGGGACTGCTGCCCTGCCTCACTTTACAAGTCTGGAAAATGGGCTTGATGCTAAATTCCCATTTCAGGAGGAGTCTTTTTGCAAGTTGTCCAAGAATGGAGGACTTTGAGCCAAGACACTCCTTGAACACAGACAATTCCTTCACTTAATAAATACAACACATGTGAGGAAGAACAGGACTTTCCTCCTTTGCCCTTAGGAGAGGCTGTGATTGCTGGGTTTGACATGTGAACATTAACACTCCTGAGCAGCTCCTGCCAGCAGAAACCACAGCTGGTGACAGGAATGAAAAGTCATTAGAAATGTGTATAAAAAAATGATGACAACAACAACAAAAGGGAGGTGGAAATGACAAGCCAGCAGCCATGTGAGAGGGGGGCAGTGGGAAAATCCCTTTCAGGTCCTGTGTAAAGCTGAGTTATTCCATGTTAGCCTTCAGCAGAAGGATGTGGCTGGCTGGAAATTTGAAATGTTTAAGCAGATCTTTAACCAGACACAATGCAAGGTGCTATAGATGTAAACACAGTGGTATCTGTTGCTGGAGGGAAAGTAAACTGATTACTTACAAGCTGTCCTCCTTTGCAGTTATCCTCTTCAAACACATCCTTTGGGAATCCCAGGCATTCCTTTTTTTTTTTTCCTTGACATTCTCATTTAAACCTCCAATGGTTGGGGCTGCCCCTGGACGGAGGGGGCTCTTCCAACAAGCTGAACTCAGTTTCTCTGCATTGGAATTGTGCTTCCAGCAGATTTTAGAGGCAGATGTATCATTCCAGTGGCACCACAATCCTACCTTTCCAATGTGGGAGGTGGGAGGACAGAGTTAACAAACCTAAACCAGCTCTGAACAGTTCCCAGCCCAAACAGCCTATTTCCATCTGTATGAGGTGCTTCAAAAGAAGGTGGAAAAACTGGGCAGATAGAAAATATTTTTGTCTCTCTTTCATGTCTCTCTCATGTACTTTGTAGTCGGAGACCCACTTAGGCCCCCGAAGCAGCTTAATCCTTCTCCCAAAATCTCTTTGCAGATTCCCAGGGGTGCTGCATTTATCCATGGATATTCCCATGCCATTTTTTGCTCTTGACCAGTGTTGCCTCTGACAACAAGAGGCATTTTCTTGTGCAGTAAGTGTGTTCTAAATTCAAAGTGTTTGTAAGGGTAGAGGGTTTGTTTATCTCTATTGAGTTTGCTGGGGGGGGGGACAGGGGTTGACAGAGGGAAGTGGAAAATTTCAGCTGGATCCAACTCAAGCTTTTCAATCTCCAAAACCCAGACAGAAAACAGACCATGGACAAAGGCCACAGAGCAGAGAAGAGAATGATGGTTGTCTCTTGGTTGTGTTTTTGAACAGCAAAGCCAGTGTTTGTCATAAAACCCACCCAGCACCTCCCCAAATGTTGTCATGGGTGGGTTGGCCTTATAGCACCACCAAGATGGTCTGGGGATGATGTGTCCCAGAAGCTGTTGGGCCTTCTAATCCCTGTTTTTGCTATTCCTGTCTGCTTCTTTTTCCTCTGGGAATGACACTGGAAGGTCCTGGTGGTGCCCTGGGAAACCTCAAGAGTTATCACACCATCCTGTGATGGGACAGAGGTTGCCAGTTTGGGCTGAGCTGAGGCCTTTTGGTTATTTCTGCACAGTTTCAAGCAGAACAGGACTGGGATCTCTGTTCTAAGTCTTTCTGTGTCATAAATAAATCATACAGCCCCAGGGTTGGGCAGGGTGGTCCCAGCAAGGCACCTCCATGGGGAGCAGGGGGGATAACCACAAAAAAAAGGTGTCCTTATATGTGTTGTTTTATGAGTACAGATCATTCTCCCTGTGGATTACATGCTATGGTTGTGTTGGCAGGATGGAAGGAAGGGTATATGTCTCCCCAAAGGCCAATTTCTGGGAGACCTGATGTTTTGAGACCATCTCTTGCTCTGTAAACAGACTTCTTTGCTCTGCAAATATCCTACATGAGTGAATTTCACAGATCCCTGTGCGTTATGGTGAAGTTATTTCCTCTTCCTCACTTCACAGATGTGCAAAACCAAAGAGAACAGGCGAGTTATTGCATTTGGTTACCTCAGCCCATTGCAGACCCCAAATCCTCCACATGTCCTGTTCAGTGTTGCAGCTCACCCTCAGTTCTCCCTGGAGGGCACACAGTGAGAAATGAGGAACTCAGACCTCTCTTCTCTTCATTCTTAAGGTGTGGGTCATGTTTACCCTTTTGTTAAATGAGGGTCTGGGGACTCACAAACTTCTCTACTTAGGGCTGGAAAGAAATGGGCTGCAGGGACATTTTTCAGCATCTTTGGACAACGCTCTCAGGCACGTGGGTTGTCCTGTGCAGGGCCAGGAGCTGCACTTGATGATCCTTGTGGGTCCCTTCCAGCTCAGGATATTCTATGATTTTATGATCCATTGCATTGTGTACAGTTCCCCATTCCCACAAAGATGTGTTTTCCATCACTCCCCATTGCAGCAACAGGGACTGAAAACGGGGTTTAGTTTTGTCAGGGGCACTTTCTGGCACTTCTTCCTCGTGCTGAGCTTCTTTGCTCTGCAACACAGGAGAGATTCCCAGCTGCACCTTGCTCTGTCTGGCCTCCCCAAGCACAAGACAGGGAAGGTGAGTGTCCCTCACTCCCCCCACCAGCCCAAAAGTGAGGCAGAGCTGCCCCATGGGGCTCACAGGGGCAGGAAACGCTGCTCGGGCTCCTCTTCCCAAGCACCCCCGGTTTCCCTCTGAAGCTTTCCCCTCTCCTGCTTGCACCTGCCAGGGCTGGAAAGAGAGAAAGAGAGAGAGAAGCTGGAGAAACAGAGAAGAAATCCTTGGGGCCTTCGGAGGAGCAGGGAAGCCTTCTTGCAGGAAAACAAACTCCCGAAAGGCTGGAGAGAGAAAGGGAGAGATTTCCATTCGGAGCATGCACGGCGCTAATCCAGCATAGCCGCCTGTCGGCTAAAAACACGCATTTCAGGCCCCAGCTGCCCCTTTGCTCCAGTCCCTGCTTAACTGGAGATGTCACAGATGCCTTTGGCCAGCGATGCTGCAGTGCTGGCTGGGGATGAGGAGAGGCTGGTTCACTGCGCTCCACCACAGCCAGGGCTTGCTGCTCAGCTCCCCTAAAGGAAGGATTTTCTCTCTTTTCTCCTTCCCTGCGAAGTTTTTTTAGGGATACAAGACGTTTGAAGGCATGGAAACGAGGGTAAAAGGGCTGGGTGAGGTGAAGGGAAAGGAAGAAAGGGGAAGAAGGCCGAGGGAAGGGGGTGGAGGTGCCCTGGAGAGTTTCTGGGGGGAGAATAAGGGTGTTCTTCACCCTCCCTGAGGCAGAGAGATAAAGGCTGATGGAAGATAAAATCTTTACCTCTGCCCCTCGAGCAGGTCTGTGCCGTCCAATGCTGGGGGGCAGCAGCCCCGGGCAGGGAGGGAGGTGATTTTGTCAGGGAAAGGGTTTGGTTTCCCCCTTTTGGAGCAGAAAAGGTTAAAGACAAGGGGCAGGCCCTGAAGTCTGACAAGATTCTGAAGACCCCCAGCTCTTCCCCCCTTCTCGAGCCTTATCCCTCTCCCCTCCACCCTCTTCCCAGACCCCCTCCTTTTGCTCGGGAGGCTCCTCATTCCCGGGGAACCTTCCCCGAGCTGTAAAGCCGGAGGCAGCACCTTTAGCCCGAAGCTGCTGGGGTGCAGCCTGAGCCTTTCACCCCAGCCCATCTCCTCCTCCTCCTCCATCTGCTCAAACTTTCCCTTCCCCCCCACCCTCCTGCTACCCCTGGGGTGTTACATGGATACGATATTCCCCACACACACACACCCCATCCCCCCAATATTTTGGGTTAACGGAGCAAGGAGTTGGGGAGGATGCCAGGAAAGAGGTAAAAATCAAACCGTTAGGAAAGGGTTAATGGCTGTCGCCGTCTCCTGCCCTGGTGCAAAGCCACGGCCAAACCGGGGTGCTGGGGGTGGTCCCCCCATCACCGCCCTCCCCTCCATCACCCCCCCGCCCTTCGGGCTGAGGGGCTGGGGGACCCACCGCCCCGGTGGTCCCCGCCGCCCCCTGTCCCGTGTCCCGTCCCCCTCCGCAGGCTGTGAGCTCCGGAAAGGCTCCAGGGAGGGCGGTAGGAGAGCCCCCCAGCCCCCCTGTCCCCGCCGGTACCCAGGCAGCGCCGAGCCGCGTCTCTGCGCATCCCTCTGCGGGCGAGCGGCACCTCTCCGCGCCGAACCTCCGCAGGTTTTTTGGGGAGCGGGGAGGGGAGCAGAGCCCTCGCCATCCTCACCACCACCTTCCCGGCTCCCTCTTCACCTCCTGGCTCCCCGCTTAGGGCTAAGCTGTCCCGGGGAGGCTGCGCTGCCCGGGCTCCAGCGCGCTCCGGCTGTCGCTGGGCTCCTCTGCTCCATCCATCCATCTATCCATGCATCCATCCATCCATCCATCCATCCATCCTGTAGGCTAGCGGAGCATGCCCGATGCGATACCGTGTCAGTTCGGGTCCTTGCCTATAGCTGCCTGTTTTACAAAGCTCCGATCCGTGCCTGTGCGTGTGTATGTGTGTGTGCATTTCATCCCTCCCTCCTATCCCTCCCTCCCTCTCTCTCTCTCTCTCTCTCTCTCTCTCTCACTCACTCTAATGTGTGATCTGGAAAGCTTATAAAAGCCTGATGTAATCCTTAATGCAGCCCCTGGCTACAAAGACTGGATCTAGTTTCACAGAGAGAGATTCAGAAGCAGAATTTAAAAAAAGAAAAAGAAAAAAAAAAAAAGAAAAGTGGGGGGAGAAGAGAGAGAAAGAAGGAAAAGCAGACGAGTGGATTTTAAACAAACATCTTTCTGAAGAAGACCATTCTTGCTCCTCGCTGCTGGGAAAGCTACTCTGAACCCTGCTGTATATTTTTTTTTTTTTTTTTTTTTTTTTTTTTTTCCAAAGGAGAAGACTTGATTGTCTGCTTGGATCTAATGATTTACTGGCTTTTAGCTGCGTTTTTCCTCTCTCCTAAGGATTCCTCAAAAAACGGCTTAATTATTTTCAGCTTTCCTCTTCTACCTGCCTGTCTGCAGAGACACCAAAGGTTCTCCCTTCCTTTCCCTCCCCACCCCCATGTATTTTAGGGTGGGTTTTTTTCCCTTTTCCCTTTAATAGATACATATATATATATATATAAATGTGTATGTATATATATATGTAGAGGCGAGAGTGGAGGAAGCGGAGGGAAGGAGAGCTCTGCCATCCTTTGGACTTCACGCGCTGCCCAATGTTGGGCTGGTTACCCCTGGATATGTTGCTGGTTTCCATTTGGAATTTGACAAAAGGAAGAAGGAGGATATAAAACCTGGGGAGCTTGGCAAGGTAAGGGGCTCCCGGCCATCCTTTCTTCTTCCATGGAGGGGAGGGAGAAAGGGAACGCGACTTCTCCGGGCTGCGCTTTGCCTGGAGCGCAGGGGGGGTCTGTCTCCATCCCCAGGGGAGGCACGGATGGGGGCAGCTCTGGGCACCCCCTCCTCTGCTTTTGCCCCTGAAAACATCACCCGGAGGGTGTTTTCGTCCCCTCAGCTCTGCAATTTGGACGGATAGAGCATAATCATTCCCTGACATGGGAAGTTTTAACTTTTGTGCATGCGGGTCCTGTGGGCAAACATCAAGCGGTGGAGGAAAATATTGATGTCTGCAGGATGCGGAGGGGGAAATGCAGTCGTGTCCTGGGGAAAGCAGCTAGGGATTGGGTTATTTTTTTTTTTGGGGGGGGGGAGAAGAAGGCAGCTTTAAGAGGGAAGAGGAGCGGGGAATCGCGGCAGGAGAGCTGCAGAGCCAGCCGGGGCTGAACTGCAAAGTGCTGTGAAGCCGCGGTGCATTCGCGGGCAGCCCTGGGGTCCGGGACTCCTCAGCCTGCAATGTTGGCAAACAAAGTCTCTGAAGGACAGGCAGCTGCCTGCCCCGGGCGTGAATCTGCCCTTATCCCAGCTCCTCGCCTTCCCCTTTTTCCTTGGAGAGGTGTGTGGGGAGGTGGAGGGTCTTTTTTGCTTCGCCGCTTGTGTGGCTCTTACGCAGGGCTGGAGGCAACGGCTGGGGAGGGGTGAGCTCCTGATGTGCCCCCCCCAAATGCCATTTATCAGCACTTTGCTTCACACTGGAGGAGAAAACGAGCCTTTAGCCTGCGTAGAGCTCGGAGTACGGCACAGACACACAGACACACACGCTGCTCCCGGAGCTGTGCTCCTGGGGGATGCTGGCACCCAGGCACGGTTTAGCCTTTCTTTGAGGATGGGGTTGCGGGAGGGGGGTGGTGGTGGCGAGAGAAGGAGTCTCCATCAGGGATGCGTAATTACAAAGCATCTTGTTCTGAATCACCCTGTGTGGGAATGAATCGCAAAATTTGTCTCTCCCTCTTCCCCCACCGCCCCCTTCCCTTTCACGGCCTGACATTCGCTGATGGAGGGTGGCTGTTGATGCATCTTCAGACTTTCACAGAGAGGTGTTTCAGCCATGGCTCTGCCAAGGCTGGAAGGAAAAGGGCAAAAGCGGGATGGAGGGGATCAGGTGGATGTCTCAAAGGGACTTTTCAGCCTGGTTGTGCCCCCGGTCCTGGCCGAGAGCAGCAGCGCTCCCCGAACCGAAGGCTCGGGTTTCAGATCAACTCTGCCAGGTCTCTTCGGTTGTGACTCACACTCAGGTCCCTGATCCTGCCCTGGCCACGGGAAGAACCCCTGTGAATCCGTTGCACAGAGAGGAGGTGGTAGGGAAGGGAACATCAAAGCAAGGTCAAAAGGATGGAGGGCAAAAAGACACCCCCCACACACCCCATCCCTGAACACCCCATCCCTTTGGAGCCGGGGCTTTTCAAGGCTCAGGCTCAACCCACCTCCAGCACCGGGTCTGGCGAGTGCCAGGGCCAGCTGACAGCTGATGGCTGAGGGAGGAGGAAGAGGAGGAGGGGAAGGAGGGGGCTGAGGAAGAGCGGAGCTACTTTGACAGATGCCCAAACCTGCCTGTGCGGCAGAGCGAGAATCGCAACGTCTCCAAAGCCTCCCTGGGAGGGAGCCAGGGGTGCTCGGGGCTCAGGGGGCACCTCCCCAGCCCCGGTACCTGTTGATTAGCTATCGGTTTGCTCTCACCTGGCCGTGCAAAGCCTGAGGGAAGGCGGGAGGGATGAGCCCCCGGCACTCGGCGGAGTTGCCTGGTGACCTCCGCGGCGGAGCGGGGAGGGCTGGGTGTTAATGATGATGACTCTGCTTTGGCTGGTGCTGAAATATCTGTATTATCTATTATCAGCTGGGAGACGAGGCTGGAGGCTTCGCAGAGCTGGGATCTCATCCAAAGTCCGGGCTGCTAAAGGAAACAAACAACTCCCCATGCATATTAAGTGGGTCCCTAATTAATTAATGACTCATTAACCTGGGTCCCACAGTCCTTGTTGTGCGGGAGACCTCGCTGAGGAAGAGGAAGGAGGTCTCAGGGAAGAGCCAGGGAGGTTTTTACCCTGGGAGGGTGCTGAGGAATTGCACCAGCTCTCAGCCAAGCTGCACTGCCAGGGGACAGGGTGGGCACGGCGCTGAGCCAGGCAGGGCACAGGGGACAGGCAGAGGGCTGAGCAGGCAGGACATCCTGTCTGAGGGGGCTCAGAGGGGCATGGGGAGCACGGGGGTGCTGGGGCAGGGGGAGCCAGGGGACCTCCGTGCTCTGCTCTGTGTGATCTAGAGGGGTCAGGGTGCAGCATCGCTTCTGCTGTACAGGGAGAAGGGGAAGGCCAGGAAGAAACTGGATGGGGTAAAAGCACAAGCAGGGTAGGAGCAGGACCCCTGGCCCTTTCAACAGCAATTGGGATGGTGTAGCAGAGCCCTGGGTGCAGGGATAGGGGCTTGGAACCCCCCATAACTGACCACGAAAGGTGAAGAGGCTCAGGGAAGGACTGGCTGCAAAGTACAGGGGTTTTCTGTTTATGAATTTTCTCTTCCTCTCTTCTCCTTACACGGGGGAAACTGAGGCAGGTCTGTGTCCAGACCCCCGACCCGGGCTGGGAAATGTGTGTGTGGAGAGACACTCCTGATTTCCAGTCAGACCTCAAGGAGCAGACACAGGCACCCTCCACCGTGGGGGAGACCCGCATCACCCTCTGCCCCACAGGGCCCTCAGAGGTGTTCTGGGACACTCACACAGCCCTTTTATCCCTTGCGTCACCCCACAGACCCCTTTTTCAACCACCCTAAACTCAGCGACACCCCCTCCCGTCACACACACACACCCACACACACACACACACCCATCCTTCCCACAGCATCGGGACCGTTCCCGCTGGAACCGCGGGGCGAGAGAGCCTGGGAAAGGATGTGGAGGGGAGGGGGGGCATCACAACGTGGTGTCAGGGTCCCCTCCACACCTCCCCCTTGCCCATCCCCGGTGCCGGGGGGGCTGTCGGGGGCGGCCGGGGCTTGCGGCGAGCGGCGGGGAGGTGGCGCTCGCAGCCCGGCTATCGCCGCTCGCCGCCCCCGGAGCGCTCGGATGTTCGGCACAGCCCGCGGAGCGCTGCTCCCCCTTATCCCCACCCCCCCAAAAGAAAGAAAAAAAAAACCCACCCCGCCTGCACGGCTGGGGCTCGCAAGAAGCGCTGCCTCGCACCCCGAAACACGCCGCCCACGGGGTTTGTGTCCCACTCTCGAGCATCACCTTCCCATGGACTTTTAGCCCCCGCCTGCGCCCCGTGTTTGGTTTTTTTTTGTTGTTTTTTTACCACGCTCCCCAACACGTTTCATCCACCCCCTTCTCCCCAGTTTCAGCGTCGTTGTGAAAATAGAGGCTCGTTGATCTTCCATGGGAGCGCAAGTGGTGTGAGCAGCTCTGTTACCCCCGTGCCCAGGATTTGGGGGGGCAGCCCCCAGCTCCAAGGGCCTGCTGGGGGTCTTCACACCATCCTTTGCTCCCTACAAGTGGGGGAAAGGGATGCCCGAGCACTCTGCTCCTGCAAGTCCACCCATGGTGGGATCGTGCCCCATCATCTCTCCTGGGAAGAGGAGATGATGGAAGGGATTCCCGCAGTGCCTGCGCGGCTACAGATGGCTTTTCTTTGCCCCTTTTTCTTTTTTTTTTTTGGTGGGGGGGAGAGGGGAAAGCAGCGTGCTCGTAGATCCAGATTCACCTTCTCCCGTAGCTCGAGTGCAGCACGCAGGAAATCCCCTGTCATCGATACCTGTTGCTCGGCTCATTAATTAGCTCCAGGAAACCTGCGCTGGTAAACAAATGAGTCAAAGCTTTTCTCCGGGGCCGATCCCGGGCTTGCAGAGCACCGGTTGCCACCTTTCTAGGAGAGGTGCAAAGAGAGAGGAGTGTTTTCTCCAAGATGGATGACAGGCTGTCTCTGGAACCAGCTCGCTGCCTCCCCTTGGAGAAAATTCCCATCCCCAAGCGAGCCTTCCAGGGGAAGGGAGCTGGCACCTGGCCTGGGGGGTTGCAGAGGAGTCTTGGTGTCACAGCACATGTCAGAACGGCTCGATGTGGCTGCAGAGAAAATCCCCATCACATCCCAATGTTCACCCTTCACAGGATTCTCCCTGTGTCCTTCTCATGGTTCCTTCCAAAATTCCCTGGGCTCTCTTCTTGTCTGTGGTTTGCAGAAGGTGCTGAGGTGAAAGAGGGCAGGAGGGTGATGCTTGTGCTTGGGTGAAACTTGGCCAAGAGTTAAATTGCTGGTGGGGGTTGATGTCCATCCATATATTTGGGTGGTGTAGGGATTTGGGGTCTGAAGCACAGGAAGAAAGGGCCTGGGGCACCTTTTTCTCAGCCAAGGTGGGGATAGGAGGGATGTCTTCCAGGGAAAACAGCATTTCAGGGTTCCATCTGCACTGGAGAGGCAAGGGCTCCTTTTGATTTGAGATGCACTCCTTTCCTTTAGATTAAATATTAGGAAGAAATCCATCCCTGTGAGAGGGGTGAGGCACTGGAACAGGTTACCCAGAGAAGCTGTGGCTGCTCCATCCCTGGAAGTGTTCAAGACCAGGTTGGACAGGGCTTGGAGCAGCCTGGTCTAGTGGAAGGTGTCCCTGCCCATGGCAGGAGGGTTGGAATAAAATGATCTTTAAGGTCCCTTCCAACCCAAACCATTCTGTAATTCTATGATTCACATATGGCCCCCTAAGATCCCAAATCCACAGGGGACAACCCTCTAAATCCCAAATCACTATAACAGGGCCAGCACAGACGTTATCCTGGTCTTCAGCATCCTCCAGCATCCCAGTGTTGGAGGTTCCATCTTCCTTATAACCCTTCTTAAAGTTCCTTCTGACCAAAAGGCAATTCTTCCAGAGCCCCCCACCATCCCTGACCCCATATTGGCTGCATTTTATTAGAACATAAGAAACCATCAACTGGAAGCTCAACTTGTCTCTTGGAGAGCAATCTGGCAGGGCAGCCCATGGGGAAAGCGTAATTCCCTCTCTCTTACATGCACTCCATGTGATATTTGGCTCTTTAGTACGGTTTGCAGGGTGCTGAGGCTACAGAACACACCAATAAAGAAGAATAAGGACAAGGAAAATGAGCAGTAAATGAAGTCCCTTCAGAACATCCATTTGTCGTCACATCTTAGGCTTAGAAATTCCTCGCGGTGCCTCTTGGAGCGAGGGGTTTGTATTAGTCTGATTATGCTGAGATAATCTGTCATGTTGCTCCAGGAAGCTCTGAGGGAAGAGTGGGGAAAAAAAAAAAGAAAAAAAAAAAAAAGGAAAGATAATATTTTAAATCAGAGGGCTGCTAGATTGGTGACTCTGTCTGGCAGACACACATCACTGCCCCCTTTATGAAAATTTAAATTGGTTACCTCTGTCAGGGAAAATGAGAGATTTGCTGATTTTAATTTGTTGGAGCGAAACACCCCCTGCCAACGTTATCAGAATTAAACCAGGGATGGTTTCCTATTCTCCTTCTCCTACTCCCTCTGCATTTTATTTTTTTTCTGAAATATCCCTTCATAAAACATTGATTAAGGAGTGACCAGCTGGTGACAAATGAGCTGTTGAAAAGGCAGGCTCTGTGTGTTTGGTGCCCTGCCTTATCCCTGGGACAAGGAGGATCAGGGAGAGCAAATGGGATCTGGAGGAAGAACGGACAGAGCCCTTGTAAGGAAACCTAGGAAGGAAGGAGAACTACCTGTTTGGAGTAGCTGGGGGTAAAAACTGAAGCAGATGGATGTAATCTCACGTGGTGCACTGTGTGCTGGCTGAAGTGCACACATGCAGCAGGATATATAAAATATACAAAATCCTCCTTCCAGTGAGCATCAGTTTTAAGTTGTTGGTTTACTCCAGGTAGAGCTGCTGCTTTCTGACTTGATTTGTCCTGAGAGAAGGACACAGGAATCCTGGGGCACCATTTTGTGCATACCATGTGCATGTACCAGTAGATATTATTGTCAGCTCCTTCTCTGAACATCTAGTTTTTTGGTCAGAGGCAGGTCTTGTGATACCTCATGCTATGATTTCAGCACTCCCACCTGCATGCTCACCTTGTCAGCTGCCTGTTTGCAGGCTGGCTTTGCTAGATGGAGGTGTTCCCTCAGTTTTGTGAGCTCAGCTGGCCTGGAGCAAAGTCCTTGCTGTTTGCAAAATGGCTCTTTTTTTCTCCCCTCTGTCAGTTATTAGGAATATCCCATCCCTGGCAGATGTACCTATTCCATATTCATTGAGAGTTAGCAGAGCTCTCTCTCTCTCTAAATGCTTTTGGGATAGGGGGTCATGATAAACAGATCCTAAAATAGATTTAGAGCTGAAACTCTTTGTCCAATCTGTGCTCCTGTCTTCTTGTGGATGATCATTTAATTCTACAGCTCTGCAAACCACTGGAAGTTTGGGCTCTCCAGCATTAAACCCCATGGCTTGATTTTAGAAGCTGCAATTCCCACTATGGACCAAGGACATCCTCATAGGGCTGATCTCATCCACTGCCAAACCCCGTGGCCCGGGCCAGGGGGTCAGGTCACAGTTAATTAAGACATTGGTCTCTCAGCACTTGGGTGTTCTCATTTGTGAAATGGGCATGCCTGGATTCCTCCTGCCCAGGGGGGCTCTGTGCCAGTGTTCAACTGCATGCAGTCAAACAACATTTCCTTTGGAATTCTGAGATGAAGGACACCAGCCAAGCACCAGGAATGAATTATTCTTCTTGTGCCTTGACTGTGAATGCATGTCCACCCTTAAATCTTCCTTCTGAGTCATGTTTTCTTATCCTTTCTCAGTCTTTATTTTCTTGAAACCTCTCCAGAGCCAAAGCTTTGGAAGTATGAAAATCTCCTGTATACCTGCTTTGGATTCCCTCTGGATTAAACACATACCTTTCCCAGGAGACCTTGTGTAGTACTGCAAAATGGCCCTTTGTGTAGTCCAGCACACATTGAGATGCAAATGGTTTAAGCCTGGGGTGGGAGTCTGGCTTAAACTGGATGTTGTTGAGCAGGAATCTAACAATGGTGATCTTCTGGAAACAAATATCTGCTGGTTCCTGCAAATGGAAGTCGATACACCTTCAGCAGGAAATCTGTCCCGGTGGGGTCTTTTGTATTGAGAGCCCTGTTGGTAGATTTATTCATTGTGCAGGTCCCGTTCCCTTAACAAGTCAGTTATTCATTGGCCATTGCTCGAGGGTGTGTGAAATTTATGGTCATAGTCCTGTAATCAGATATTTTGTTATAGAGGGCTTCACCACTGTGGAAGGTCTGAATAAATCAGTATGCAGCAAAAATTGATCCCCTCACAATCTATTTCTGGACTCAGCTCCTGCTTTAAGAGTGTTTTCTCCCTTCTGGAACCAAGTTATTAAAGCCTTTGCATGTCTGTGCTGTGGTCAGCTCTACCAAAGCTATGCCTTGGTGCATGTGTGCAGACAGACCCACACTTAGGTGTGTTTTCTGGGCCTGATTTCTGTTCTGAGATTCTTGAGATACATGCTGTTGCCATTTCCCAGAAAAAAAAAAAGAAAAAAAAAAAGAGTTTTTCTCAATCACCTGACTTCAGCATCTGCAGGTTGGAAAGAACTGCTTGAAAAGGCTTTAATCAACTACCAGAGAAGAAAGGGAAATCAGATTCTGAGTACCTGCACTGGTGCCTTAAGTACTAAAGAGCTTGGCCCTCTAATCTCCACTTCTCAGATGTTGTTCTACAATCTGATCAGCTCTATTGAGCTGAAACAAGGGTTAATTGCTAACAAAATGTTCCTCACCTTCGTGCATACAAAGGAAGGGGCAAGGGTGAGCACCCTGCTTTTTGGAGCTTATTACAATCTTGCTGCCTGCAGGTGAAGGCCAGGGAATTTGGCTCTTGCATGTGCCCCAAGAATACCTCTCCATGAGGACAAAATTCCAGCAGAGCTTCTGATTTTTATGGCAGAAATCAGGGATGGGAGGAGAGGAAAATCTCTGTAACCCAGCAGCCTGTGCAGCCGCTGTCTCTTAGGTCGTTGGTGATGTTAAATGTGTAAATGTCAATGAACCTCTTCCCTGAGCAGGGCTGAGCTGTCTTGGCACTTCCACTCCGGATGGAGCTTGGCAGTGATATGGTTAGTCAGTGGTCAGACACGCTGCCTGCCTTGCAAGTGTTGCCTGAGGCACAGCATCTTTCTAGGGAAGCTCTGGTGGCTCCAGGGGTGGGTTTTGATTTAAGGAGAGTTCGTGACAAAGGACATTCGGTGCCTGGTCTGCTCTGGTGAGTGCAGCCAGCCCAGAGGGGTGTGAGGCTGTGATAAGGAGCGTGGAAATTGTGCTCACAGAGCATGTGGGCAGGCAAACAAGCGGGTGTTTATGGGAGAAGCCATACATGGGATGTACATGGGAGAGGCCTCTGAGCTGCCTGCACTTCTGTAGACTCATGGAATGTCCTGAGTTGGAAGGGACACACAAGGATCATCAAGTCCAACACAGGACAACCCCAAGAATCCCACCATGTCCCTGAGGGCGTTGTCCAAACACTTCTTGAGCTCTGGCAGCCTTGGTGCTGTACCCACTGCCCTGGGGAGCCTGTTCAGTGCCCAACCACCCTCTGGGGGAAGAACAATTTCGTAATATCCAACCTAAACCTCTCCTGACACAGCTTCAGGCCATTCCCTAGGGTTCTGTCACTGGAAACAGCACTGCCCTTCCAATCACCCCTTTTAGCACTTGCAGGTCAGCCATGAGGGCAAGAGAAGGAATAAGTAAATAGTGAATGCACATTTGCTACATACCCTCAATACTTAAAAAAATAACAGGGACAATGTCAAATACTGTGTCCTGTGGGACTTGCTGGTTCCTGCCAGCTTGGGGTTTTTAGGTATGTTAACAGGGATGGCAGTGCTGTCAGGACTCCCAGATTCTCCAGATGGAGATGATGCTACTACCAGCAGGAGAGACGGTGACAGGCAGAAGAGCAGCAAGGCTGGGAGGGCAGGGGGGAAGCCAGGAGAGATCCCAGCAAAATACAGGAGAGATCCCAGAAAAATACTCATTAGCTGAGGGATCCAGTTAAGTGGGGTGAGTGGAAATGCCAGGAAGGCATCCTTTGCTGTGAGAGCTGACAAGTTTGTAGATGTACCCAAGGCATCCCTCAGGGAAAAGACAACTGCCTGTCTTTGGGAAGTGCTTACAGGTATGGAAATGCTGCTGGAAGTGGTATTCACTCCAAACATCCTCTCCCAAAACTGGGGAAGATTGCGAGGTGGATTTGAGGAGGTGATTTCCAGAGGTCCCTTTCAACCTCAAGCATCTGTGATCTTGTGATGAAACACAAGTGCTGCAGACTTTGATGCCCTCACAGGACACAGCTGCCCTCGGGAGCTGCCTGTATATGGTGAGCTGGAGGCCTGCAGGGTATTTCAACCTTTGTTACTGCACAAGACAGCCTTACCACTCCTCAGAAGAGGAGACTTTCCCTGTGTTGGGAGAAAGCCCTGGTTTGATGTCCTGTTGGCTTGATCCCAGTTTTCTAGACAAGGCCCTTCTTGGTAAGACCATATCCCTGCATCTCCCCGGGGTCTTACATTGATTTTTTTGGCAGGGCTGTGGCCAGTGGCAACGCTGCAGCAACATTGATCAGAAACATGCACACACCTTGCCCTGAGATGTGATGCCAACATTCTTTTACTCCCATCACTGAAGCCTTTCCGTGAATAATTTCTTCTGTTGTCCTGGGAAAAGCTTTGGCCTGTTCTGCAGTCAGGGGAATTTTCTGGGATGTGGAAAGTAGGGATCCTCCACCACAAGCTGAAACACCTCCTTCCTTGTTCTGTGCTGCTGATGGTTTCTCCCTTGCTTGGTCTGGCTTTTGACTTCTCATTAGTGGCAATGATCTTCACAAAAGGACCTCTGAGACCATCCAACAGCTTCAGATACGATGTGGGATGTGCTGGGCTTGAGGGATACGGCTGGTAAAGCCAACTGTGATTCCTAACAGCTCACAGCAAGTGCAAGGAGTATTTGTTGGCTTGGAGCTCATCTTAAAAGGTTCAGGGAACTGAAACAACTTTCTCTCCCCTCTCTTGAGCAGGTCTTAAATGTGTTTATGGAACTCACCACATTTGTGTGGGGAGGGGAATGTGGGACAAAGAGCTGCTTTTTCTCACCTCCCTTCCCTTGCCCAACAGGGTGGTTGGATGTAAATAGGACACGACTCTTCCCAATCCTGGAGCTGGGTCACCAGGCCCTGCTTGTGTGCAGGTGACAGTGCTGGGGCGTGACAGGAAAGCTGGTGCTGAATACAACTTCCATGACCAGCTAAACCGCTCAGAGGCTCCTCAACTCGGAGCTGCCTTTCACGCAGACCCAAAACTCCCCCTGCAACCTCCTGTTCCCATATATGCAATTTATGAGCTGCGAGGTGCCCAGCCATGTAGTTATTAAAACCCCAGCCTCCCACCTCAAATTACAGCCCAAATACTGTGTTTGTTTCCCACTTAATGCCGTCCCTCGGAGGGTTTCTTTCAGTGCTAAGCCCTTTTGAAGTTGCTGTTGATTACAGAGCAGGGAGTCTAATCTCCCTGTGGAAGTTGTTGGTAGCTGGGGAGTGGGGTGGAGGGAAGGAAATCAATCACCCCAGTGCAAACGTCAGAGATGGCAGCTGGGACTCTCCCTGAACCCTAATTTTCTGTTTTTGTGGCAACTTGTCTGGCTGTTCCCTGGATCATCAACAGAGAAAATCATTTAAATTTATTATTCTTTATTCCTTCCCAAATAATTGTCTGGTGTCTCTATGTTTTTCTTGGTGAGCCCTTTTGGGTTCACATCACTTGATCACCGTGGGTTACCAGACCTGAATTTGGGCACAGCCAGTATAGCACAGAGGCAGCTCTTTGCTCTATGGCTTAGGTGAAAATTTCCATGAATTAAGTGGCAAGTGAATCGTTGACAGGCATGAGGTCAAAACCTGCTGGTCTTGGGATCTTGCTACATCTCCAGCTCAGCCCTTTTCCTCTGTGAAGCTCCTGGACAGCTGTCACTCCCTTGAACTGTTTCTTCAAAGCTTTTCCTATGTATTTTCACCCTCAGGAAAATCTGGATCAGGGTTAGAGAAGTTGGTCCTCTTGGATACAATGGGGTCTGACTCTTAGTTGGTGCCTTCTGGCATCACTGTGGCAGAAACAGTGAGGTGGGGAGAGATTTAGGTGACAAAAAGCTGGTGTGCAGGCAACTGAATTTTAGAATCATGGAATCATTAAGGTTGGGAAAGACCTTTGAGATCACCAATTCCAACCATCTCAGTGGAAAATCCAACTGCAGTTTCAGCACTTGAAATTGTTTGGGGGTCTATTTATTCACTAATTTATTTGGAGATGAGGACTCTTGCTGGTGGTCTTGTCCTCCAGATGTTCTTGACTTGATTCTTGACCTTGATTGCAGGTCCTGGGCGGCTGCAGTATTGGGATTTTGCCAAATATATAAAATAAATATCTTTGAAATGGTAAGAGCACAAAGTTTGGGGTTTTTGCACTGGTGTGATGGAGAGAATTAGGAGGTGGAGGACACCCACCCAGCCCAGCTCCTGCTAATTAATGGCTCCTTCCCTTTATTTCATAGGGAAGATTCCAAAAGTTATTGAGGCTCCACAAAATATTAACTATTCTTCCCCTTTCAGAGTAAAATCTTTAACAC
Organism: Platyrinchus mystaceus; assembly: GCA_035041135.1. Lineage (NCBI taxonomy): Eukaryota > Metazoa > Chordata > Aves > Passeriformes > Tyrannidae > Platyrinchus > Platyrinchus mystaceus. The sequence goes on from JAWWLV010000088.1 coordinate 149,954,915, forward strand.
TGGTAAATATTCAAGGTGAGAGAATAGTGAGGAAGCCTGGGTAGATATGATGCCTTTGTTGGCACCATGGGGGCTGATAGAGGCTCTGACTGAGGCTGAGTGTTGTTGTGATTTGCAAAATCCACTGTTTTAAGATATATTTCCGTATTAATTAAGGAGTAGAGGTGGTTTTCACCTGGGCACTATTAAAACTTCTTTTGTTCTAGTTAATCCTTGCAGCTACTTTGGTATTCCAGCATCTCTAGTGTGTATGGGGCTCTGGATCCCTGCAGATAAATGAAATATCACAAAATTTTTAATCAGCAATATATGTCAGGGCTTGTTCTTTGACTAAGTGACACAGTGCAAGTTGTTGCCACAGGACTAAGTTCTCTCCATCTCCCTGCCTGGGGCTTAGTCTTGATCCTAAGGTCTATTAGTAATAATCCCTGGCCCATGCTGTCCCCTGGATAGTGCTTGGTGTCACCTGGGTACCAAATCCATGGTGGCAATGGTCATCATAGAATCATAGAGTACCCTGAGTTGGGAGGGACCCAAAAGGATCATCAAGTCCAGCTCCTGGGACAGTCCCTCAGATGTGTCCTAAGACTGGGCTCTGTCCCTGTGCAGTCCAACAGCAAAATTGCAGATAAAAATGTCACTGCTAAGTGAAATAATACTAATAAATGGCATGTGAGCAGGAGAAAAAGAAAAGCCAAAATGAGAGGGGAGCCATTGGCATCAGTGTCCAGGCACAGTGGAGTGGGGCATCTCCCATGTCTCCAACATAACCTTGACCCATCTGGGCTGCTCTCCTGAGTCTGATCTTGCTGTTGCATAGAATTATGGAGTCCTTAAGGCTGAAAAAGACCTTTAAGATCATCAAGTCAGACCATCAATCCAGCACCACCATCGTGTTCACCATTAAACCTTGTGCTCAAGTGCCATATCCATGTGCTTTTTGAACTCTTCCAGGAATGGTCACTCTACTCCCTCCCTGGGCAGTCTGTTCCAGTGCTTAACAACCTTTACAGTGAAAAAGAAAAAAGTCCTAATATAAAATCTAAACATAATCTAAACCTAATCTAAACCTCTGATGGATGTTTGTGGCTCGCAGGGCAACACCAGCCCAGTGCACACACAGAAGAGACAGACCTGGCAGAATTTTTTTTTTTTTTGGTCCAAGTTTCAGTGACTTTCGATAGCTGGGAAGTCTCTTGGCTCCTCCTTTGCACCACTTCTCAGTTGTAATGAGGTAACACCCCACTGACTTCCCTGAGCATCTGTTTCATCCCTGGCATGGGGGAAGTGATTTTCCTCACTGCTGTGCTGACTGGAAGTGGAGCAGCTTCAATCCTGGGTTATGTTCCTTGGGGCACTGAGTCTCCTGCAGGCTCAGGGAGCCTTTATCCATGAACACCAACCTGTAACCCAGCAGTGGCTTCTGAAACAAAACCTGATAATTTCTGGCCATTCAAAAGCAGTCAGGGACATCCTAACTTGTGTCCTCTGGGCTGGATTACAATGTCTTTTGTATTTCAGATTCTCCTGTATTATTATTGGAGCAGAGGGATGGAGGCACTACATGGGTAATCAGGCTCTTCCACCCCCTTTCTCTCCACCATGATGGCATTTTGCTGAACCCCAGGGTACTTTCCAATCCTCTCCCCATCTTGTGCTGGAGTTAGGGCTTGGTAAACTAAACAGGGAGAGGACCCAGATCCAAAAAACTGCCCTGCATTTGCGCAGATAGTTTAATTTTTAAAAATGTTTTTAGAACATTTCTTTCAGCCCTGATCAGGCAACTCTTTCCCATCCCAAGACTGGTCACAGTTCAGAGGAGAACTTGTCCAGGGACTATTCCCAGCAGAGACATGAGTCACCTTCTTTTGGCAGGGAAAGGGGTGAAATTCCCAGCTCCCCAATTACCTTGTGTCAATATTAAATCCAGCAGCAGCCCCAGGGCTGAGCTGGGTGGAGTCGCCTCTCTGGGGGCTCCTCTCTGTGCTATAACATCCCCCTGCAACAATGCACTTTTACAGCTCCATAGATCCCTGGGTAAAACCCACATTTAATTCTATGGTAAGGTCACTTTTTAGTTAAAAGGGACAGAATGGATTTAATTTACAAGCCTCTCCAACTTTATGGCTTGCATTTAGAGTTATATCTATTATGTAGTGCCAAACACGTATTATAAAAATTGATTCCCCCTTTTCTCCTCCCCAGATTTGCTGTGTCAGGAGGATTCTGATCCCCTCTCCTGTTTGCTCCAAGCCAACAGATAGACTGAGGTAGATCTGAACGTCAGGGATGACATCTGTGACTGCAAAGTGCAGGTTTATAGGGAATGGAACTGGCCCAGATCTATTCCTGGGTGTTTGGGAAGGAACGTGATTTCTGCCACGACGCAGGATAGGAGGACAGGGCTGGAGTCTGCAGGGGAAGATGCAGCTCTGTGCAAGGGGTTAGTAGGTTACCTGTGTGGGTCCTTCCATGGTAATGTGGTGTAGGCACATCCTCTACCTTCAACAGCAAATTTGAGGCAAGAGACATAATGTTCAGAGGAGATCAAGGAGAAGAATCATTCTTTTTTTAATTCCAGGAAAGATTTTAAGCACTTTCAAGGGTCTTAGCAGCAGTGAGACTGAAGTTGGAGAGAGACCATCGAAGGCAAGAGAGGGAACAGGGTGACAGCAAAAGGAATTAGACCAAATTTATCACCTGATCATCACTCCCAGGACCTCAGTAGCTGGCGCTGGAGCCGCATTTTGGCCTTTTCTGATTTAAGTGGTCTCTTTGCAGGGCAGTGGGCATCAGAGAGGGGCAGACAAGGCAAGTCAGCACTTGTGAGGACAAAAGGAATCCTTAGGATCTGCTATCTGAGCTCCTGTGGACAGGGATGGCAGGTTCATCCCACAACTGCATGGATGCTCTTGTGGGGGGAGTCGGGTGAACTTGTTAAAAGGATGTCTTACCTTGATTTAGAGGCTTATTAGAGGGAGATTTGAGCCTTGAGTCAGGGCTCTGGCAGGAAGAGGGAGCCTGGGAGCACCCCTGTATCACAGTCCACTCTCTGGGAGAGCAACAAGAGGGGATCTGCCTCCCTCCCTTGCAGCTTCGTTTCTTGAATGACAGTTTTCTATCTCTGTTATCAAGTTGTGCTCATAAAATCCCTCACAAACACCCTGGACAAGCTGTTAACTGCCCTTTAAAGTTGAGCTGGGGGAGAAATGAACCACATTTGCCTAAATAGAGCCCTGGCCATGCTTGTTCGAGTGACTGCAGTAAAACCAGAGCTATAAATAAAACACATGTGCCCGTGTCCACTACAGTATTTCCTGAGAAGATGTCATTTGCTTCAGGACTTCAGTGAAATATCCATATTTTCAGACTCTGTTTATATTAATTAGTGGGGTTTTTTAATTATTAGGGGGGTTTTATGTTGGGGTTTGGGTTGTTTTTTTTTTTTTTTTTGCTTTAGTGTTGTGAGCACAAGGTAGCACAGGACATTCAGTCTAAAACAGCAACGTGGGCAAGGAGCTAAAGGACAAAATATCTGGCAGTGCTGAGGGATAACCACATTTCCAGGCAGGGGTGAGGAGGGACTCCACATTCCTTGACTGGGGTCACACTGCTGCTCCTCCTGTGGGCTGCAGAGTCTTCTCCAAAAGCTGCAGCCAGGCTGGGTTTGACTGTGAATTGCACAATCTTCTCTGAGTTTTGCACGGGCCTGAATGGAGGAATCTGTGGCCTCACCTCTGCTCACACAGTTATGAAACACAACCAAAATACAAAATCTGGCAATTATGAAACTGGATCCCTTCAAATCATGAGTTGCTTAGAAATCTTATTTATTATTTATTTATTTATTTATTTACTTATTTAAATCTGGAATTTGAACTGTGGTCAGCCTCTCCAGCTTGATTCAACAACCACAGCTGGGATTTATTTTTTTTTTAATTGCTATTTATTTTTAATATTAACTGTCTTTTATAATTACATAACTTAAGGAATTCTGACTGTCAGGTATTATTGCCAGATTCACCCCAAAAGTATCAGAATCTGAGGGCAGAGGTAAGTCAGAAGGGACCAGGAGATTACCAAGCAGTAATAAGGACAGAATCCAGTCTCCATGGGGAGTGAAGTATTTGCCTCTGTATCTTTTCTCTCCGTCTCCAAGGAGCTCTGTCTCTCGAACAGCAGCATCTCAGAAACTGAAAGCAGCAGTTCACAGGGAATGAAGCTCTCCCTGGCACTGTAGCCACATTTATCAGCGTCCTGGCTGCAAAGGACATGTAATTTTGGTTCACTGGGCATGTGGAGATCAAAAATCTGATTTTTTAACTTATTTTTGCCTAAATTTAGACAACAGGAATGCATCAACAGGAACTTTGGGCTTGAAGGTGAGATTTTAATGTGGGATAGAGTCTGAGAGTCATGCCTATGTGGAGAAAAATAATAATAAAGAACTTGTCCTTCTGCTGTAAATAAGTGGGTTAATGTTTGAACTTGATAATATTAGAGGCCTTTTCCAGCCTTAATGATTCTTTTATTCTAAATATGCTTGTGCTGGAGAGGATAATGACTGCAGGTGGAACATCATGGGATAATACAGGCAGGAGAGGTTTAAGGGTCATTGTACTCAGAGAGATCATTTCTCTGGGTTCAGATTTGCCCATGTGCAAAGATTTTGGCATTTTAAAGGGTGTAGGAGATGGTTCAGCAAGTTTCTTTCATGTCCCTTAAATATCTTTACTTTGACATCATGAGGAAAGTAAGGCAGGAGGGAAGAAAGTGCATGAAGAAGAGGTTTCTGTCCCCAGTTCTGTGGTGTTCAACACCCCCCAGAGGTTTACCAGCAGACTGAGGCTCAAAGGAGGAGGAGAGGACTCCAAGAAAGCTTGGTAAGGATAGAGTAGAATCATAGAATGGGGTGGAAAGGACCTTAAAGATCATCTAGTTCCAGCTTCCCTGCCATGGGCACAGATAAAATCCTAGGATGAGAAGAGCTGCTGGGCTTGTACCAGCTAATTTGAATGTGACCTGTCTTGTTAACATCATGCTATACCTTATCAGGATGAGGTTTCTCTCTGGAATTTGCCCCGGAGCCCTAAAATATCTGTATCCTTGAGGACAAGGCATTAGAGATGGGGGACCTTAAATTAAAAATGAGCAGACAAATGGAAGCTGAGACAAATGAGAAGACAAATCTCCTGCCTGCAGAAGGCAGATGTCAGGTCTGTAGGATGTCACTTGAGTCCTTGAGCTATTTGAGATTTTAATGTGAGGTTAGAGCAGAAAACTTTCCCTTGGCTGCTGATGAGTCACCAAACACCTGAGAGGGAACAGCGAGGAGGAGTCTCACGGGGTGGAGAAACACATTAAAGCAAAGCCCCCCTGCCGCGCTCAGCTCTAAAGATGGAACCTACGGGGCTGTGGAGATGTTTCCTTCTCTCTCCATTTGATGTAGAAGGGCAGAACTGGAAGGACACTTCCCAAATCCAGCTGCCTTCCCAGTGAACTCCACCTGCACAGGGAGATTTCCTTGTTAAACATGCAAGACTGTGACAGCCCTTGACAATAATTCTTCTGGTGACTAAAGCCTCAACCCAGGTATATTTTTTTTTTTTTTGGCCAGATCAAGCCTATTTATTCTCATGGTATCATTGCCATTTAATTTAAAGAATTTTTTTCTTCCCCTGGTGGTCCCCTCTCAGAGTTTTAATTACAGCATTTTAATTTTCTCTTCACCTTCCTTGTACAAAGCCAAGTGCACCAGTATCTCCTGGCAAGTCTTATGTCCTCCTCCTCATCTTAGTGATCTTCCTCTGCAACCCTGTCTCACTTTTTTGAACCCAAGCACAAAAATACAGATAATATATTAGATATGGCCAAAGATAGTGTCTTCCCTATATTTGGAAACCTGGAAATATCCCCCTCCAGTGTGTCCTAGATTGATATGTTACCTTCTTTCACAGCGTGTTGTTTGTTTTTATCCAACCCGTATCTTGGTCTTCTGATTTTTTTACTGCTCCATAGGAATCGCTTCATTCTTTTTTAGCTTTCAGCTTAGGAATGTCCCCATTTTTTAAATGTGACAGTTTTACTCTTATGTCACACCTGGGGAAACTAAGGCAGAGGCAAAAAAGCTGCTTGACCTTCACAAAGGAGGAGGTAAGACTTGCCAAAAGCAGCGCTGAGGAGAGAGACTCGTTCAGCCCCGGACTGCCGCGAGCACCAAGGCTTTGTCCTGCCATGACTTCCCTCCAAAGTCCATGAAGTCAAGGTTCAAATGCCTCCCTGTGGGCAGAGGATGCCTCTACCAGGCAGGAATTATTATAAGGAGACTGGTTGTTTTTCCAGCTCCTCAGCCTGCATCCTACATCCCCCCCTCCCTCCTTCGCCGGGATGGGGATGAATGGGAAGAGAGAGACTCTGAGTGGACTCTGTTCTCCAACACCAGTCGCTGCTGAATTTCAAATAACTCCCCAAACAAAACCCAAACAAGCAGCCCCTTGTGTTCCTCTATCTCCTCTCTCTTTGGCCTTAGTCACCAGGCTTGGCAGCCCCGCTGCTCCTCTGTGGCTCGTCACATGCGAGGCAGGGGAGGATGGGCCACTTTGTCATTCTTCTTTCCCTTCAGGGGTCTGAAACAACAGGGCCCTTTGCCTTGTTTGCTTTGCTGGGGCAAAGGGAGCAGGGAAGGAGGAAGGAGGAGGGTGTTGTAACCCCTTTGGAAGGATTTTTAGTCAGCAGCAAGGTGAAGGTTTGCATCTTCAAAGAGTGGCTGCCACCGCCCATCCTTGTCCCCTGCCTCCCTCGTGCTGGTGATGCCTGGTCCCCTCCTTGTAGAGGGAAATGGGAAGGTGCTGGATGTTCAGAGATGGAGGGAGAGGAAAAGGTGCTGTCCCATGACTGAGGACAGAAGAACCCTCATGTTCCAGGGGGATTCTCCAGCTGGTAGGGCTGTGTCAGCTGCAAAAATCAGTCCACACAACTGGCTCGTCATTTGCCTTAAATGCAGGTTGTGGTGAAAAGGAACAGCAGGACAAATCCATCTGGGAGCTGTGATTTGTCTCCAGTGCTCATCTCATTCTGAGATTCCTAGGGTGGACACCATTCTCCTGGTGCTGCTGTGTGTGGTGGTGTGGGGAGAAGAAAAACACAATTCCTTTGGTCACCTCTACATCACTGCTCTCCAGAGCTGCTGGGGCATGGCAGTCCTGGAGAGAAGGCCAGGACAATCCATGAGATCTGAGCAGAAGGATTTTTAGGGGTCTTGAGACCCCTAAACTGACTGTACTCATTGTCCAAGATGGTACTTGAACTCCTTTGACCTGCAGGGAGAGAACATCTCCAGACAGCACAGTGGGGTCAAAGTTATTGCAGGCTGGGGCAGCTCCTTCTGACCTCTTAATGTTCAGCAGCCAAGCCTGATAGACTGGGACAGTGTAGTCTGTTTTCTGCCAAAAAAAAAAAAAAAGGGATTTAGTACTATTTCTTTCTCTTGTGCCTTAGACCAGAAAGGGCCTCTGTGCAAAGCTCACTCAAGATGCACTGTGAGTATTTGGCAGCATATTGTGGTGTTGTTCACTCTGCTGTGCTCAGGCACAGGTCTCAATTCAGCCCAGCTTTCCCTGGATGCTCATCCTGGCAGCCCTCTTGGAGTGGGCTGACTTGAAACAGCAGGACATGACCCCTTGCTTGTGATAAGGGATGTTAACTCCTGACCTAAAGAGGGAAAAAAGAGACCTGAAGTTTAAGGAAAGCCTGTTCCAGTGGTCTGAGTAAAAGCCAGATGGTTTCTGTCTGTGATCTATTGACCAGAAAGAGAAAATCATTAACAGCCATAGATTGTCTGTGAGGAAAAGCTTAAGTGAGAGCTGGTGCCTTTGCAAAATCGTGGGAAGGGTCAGGAGAAAGGAAGCTGACTCTGTGTTGTGGATAAATGTGAGTCTCCCTTCTGCAAGGCTCCTCACTGCAGTTTTTTTTAGGGGAAAAACAGCATCCAAGGCACTGTTTGTGCTGTTAGTCACCAGTGCTGAATGGATCATGGGGAAAATACACAAGTGAGGTGTAACTGGGGGGGTTGTGCTAAAATTTGGGCCAAGCAAACTACATGAGCATAAATGTCTCTTCTGCCATTATACATTTGTATATACGTGTGTATATATATATAAAAATATATATTAAGAAACCCAACATTTGAGAGGTTTTATTAGGAATGACCTTGACCAAATATCTTGACTAAATAAATATCAGTGTTTCCCTTCAGGTGAAGGAATTATCCCAAAAATTCCTTGAGAATCATGCTTTGGACTAGTTGATTTCTGCATCTGTTGCTCTGCATCCAACCCTGGTTTGCTGCTCTGAGGTGCTGCCTCTCTGTGATGCTCCACTGCTTTTGCAAGGATTTGGCTTTTTCCAGTTTTACTCAATACTCTGATTTTGACAGGGAGCTCCTATTAATAAATCTTCTTATATATTCCTACATATGATCTTTATGGCTGACTATATATATATGAAATAGGGAACACCTCCAACTGGGAGTGGTGTGGAAGGAGTTTTTTACTGCTAGGCAACCACTTGGAATCCAAGGCTGCAAATTGTTACTTGGGCTATGACAGCTCTCTTAACCCCTGAGCTCTTCTGCTGAAACTGGGAAACAAGAGGTACTTGGAAATGAAGGGGAATTTTCACTGGTTTCAGGGGCAAAATTTAAATCTCTGCAGTGTGGATTCTCTCCTAACTGACTGGGGAAAAATAACTGATAAAGGTAGTCATAACAATTTAATAATACACAGACAATTTAACGATATTAACAATAACGGTTTTATTATTCTTAATAATAGTAATAACAATAAAAACCCAGCTGGTTTAGTCTCCTTCCTTCCTTCCTTCCTTCCTCCCTCCCTCCCTCTCTCCCTCCCTCCCTTCCTCCCTCCCTCCCTCTCTCCTTTCTTCCCCTCTTTCCCCTCAGTCCATTGTGGAAAGGTTTTGAATCTTTGGGAACACATTTTTTTGTTCAAAACACCTTTAACTCAGAACCCATTTTTAGCCACTGATTTTTGCCAAGCTCTCTTTTACTGCCACATATTAATGGCCCCTTCAATCGAATTCTATATTAAATTATATTAGATAAAAGAGAGAATGTAAATCATGGTCATTTCACCCATAAAGTGGTTCAAGCAAGTCCACATATAACATGTAGAGGCAGTTTTCCAAGCTTTTTAAAAGATGATATATGTTGGTTATATATTAACACTTCCAGATACAGATTTTGGGATTTCTGAAGTCTTCTTTCAGCCTTGGGTGAATATGTTTGTGCATCTTTCTCCACCCATGTGCTTTACACTTACACACACCTTTAATTCTGTCCCTTTTGTGAGCAGCTGATCAGAAGAAAAAGATGCCAAGGGCTGAAGAGCTGATAAAAAATAAGGGGTTTTTTTCACAGTGGTTCAGGCTCTGGAGAAGTTGTCTATGAAGAATTAATTCTTTAATTGGGGTTTTGAGGTTCTTGCTCCTCCCTGATCACCCCCTGAGCTGCTGAGAGGTTGAGATCCCACAGTCCTTGAGATCCAAGTCCTTGTCACCAGAGGGAGGCCTTGGGAAGGGAAATAGTTGACTTTTGCTGATGAATGTTTTTACCAAAGGTTTCACTAATTGCTGAAGTATTAATGAGCAATCAACAATATAAGCTGTCAGCAGCAAAGAAGGAAAACAAGAGGCAGTAAATTACTCTTACAGCTGCAAATCTGTTGCCTCCTGCTACTCCTACCCCCAGCCCAGGCCCACCAGATTTATGAAATCTGGAGACTCTCCATTTGTAGAATAAGTGTGATAAGAGATATTATCAGATGGTGGTCAGAGGAGAATGACTGAGATAATAATAAGGAATTGGAAGAGTTACAGAACATGTTGTTGAAAGCTGCATAAGAATCAATTTCTGAAAATGGGATGGGAAAAAAAATATTGGATTCTTAAAAAGTAAAATAAAACAAAAGTGTAGCAAGGCACAAGCTGCTGGAATGGCAACAGCATTTGCCATGATCACTGCATTTTTTATTTTTCCCTACCTGGAAAAAGAGATTTTCTTTCACTTTAGTGACTTGTCCATTTGTTAAATTACAAAGATTAAAAACTAGTTGCTTTTAGCCTAAATAGCCTTAGTGCCACCCTAAACAGCCTTACTGCTAAGGCTGGATGTGTGGAGATTAAAAGAGCTGCTGAAAGGTTACTTACATTACTAATTACTATTTGTCATTAATGGCCAATCAGAGTGTGAAGAATGACTCTGTATCTTTTCCTCCCATGACCTGTACTAGTGAGTCCCACTGGCTCTTTACTCAGATGAAAGATTTTCCTTCAATCCATCTTAAATAAGTACCCTGGTAATTTCCTGGAGGATCAGCCAGAGAGATGGAAGTTCTATGTGTTCCTTTTCCTCTCGGTGTGAATTTGTGATACTTAAAATTTGTCTGCTGGGTTAGAAGAACCAGCTAAACATAAAAAAAAAAAATCTTGATAGATTTTGATCTTGTTCACTTGGATGGTAAAGCAGCATCTCTTCCCTGCTTGTCTAAATAGAGGTTTCCACACCTCACATAAGCAAAATCACAAGAATTCCATATAAAGCATCTGTGGCCAGGAAAAAAAAAGCCCAAATGGAGAAGATTAGTTACCTCATCTTTCATCAGATGATAATGTGCTCCTGCTCCAAGACTTACAACTCCCACACTTGCAAAAGGTGTTTTGTGGCATCAAAGATGAGCTGAGGGAATATAAGAACCAAATTTTGATCTGTAAACTCTTTCCAAGGCAAGACTCTCCATGAACCCAAGCTGTCTGGAAGGATGACTCAAGGCTGACACTGGCCAACTCTAATTTTATCTGTTAGTCTTGCTTTGTGAACAGTGTTGGTGTCTGGCTGAAAGCCTGATGAGAAGAGGTGACTTGAGAATTTATAACAACTTATTTGCACGTCCTTCTGCACTTCTGCTTCCACCTACAGGTGGCCAAAATGAGCCAAAAGTCACAGCTGGAGTTCCAAGATTTCTAAGTTGCTGTTGCTGTTGTTTTAAGAGCTCAGGTAACTCTGGAAGGAGAACTGTAGGCCATAATTTGTCCACCTGTTATGTGAAGTTGCACTGATTCAGCCTCTCCATGGAGTCAGTACCTCCATGGAGAAAAGAGGGATTACACACTGGCTGCCTCTTATCCAGGTTTGCCTGGATGTAGTTCCCTTTGTACTGAATGGGCACCTAAGTAAAGGATTTTGTCACAGTTTCTTCCCCAAAAGTCTCATAAGCACTTGGATGCCTTAAAAACCCTGCAGCCAAAAGAAATAAAGCCACAAAGGACTTCCCCAATGGAGAAACCATGAATTTTGTGTCTCTGAGTTTGTCTACCACCAGGGACTCCTCAATCCACCTCTTTTCTTTAGGACACACCCTATCTCCTTGTTGTCTCTGCAGAAAGGAGATCCCTTTAAAGCTGATGTTTGCCTTGATCTCTGAAAGCCACTCCAAATCTCTTGTGTCTGCTTCCATAGTCATTTCTGTGCTATAATGCCTCCAAAGATGCTGAGGACCCTTCAAAACATTAAAATCTTCAGTATTGATCACTTGCAACAAATAGGTGTCCTGGATGAAGGATGGGAAAAGGTTCCACACAGGATGGAGAACATAGGGTGACACAAATGAGATTTGATGCATCTCTTCTTGTCTACAACTCCCTCAAGGTTTGAGTCCCTCCTGCAAATCCTGAACAGGGAATGAGGGGAAGAGCTTTTTTGGGTGCCAGTGGTGACAAGGGGAACAGACACTCTCGAAGGTTGGCAGAATGCTGACATTTGATAAGCTGCAGAAATGGAAAATTACAGATCTTGACCTCCCCTGGCACATCAGAGGACATACCAGCATGGAACCAACCCAGGGGAGAGGAGCTGTGACTGCACCTGCCTCCAAAGGGCAAGGAGAGGACAAACCTCATGGAGGGCTGGAATTCCTAGTGCTGCCAGGACAGAGAGTGTCCTGTTGTCCTTGACTGGGGATCACTGGGATGCTCTGCACTGAAGTCTGGATCGTTTGTCCCTTCTGAGATAAATCCCCTTCTGTGATGATTGTTTGTTGTGGCCCTTCCTATCCAACACATGATAAATGCCACTTTTGTCCTATTTATTTAATTTTTTAATCCTCCCCAGTCACTTTAGAATAAGTTGGGTGTTTAACCTGGCTCTGTTACATTTTCAGAGAAGTGGAGAATCAAAACTCTCTCTCCTGTGCTCGTGCTGATGGGAGGGCTGTTCCAATGCTTTTAACAAGTTTTGTGAAGACAAAGACCTCTTTACTGCATTTAGGAGAGCATCCCATTCCTGAATAGCCACTCAGAAACACCTCTCACTGCATAACATCTCTATCCACTTTCACCACTGATAATGTTTATTTTTGCCTCTAAAATCACAACACAAGTCCTTATGTTGGTATAGTTTTAGATTTATGCAATTACTGAATGTGGCCATCAATTCAAATGAACCTCTGACCCATTCCTTCTCACCCTGACTGTGGACTCTTCTCTAATCTCATTTTTTGCCTTTGATTACACTCATCAGTGGCCTTTTTGTGACAGTGAAAACAAAAGCTGCGTGACAACAAGCCCAGGAAGACAGAACCGAGCTCTGTCCCTCCTAAGCCTCATACTCACTGCTGAGCAGAAAAAGCAATCAGTGGATTGCTTTCAGCTTGAGGGGTCTGAAACAGAGCATCAGTGGGATTAGAGGGGTTTAGGGGTATTAGGATAATTGGTGGTGCTGATTTCCTATGCTGGAGACTTCCAGCTGAGTGAAGATGCTGCAGAGGGAAATGTACTTTAGAACAAAGGAGAAGTGGCAGGATGATGCTCAGGAGCAGTAAAAAGATGCAGGAGTTAGAGTGGCAATATAAAAAGATCCCAGTGAAGCAAGATCTGTAGTTTTGGTGGGAAAAAAAGTCCTAGAAAATGCCATGTGTAAGGTTTGGTGGAAAGTGGCAACCCAGGGTGGAGGAGGAGGAGGGGAGAGAGGAGCAAGGACCGAAGGCTCCGTTGGTAACTTGAATTAAGGAGGGGAAGAGGAGGCACCACTGCCTTTTCTTGATACCTGGGGAAAGAACAACAAATCTCTGCCCTGTCATATCTGTGAGGAGGGTCTGTAACATGCTTGGATTATCTGATATCCCACGTGCACCTTGATCTCACCAAAGACTGAGAACAGGATCCACAAGTACCTGCCCATCTCCATACTGGGGCCATCAGAGCTTGAACAAGGTTGGGACTGTGAAGAAAAAACAGGCAGAGACTGGAAAAAAAAAGAGTATGGATGAAACATTTGAAAGAAAGTGCTTCTAATGTCCAAGGACAGGATGGATCTGTAATCTTTGGGAGGTTGAAGATTATGTTGCTGACAGTGAAAAATGAGGGAGGATGCAATGGGCTTCTGAGGGCTCCCCCACTGCCTGAACGTGTGTCAGGGGAGCTCCAGGTTGGACAGCAGGAAAAATTCCCTCCTTGAAAGGGTGGCCAGGCATGAGAAGGGTCTGCCCTGGGAGGAGGTGGAATCACATCCATGGAAGTGTTCAAAAAACATGTGGGTGTGGTGCTTAGGGACATGGTTTAGTGGTGGACCTGGCAGTGCTGGGTTAACAGTTGGACTCGATGACCTTAGAGGTATTTTCCAACCTTGAGGATTCTATGAATTGTTTAGACAGGATGAAATAAATCTTTCCCTGGACTGGAAGAACATGTTGAATGAGACCTGCAAGTCCTTTCCCACTTTGGTGTTCCTAACTCTGCAACTAATCCTTCCCCTTCCCCCTACATGCAAAGATGACCTTGCACAAAAGGAAGGTCTTCACTGATTTCTTGCCTTCCCAGTGGGTTCACATCAGTCTCTAAGTGACATCCTCCACCACTGTGTTCAAAAGCCCCCAGAGTAGTTAAAAATCAGTGACCTGGAGCTTTGGAGATTGGTTACGGGCTGAGCTGCCAACTCTCAGAGTGATAACAGAACCTTTCTCAGGTGCCTGCTTGGTCAGTCTTGCCCTTGTACAGACAAACATTATCACCCAGGTCAGGTTTTCCTTAGTAGTGTTAAATATGGTCAGTTTAGGGCCATCAAAGCATTTTCTGCTTAAAAAAATAACCAGTGCAGTGGCCCAGTCATTAGATTTTTAAACAGTCCATCTTCCCTCTTGTTGTTTTATTGCAATGCATTGTAGTTTTGTGGCTTGTAGGAGTTTTCCTCAGAGAAAACCTGTGTTTTTGAAGGCTTGCTGTGGTGCACAGAGCAAATTTTTAGTGGACCCTCCACAGCTGCATAATGCCAGATATAGAGTAGGCCACGAGTTTTAACCTTCCAGCCCTTTGAGTGTGTTTTCCCCTTAAAAATTAAGAACAGCAGAAACATCTGAGCCAGCTTTTGTCACTCAGTCCCCAGAAACGCTCCTATGAGCTACTCACATGAAAGAGTTCAGAAAGCAGCTGGTTAAATCCTGCAGAGGCATGAAAAACTGTCTTAAACAAGAGCCACAAATGCTGAAACTTTGTGAGCAGAACCTCTCTGCCTCCATCTTCAGGGGAGTGAGAAGGACAGGGTATGATTAACTTATGAAGTGCTCGCCGAGGCAGCGCCAGGAGCTCCAACAGGCCCTTGTGAAGATGGGAACTGCCAGGGCATGAATTTTTAACGTCTGGGCTGCATTAAGATCTTAAATGTGATGGGGACTAAACTTAGAGCCTGAACTCGGCTGCTATTTGTGGCACAAGCCAGAGATGGGTTTAGAGGGAAAGCAGTGGAGTGATTTTTAAGGAGCTCTTGTGGCAGGGGAAGCTCAACAAGTTTTGGGTGTCAGTCCAAATTAGACTATTTCTGGGTCTCTGCCTGGGGTCCCCACAAAGCTAATTCTGTTTTTGCCTTTAAGTGCTTTCTTTCCATCCATCACTGCCTTTACCTGATGGTCTGTCCTCACCTACACTCATGAGATCCTTCCTTCTCTCAGGTCACCTCTCCCCGTCCTGTGTTGGCTGCTGGTCCCTTCTCTTCCCTGCTCTGCACACACACACACACTCCCTCCCTGCCATTCCCAGTAGGAAAACTCCTCTGCTGTGAAACCAGGAGCTGGCACTGGAGGGAAACAGCACTGAACAACTCGAGTTTTGTGGGAGATGGCCAGCTGGAGGCTGCCATGGCAACAGCTGGATTTCCTCCATCCCTCTCACCCTGCTTCCCTGCTGGTTATATTAAAACAACAGCAAAAATAACAGTTGCAGGGAATCAGAGAGCCCTCATCCCCAACAAAATCACCTGGCCTCGTTGCATGTTTCCCAGTGCAAATCCCTGCCATCCTTGCTGCTGGCACAACAATACTGTGGTTGTTGCTTGTGCATGGTGGGCAAAAAAGGGCTTGGTTTGCTTCCCCTTTATGGAGAAGACCTTTCTCTGTGCTTCTTCTTCTGTGGTCTTGGAGCTGAGTGAGACAGCTGTGGGCAAAAAATGTCTTTGGAGGTGGCCATGACTTCTTGGGGCAGAGTCATCTGGGAAGACCTGGGGTTTGGTGCCAGGAGAGGTTCCAGTGGTGCTGTTTCTCCTGTGACAACTCAGAGGACAAGCCCAACTCTTTGTCACGAGGTTGTTCCATCAGTTGTCATCATCACGTTCACACAGACATGTGAAAGTCCTACTTGGCATCACCCAGCACAGGTGAGAGGTTGATTTGCTGTATGTCCCAAACTCAGGAAGAATCTGACTGGTTTGCATCTTCCAGGGGTCCTCCTTCATCTCTCTTGTGTTTTTTTTTAAAGAGAGGGCCCATGTGCTTTTATCTCTCTCTTCCCTTTTTGGCTCTTTGCATTGGGAAACACCAACATTTTGTGGAACATGGAGTGGAGAAGAAATTCCCCTGGATAAACAGGAAATACACTCCAATTGCAAATTGATATTTAATGTTGCATCACTGGAGAGTGACTATCTGGAGGTGTTGGAGCAGCAAAATCATTCAGGCTGTGCTGCCATAGAATCATAGAATCAGATGGGTTGGAAAGGACCTCTGAGGTCATCAAGTCCAACCCTTGATCCACTACCACTGCAGTTACTAGACCATGGCACTAAGTGCCACATCCAGTCTCTTCTTAAACACCTCCAGGGACAGAGAATCCACCCCCTCCCTGGGCAGCCCATTCCAATGGCTGATTACCCTCTCTGGAAAGAATTTCTTCCTAACATCCAACCTAAACCTCCCCTGGCAGAGCTTGAGACCGAGCCCTCTTGTTTTACTGATAGTTGCCTGGGAGAAGAGACCAACCCCCACCTGGCTACAACCTCCTTTCAGGGAGTTGCAGAGAGTGATGTCTCCCCTGAGCCTTCTCTTCTCCAGGGTAAACAACCTCAGCTCCCTCAGCCTCTTCTCACAGGACTTGTGTTCAAGTCCCTTCCCCAGCCTCGTTGCTCTTCTCTGCACCTGCTCCAACCCCTCCATGTCCTTCCTGACCCGAGGGCCCAGAGCTGACACAGCACTCCAGGGGTGGCCTCACCAGCGCTGAGTGCAGGGACAGAATCACTCCCCTGTTCCTGCTGCCACACTGTTCCTGAGCCAGGCCAGGATCCATTGGCCCTCTTGTCCCGCTGGGCACACTCTGGCTCATGTTCAGCCTCCTGTCCATCCCAACTCCCAGGTCCCTTCCTGCCTGGCTGCTCTCCAGCCACTCTGTCCCAGCCCGTGGGGCTGCCGGGGGTTGTTGTGG
>JAWWLV010000088.1:149980923-150042498 GCA_035041135.1 Platyrinchus mystaceus
CCCCCCCCCCCGAACACCGTAGCTGGTAGATGTGCCAGCCAGGTTGAGAGAAAGACTGGATAACCTGGTTCCTGGTATCATCTGTTCAAACCCCATCTACCTGCTCTTCCTGCAGGAGTACTGGAAATATCCATGTTCTCTCTTTTCTTTGTCTGCTTTTCTAGTAGAGACAAAGCCACTTTCATCCCTTCTCTCCCTGGTCTTTTTTTCACTCACCTCCAGTCCCTCCTTGCATCTTAGGTCCACTATTCCTTGTCTTGGGCAGCAAAAAAGTGAGATTTTTTTCCTTTTCAGTGCCATTTTTTGCCTCCACAAATGATTATCAGGGAAGAAAAAGGGGAGGTACTACCTGCTTCACCTGGATAGCCAGGCTATAAGCTTTGGCCAGCCTGTTTCATTGTCAGGGTTTGAAAATTGTTAGCTCTATGTTTACCTCCACCACATTTCCCCACCATTTCATGGCCTGGGAGGCTGTGAAGAAAGACTTAAGAGAGATTTCTGAACGTGTTGTACAGTCATTTACAATCCCTGAAGATGAGATTCAATGGTTTGGATGATCTTTACCAGATTTTTGTGCCAGGCTTTGCCCTTAGTTTTTCCTCTTTAAAACAGCCTGTCCACTCATTGCCTTGTATGTTTGTACATTTTGATAAACTCAAGGGTTCTGTGGCCGTTCTTGGCACTGGCTGCCAGAAGCTGCTTTCTGCCAACTGCTTCCTGTGGGGTGTTTTGGTTCTTCAAAAGGGAAAGACCATCATTTTCCAGTTCTGCCTCTTCCTGAGACGAGCCCTCACTGCAATACACAACCAGACACATCCTCCCCACGTGGCATCGTGTTCCTGAAGGGCAAAGAACTCCTGATCTCCACCCACTCCAGCAAGGAGAAGTTGTGCAGAGCGCAGACTCAATGCTGGGAGAATGTGAACCTTGTTAATTAAAATGTCAGTGACTCAAATCCCCTTAAGGTGAGAGAGAGAGAAAGCTGCATTTTTTATTACCATTGCTGTTAATGATACAGTCAGCTGGTACCTTGTAAAGGCAGAATGCACTTCATCTACCTTGACAGGCTCTGCCCACTCTGAAAGCTTCCTCTGTGCCTCATATATGACTTTTCCAGAGAATTGTGATTAAGGCTAGAAATGGAGAGAAAGTAAAAAAATACGAAGGCAGTGCTTTTATTTTTTCCATCCTGTTTGGCTAAAGGAGAGGACAAGCTGTGCCAGGGGAGGTTCAGTTGGACATCAGGAAGAATTTGTTCATGAAAAGGGTGTTTAAGTATTGGAAGGGGCTGCCCAGGGAGGTGGTGGAGTCTCCATCCCTGGAGGTTGTTCCAGAATGACTGGATGTGGCACTCAGTGCTCTGGGCTGGTTGACAAGGTGGGGATGGGTCACAGGTTGGACTGGGTGATCTTGGGGGTCTTTCCCAACCTTAATGATTCTGTGATTATTGTCCAAATCTTGAACATGATATTGCAAATTAACGTCAAGCTCATAGGAGAGGAGGGACAGCCCAGAACAGTGGTACATGGATAAAGAGGAGGAAAGGGAGTTGGAGCCAAGAAGGAAGAGAAGTAAAGCTGGGAAAAGGCAAAGGTCACTGTTTCAGGATGGTGTCAAAAAGGGTGATCTGTGTCTTACAACTTGAGTGTTCTGCTGAAAAACCTTAATCAGCTCTTGCACAATTGGAAGCATCAACTCTCTGCCCTATTTCACCCTGTCAACTGGGATATTGTAAACCTGCCCTTCTTCTCTTTAGAGAGGGTGGAGAAAAGGACTGTAAAAGGAAGGTCTTTAAAAAGTATAAAGGAAGGGCTTAAAAGACATGGCTAAAACTGTCCTCATGTCCTCATGTACTTTGCAAATACACAGGGCCACTTCCATGGCTTATTTAGAGTAACAAGCTCACTGAAATCATGGAGCTAATGAGACTTGAACCCTGGTTTGCCCCTGCTTTGCCAAAGACAAGCAATGAATAGTGTGAACATGGTTTTTCTAGGGCAGAAAACACTCAGGCTTTCTCATTCCAGCTTGCTGGCATAACTAGGAGGTGACACTTCTTTCACAGCTACTTAAGCACCTGCAAGATCTCACTGTAGCACTAAGGAGCTTCAAGGGCTGCAGTGAATGCAAATGCAGCTCCAAGGTAATGGGCCTGTTCTGGTCCTGAACTACAAAATATTTCAGTCAGGACAGTGTCTATGAGTCAGGCTCCAATGGTTCTGATTCCACCTGGGAGCAGTTCCCACAAAGGCCAGCCAAGTCATTAACAGCCTATGGCTAATTGCCTGTTGTAGGAATGGCACAAAGCACCTTTGCTTTGAGATGAGCTCAGCTCGAGCGGTGCTGCTGGTCCTAAATGTGGTGGGTTTAGCCCAGATTTATCTGCTGTCTTGATGTTATTTGTGGCAATTCTGCTCAAGATGAACTGGGAAATGCTCTGCTTAAAAACCTTATCTTTCCATGACCTGTGCTCCTGATGAGGAAGGGATGGCATGAGATCCAGAGGTGAAACTGCCCCAGCAGCCTTTGCACGTGTTTGCTTTTGCAGCTTTGAACATGCACTGTCTCACATTTCTGGGGGATGAAATTGTCTTTGGCTATGTCAAATTGTGACTCAGCATGTTGTAGTAGCACATTTGATTGTTGCAAGAGAGGAGGGATCAACCCCGAGCTGCAGAGATGAGTCTGAGGAGCAGAGCAAATGCTGTACGGGAAAGGAAAGGTGGAGCAGGAAACTGACCCTGAGGTTGTGTTGAGGAACAAGAGGAAACTTTTAGGGGTTAAAACAATTTCAGAATTGTTTCTATCTAAGAAACAATTCCAGAATTGTTTCTATCTAAATCTATCTAAGAACATTTCTGCTCTGGCTCAGCTGTAAGGAAACAGTCCTGGACAGATCATGTCACACTTCGGGAGCATCTCAGATGTGTCAGCATGACCTCCCCAGGCAAATGTAGACTGATTACAAGGATAAATTATTCCTGGGCTTAACCAGTTCCCTTCTCTGGGCTGTGTGCATGGACATGTTGGATGTTCAAGGCCAGCTTGGATGGGGCTTTGAGCAACCTGGTCTAATGAAGGTCCCTGTTCATGGCAGAGGGTTTGGAATTAGATGGTCTTTAAGATCCCTCCCAAGTCAAACCATTCTGTGGTTCCATGTACTTTCCACTGAAATTTAGTGGGGTTATTATTAACTCTGGTAATTAGGGGGAAAAGTCTTCATGCCATATTTATTACGTTTTATAGTGAAGAGCATTGCAAGGCTGTGACTTTGTACTCCAAATGAGAAGAGGTAATCTTGTCAAAACCATAAAAATCCATGGTCTTTTATGAATATTTGCTCACATTTAAAAACAAAACAAACCAAAACGGAAACCACAAACTAAAACAAAACAAACCTCAAAATTAAACAAAACCCCAGCAGATATCTAATTATCCTGATTTCTTAATCTCTATTATTAACCTCTCACACACCAGACACACTCAGTGTGTGGGACATTAATCCTTTCTGAGTGACCCACGCTTGAGGAAACTGCTGCTGTATGAATAAATAGTAATAAGCACACTGAATATTTCATTGTCAGGAAGAACAGATTCGGGAAGGGAGGAGAATTAATATGTGCTGATTTTTACCCTCACACAAGAGTGTTTCTGACAGCAGGACTGTCGTGCACTGCCCAAGGAGGAGCAGGAGCAGCGATTTGTGACTGCTATGACTGATATCACCAACCAGTGTGGCACCCAAATGGCTCTTCTTGCTTTTTGCAATGAACGTGACATTGAAGAAAATAATTACATTCACCAAGGAAAAAAGAAGTGAAGGAGTGAAAATAACTAATAATAGTGATGAAATCTTAATCTCTCAGTAGGGAAAAATACAAATTGTACTGGATCATTGCCTGGAGTGGACCACTCCCTAGGGACTCACATTACAGTGTGGACAGTCAAAACACTGAAAAATGAACACTTGGATAGTCTTCCCTGGTCTGGAATGAGTAGAAAAAAATAAGTTGTTGCTACAGGTCTTGTTCTTTTGGCATCCTCTGGTTTATATGCATGATTTAGTCTGATACCAGAGCATCAACAGGAGTCTCTTCATTAAAAGTTTGTCTAAAAAATGTCTGGAGATATTCTGAGAGGAGGGAGAGGCAGCCTGTAGTGGCTGCAGTGCTGCTGGGATAACACTCTCTGTGACAGAGTAACAGAGCCTGTTTTCCTGCCCCTGAATCACAGCTTGCTCTGGGAGGGATGCACATTCCCTGCAGCAGCACAGGAGCCTCTGTAGAAAACCACTGCTGTTTCTGGACTGCTGCCTCATCTTCCTGCTGGACAGTTCCTCTCCTGGCCTGTTAAATCGCTGTGCTCTCTGTTCCTCTCCCTGTGGGCTGGTTTTGATGGATAACACTGACACGTGCATGGATGTGGACTTCCCTCTGAGCTGATGGGTGACAGTTTTGGGGGTTTGGGTTACACCCAGAGTACTTTGCTTAGGAGGCTGTCAGATTAGTATTAACTGTCAGACAAATGATGGAGCTCTTTGTATAATGATCCTGACAGTGTTTCTCTGGCTGTCACCACTGAGATGACTCCAGGACATACAAAGCAATCAAATCCCTTGTCTCCACGATATGTGTCAACACCCTCAGCTGTTCCCCCTGTACCAGAAGAACTGAGTTAGACCTTTGGACTCTCTGAATTGAGAAGAGAAGTGAAGAAGAGCGAGGTCCAAGATCAACCATCTGGAAAGAGGAACAAGAGGCCAGAGCACCACAATAGCTCTGACTTGTACAAATTACTGCTTTATACCTGATACTTTCCTTTTCTGCCCAAGACCTCCTTAAGGGGTGAAATGCCTTATGTGTCTATTGCAGGCCTTTGTTTGGGAAGAATCCTCCTCCCTCCTCAGCCTCCCGAATGACTCAATAATTACTTTAACTGATTCAAGGCTCCCCCTCAACCTCCAACCGCCCCCCTCTCCACCATTCAACTTTAACACAAGACCACACTGTTTCTCGGTTTCCAATGAGCCCAAAGCTATTCAGGCCACTTGTTCCTCTCTGAAAGGAGCTGACAGAGCTGCTTTTGTGCAGAGGCAATTTTGGATTTAATTGGAGACCTACTGGGGGCAGGGCCGGGGGGGTGGGGGAGGGAATGGGGTCACTGGGTCAGTGTTTTGGAAAGATCAACTCAAAGGAGAGTCCAAGGAGAAAAATCAGTGGGGGTTCGATGTTTGGAGAGAGGTTTTGCGTGGGGCTGTGTAAGGGCAGTGCTCCCCACCTTCCAGTGATATGATCATGATACCTACATGGGAGCAGAAAGCAAACAGGGTCAGGCCTGGGGCAGATGGCTTTAATGGCCATTTTGAATCTGTAATGACAGATCCCAGGGTGCTTTCTGCAGGGATCACAGAATAATTCAAGCCGTGGTTGAAGGAGGTCTGATGTCGCAAAGGTCACTTGCTGCAGCCCATCCCCTTAGGTCAGGCATTCATCATGCACATTAAAGGAGCTCAGCTAAACTCCCTTCTCCAGCTCTGCATCCCTCCCTGGAGATAAGTTCAGCTTCAGCCCTGTCTGAACCACTTTTGGGTCACAGTTCATGCCAGCACTGTGACTGCACCATGAGAAGGGAAGACCTTTTTTCTAGTGAGGCACATGGAAAGTCAGACCAGGCTTTGAACCAGCACAGTCTCGCTGTGTAAGGGGACCACAGACCACCACCCACATGAAAAATGGGTCTCAGGGACTCTCCCACTTCACTGCTCATCTTCTTTTTTGATGTTCCCATTTTCTCACCTGACCAAAAGTATATAAATTAAACTGGAAAGAATTGTATTGATTGTGCTGCAGAAAAGCCAATATAATCCTGGCAGAGCCAGACCACAGTCCAACAGAGATTCAGTAAAGCTATTTATGCAAAAAAAAAAAAAAAAAAAAAAAAAGGCCCTTTTTTTGGTCTTGAAAGCCAGATGGACATGACTTGAGATACAATAGGTAAGGCTGCTTTGAGTGGTTTAAAATATTCTCCCTCACCACCCCTGTCCACAGCATGTTGAGGTCACCTCCCCTCATCTGTTACCAGTCCTTGTCCCTGCTTCTCCATCAGAGTGATGGCTCTCCACTTGCTGACCTAACCTCATTTTTAAAATGACTGGAAGCACCAAGAGTGGTGGGACCATCTCCTGTTAAACTGCTCCAGGCTGGTGACAAGCGTTGGAGCTGACAGTGCCCTTGTACAGCTCGGAGACAGACACCTGCTGGGGGAGGGTCATGCATTATTTAGTGGTAAAACAGCAATCTTGCTATTATCCTGATGATGCACTCCAAATCCTGACATCTCCTCCCAGCTGCTTCAGGTGGGAGCAGGATGGAACTGCTGAAGGGGGGTGACCAAGAGGAGCTCCTGGTTTTTGTGGGGACGTGGGGAGGTGACCTCAGCTGAGTGAACAGAGGCAGAGTGAAAAGCTGTTCAGTCAAGGTTTCTACACCCCTGAGAGTTGCGTTTCCACCCAGCATCACAACTTTTCCCTGCTTCTTTCTCTTACGAGCCTCTGGTTGCACATCCCTCTGGGATGTCTTTGCTGCCATTTCACATCATCCCTACGGACCACAGATCCAGGTTTACTCTAGGGAAACAGGGAGAGGTGTTTAAAGATGTCAGAGACCCATTGAGTTACATTTTTATCAGCAGTTCACCAACCCTGCTCTGGCAGCATTAGTCTGGTTGAAGCAGCACAGAGTGCAAGCAGCCTTTGCTCTATTCCCACTATCTACTTGAAAACAAACAAGGCTGACATTTATATGGCTTTAGAAAGCCTGGGTTTAGCATTAGATCTGCTCTCAGATTCCTCTTGTATTCCTCTCCTTGACATCTACTTGGTCTCAAACTGCTTGTTTCCAGGATGGCAGCAGATAAGGGTTGGTGGCCTTCCCATGCAAGAGACAATGGTGGTTTGGAGGAGGTAGAAAACATCTTCTCTGCCCAGAGGTTGCCCAGAAAAGTTGTGGATGCCCCATCATGGAAGTGTTCAAGGCCAGGTGGAATGGGGTTTTGAGCACCCTGGTCTAGTGGGAGGTGTCCCTGCCCATGGCAGGGGATTGGAACAAAATGATCTTGAAGGTCCCTTCCAACCCAAACCACTCATTCTACGATTCTGTCACCCCAGAGCTTGAAGAAAAACACATTTCTAGACATTTCTGCTCCCAGGGGGTTTAAGGATACTGCTCAAGTCCAGGAAGCTGCAGTATTTTAAGCACCACTCTGTGATGCTGGTTGGAAGAAAACAGGAGTGTCCTGTGTCAGGCATTTCCATGTTGGTATCTTTCCTGAAAATCCCTTTGGAGCACCATCCTGGGCTGGGATTGAAAACAGAACCATAGAATGGTTTGGGTGGGAAGGGACCTTCAAGATCATCTCGTTCCAACCCCCTTCCATGGGCAGGGACACCTTCCACTAGACCAGGTTGCTCAGAGCCCCATCCCACATGGCCTTGGACACTTTCAGGTATGGGGAGTCCACAACATCTCTGGGCAACCTGCCCATGAAGATGGCAGTAGGAAGGACTTGCCAGACCAGGGATGTATGTCTGGAAACTCCTGCTAATCCATCATGTGTTGGTAGTTGTGAGACTTCCTTGTGCTACTTGAGGCTGGTGGTGTCGATAGTTAATAGCCCAGTACAGCCTCAACACATGTGAAGAATTCCATGTGCCTGCTCAAGGCTGGATGCAGCAGAGGAGAGCAAGGAAGTCTGTCCACCTTCATCCCCAGCCCCAGCCCCACAGAGAGAGCAGTTACTGCCAGCTGGGCTCTTCTTGCTTCACAAAAATCAGTGATGGTCCAATGCTGCCCAGACTCAAAAAGCTCCTGTGTCCAGTGGCTTTGGATGGGGAGCAAGGGAGGAAGGACAGGGTGGCATTCCTTTCTCCAAAACCTCCTCACCCAAGACTGTCTCTATAAACAAATAAAACTTAGCTAGTTATCTGCAAGGGAATGAAAAGAAGCAGCAATGCTGATCCAAATTATATATTGCAGGATCAATTACATATTGAACTCCCCTAAAATTGTTTTGTTTCTAGAGAAACAACTCTGCTGTTAATAAACCAAATGAACACCTGGATTTTCAAGACTAGGATGTACTACCAGTTTATATATCTCTACCAAGACTAGGGACTGTCTCAGAAAGTATAATTAATGTACCTTTAGCACTGTGAAGGTGTTTGCTGCACCTCCTAAATACCTTATACACCTCCTAAATACCAACCCAGGTACACCAAAGCATGACCCTATCATCTGAACTAATATTCTCTCACTCAGGTGCCAAGTTCTAATGTCCAGGCATAAGTATGAACAATCACCAGGGCTACAACTGTTACTTTCCAGCACTGCTCCATCAGTATTTAATCTGCTGCTTTATAGAGCACTGTAGGAGATCCCCAGAAAGGAAAACAGCTGCAGCCAAGTTCTGCTCCAAAAAGTATTTTCAATTGAGAGGCCTATTAATCCAGGCAATAGGCATTAAGTGATGTAACAGAGAGCTGGAGGGCTCATATGCCCTTCTACCCAGGGTAGGAAAAATTCCTTTTTATGCCTGGGATAGTTGCTGTAAAAGAGAGCCCTACAGGAGTCTGAGAAATTTGTTCCAGGATTGTTATTTTTCCTTCTTGAAGAAGCAGCTGCTGGCTTTTTTTTTTTAACCCTAAACCAATATAATGCATTTCTATGCATATATAAACATATTTATATATGCATATTTGCATATATGTTTACATATAAAATGCATATTTGTGTATTTATTAGTATATGTAACTATGTGTATGTATTTATATGTAGATGTATTTATATCACAATGTATTTAATTTCATTGGTTGTTGCAATAATTGTTTAGCAATCCACAGGTACATGGAGGGTTCTTGGGGTTGTCCTGTGCAGGGCCAGGAGTTGGACTTTGATGGTCTTTGGGGATCCCTTTTAGCTCAGGACATTCTGTGATTCTGTTATTCTGTGAGATGAGATGACAGTCAGTGCAAAACGAGCCTGGAGCGGTATTCCCTGAATTTCCACCCATTTCCATTCAAACTCTTCCATTCTTTGAGCTTGCAAAGAGAGACACATCCTCCAGAGAAGGGTTGGAAGGCTCTGCAAGGAAAATTGTTGGCTTAATCAGCAGGAAGCTACAACTCACTTTGGGGATCCTTGTGAGACCCTGAAAAACTTGTTCCGTGTCTCTGTGCCTGAAGTCCAAGTCTGGAACATGGACAAAACAGCTCTGACTACTTTCCTGAAGAGGTGGTGAACACTCATTTTTGACTTACATTCTCCAATCTTATATCCCTGTATATTGGGATTTTCTTTTTGCACCCCTATCTCTCCAGCAAGTGAAAACTGAGATGAGGTGTTTGGTGTCTCCCATGATAATAAGATTTAGAACCCCACTGGGTACATGATTTTTTCCTGCTTTTTTTTTTTGTCTTCTCCTGTCTTTGAAGAGGCTGGATAGGTGAGCTGGGATGATATCAGTGTTTGTCAGGTAATAATGGTCAGGTCATATCAGAAAGCTGTTCTCACCTTGATGTGTTGGCAGTGATAACATGACCTGTTCACCCAGCTTGGAATCACTGAATAGTTTGGATTAGACCAGATGACATTTAAAGGTCATGAAAAGGGGTATATTCAAGTTGATCAGGCTGTTCAGAGCCTCATCCAACTGGTGCTGAATGTTTCCAGGGATGGGAATCTACCAACAATCTCTGGGCAACCTGGTCCAGTGTTTCACCATCTTCATTGTAAAAAAGTGCTTTCTTATGTTTAGCCTGAATCTCCCCCCTTTTAGTTTAAAACCATCACCCCCTGTCCTACCACTACAGGTCCTACTAAAAAATGTATCTCCATCTTTCTTAAAAACCATCTTCAGGTACTGAAAGGCTGCAATAAGGTCTCCTTGAATCCTCTTCTCCAGGCTGAACAGCCCCAGCTCTCTCAGCCTGAGAGATCCCCAGAGCAGAGGGGCTTCAGCCCTCTGACCATTTTCTTGGCCTCCTCTGGCCCCTTTCCAACAGGTCCATGTCTCTCCTATGCTGAGGATCCCATGGGTGGACACAGTGCCCCAGATGAGGATCTCACCAGAGTGGAGTAGGAAAGGAGAATCCCAAAAGCCCAGGGTACAGTTGACCTTCAGGGCTGTGAGAGCACATTGATGGCTCCTGTCCCAATTCTCATCCAGCTGTGTGTCCCTCTGTCCTTCCCCACAAGGCTGCTCCCCATCCCTCCATCTCCCAGCCTGTATGGATACCAGGGGATGACCTGACCTATGTGCAGGACCTTGCACTTGGCCTTGTAAAACACAAAATGTTGGGCCTCAGTCTTTGGAGAGCTTGTGTTTATGACCCCATTTTCTTCTGGGATCCCGATCCCTGAAAGCTCTAATGCAGTTAAATCCATATGAGCACATTCACTGATTGAGTTTTGGAAACAGAAGCAGCAGATGAGAAATGTTTCCCTGTTTGGCTCGTTGTCCTGCTGCAGTCTATGGCATGGGAGGCTTGGAAAGTTATTTTTGACTCTGTATAATTGACACTTCACACAGGAGACAAATTCAGTACTTCTATAAAAAAAAAAAGAAGATAAATAACAGCAACAAACACCAGAAAGCTGAAATAATAAGCCATCTGACTGGACTGGCTGGTCTGAAACTTATTTTTCTCTCCTCAGAATGGAAGTACAATCTTGTCTCCATCTCCACACTCCCTTCCCTTTCCTTTCAGACATGTTGATTTTCTGCATTCAGAAAGAAATTTCTGTTGCCTGAAGTTGTTTTTATTTGTTTGCCTTAAGTGACTGCACCACCTGACAACTTTCTTTCATCACCTGCCAATTCCTTTTACAAACCTGTCCTTTAATTGCTGCTTAGACTTCTGATGAGCTTTTGTGTAACCACTGCTTGGCTCCCAGTCCACCCAAAACCCACGGGTTTTAATAACAGCACAGCATGATAAGAATATTACTTGTGAAGGTGTTTCTGATCCCACGTTATGAATGAACATAATACAAAGAGTTGTGTTCGTCCCCCACCCCGCTGAAAGGAATTAAAACTGCAATTTTTCTAAGGCAACTCCTCCACCTCCCCACTGGTTTGTTCCTTTGAGTTTTTGATCACTGCAAACAAACTCCGATATGTGTTTCTGTCTAACATGATGGCCACTATCTTCTGAATCGGTCAAATATCAATTACACACTGCTTGTTTTCCAGAAAAATGCCAGTTGAAATTGCAGTATTATTTCCTTCTGGAGAAATTCTTGGTATTTCTTTCAAATGTCCAGAAATAACACAATTTTTGCCAGAGTAGTTGTTGCTGTGACCCATGTGGAGGATCAGTGGAGAGGTATCTCCCTTTCATCTGATGAGTCATGTAGGACTTTTCATGATCTCTGTTTTCCAGGTTACTACTGACTACTTGGGAAGCATAAAAACTTATTTTTATGGAAGTATCCACCTTGAAAAAAAAGGTGAAGTTAGGAAATTGGGTGCCTAATGTCTGTACCCTTTGGTTTCAGACCCTGAGATTTGGAAGCAAGGGCTGAGAGTGATCTATAGCTCTCATACATGCACAGATATTGATATAATCAGACTCTTTAAATCAGCAGTTTTTCCAAGATATTAGTGTACCTACCACTGTGCAGCATCATTAGCTGGGAGATGAAAAGGAGAGATAAGCTCTCTGGCTGTTGGCCAAACCTTAGTCTAAGCTTTAGGATGTAAACCATAATTGAAGGACTTAAAAAAAAGGTGAATATCTGCTGGTGAAACTCAGTCCATCCTGGTTCAATGTACTGAGACAAGCAAGAAAGGCCTGAAACTCCTCTTCCAAATAAGTGTGGAGGTTGGGCTCAGGAATCTTCTCCAAGTAGGTTGGTGGGATAGCTGGGGACAGACATACTGAAAACATGGAATATTTTGGTGTTTTGGGACTCACACGGCTCATGGAATACCATTAAATCCATGGATTTATAAGAAAGTGCTCTACTGTTTAACTATCAACTTGGAAGTGTTGGACAGGGCTTGGAGCAACCTGGTCTAGTGGAAGGTATCCCTGCTCATGGTAGGGAGCTGGAATAAGAGGATCTTTAAGGTCCCTTCCAACCCAAACCACTCAGTGATTTTCTGACTCTGTGAACTTTTCCAAGGCCAGTCCTGCTGCAGTTTAGTGCCAGGAATCCCACTTAGGTGCCTGGCACATTTTCCAACTCTTTCCTCCCATAGTCAGTGTTCTCCCTCCCAGGGCCATGCAGAATTGCTGCAGATCACAGCTCCTGATAAAATCTTAATGGCTGGAAGCTTATCCGGCGGGATGAGGCAGGATAAATGCATTTCAGGTGCCTCAACTGCTTTCCTGGAATTTCTCTGAGCATGTTTCTTTCCCAGGCTCTCCTCTCAGGGCACAGCTTTGAGCTGCCAGTCATGTAAAAACCAGTGTCAGTCCAAACTTCTGTGTTCTGGACCAAATTTGAGCATGTAAATTTTATATTTTCCTTGGCTCAGGATCTGAGTCACCTTTCTGAGCTTTGTCCTTCACTGTGCTCGTGTTGAATTGAGTTTTATGTCTGGTTATTACTTGAAGTCAAGATGGAGTTTTGATTGCTGCATCTTTTAGTAGCAAGAGATGCAGAGGTGCCGTTGCAGATTCGCTGTTCATCTCTAGTATTTTTTGCTGGTTTGAAAGGATCTTCTGATTTTACAAGCAGAGTTAAATCTCCATCTTAATACGTGGGGTGTGAGGCTGAGAAAGAACCCAACAAGTTTTCCAGTTCAGTCTCATCACTAAGGAAAGTCAATCAAAAATACAAATAAGCCATAACATGTGTTTTGTTTGCTTTTTTGGGGGGTTTGGTTTTGTTTTGTTTTTTTCGGTTTTTTTGTGATGGGTTGTGGGCTAACAACTCAACAATAAAGCTGATCACCCAGGCCCCATGATTTTCCTTCTACCTCTTCTACTAAGCCATAAGCAAGCCACCTTGTTCCCTATATATTGTTTAATATAAAGGGTTAATATTCCTGCCTCTTGGATGTGCTGTGATAGAAGAAGCCTCCCTGTAATTATAATGGCTCTTGGTTAAGCCAGGTAGATGCAACCAGAAAACACGGTGTGGATTTTTAAACAAATTTTAGGATTTGTGTGTGTTCACAGGGACAACTTCACACAAAATCAATAATTACTGTGTCCTGTGTGGGTATTCATACTGTTGTGATACTTCTCTCTTACACAACCAGTTTCATTTTTAGTTAAAAATATCCCACACCAACAGGGAACCCCCAAATTTATGGATAAGGAAGCTGAGATAATGTTAAAAACAAAAAGGAGATTTGAAATTAAACTCGATGCAAAAAGCTGTCAGAGGTCTTCTGGGGCTTGACAAGGTTTGAACCTCTTGATTTAGTTTGTATTAGTTTTCAAAGACATGCTATGACAGCCAAAAGTTCAGGAACAATGTAATGTCTAAGGCCATCACCATTCAGGAGGTAATAAAGAGGAGGATCCCACCAGCCTTAAAATCCAAGACTCTGCAAATGGCTGATACTTGTGAGTCACTTAAGAATAATGTGTCCTGCAGGAATAGCTCAGATAGACAGGGACACACCAGCAAACCATAGAGCACCTCATGGATGATAAAGTATAATAATTCAAGGCTCATTATGAAAGGAGCCTGTATGGAAATAATCTCAGTTAAAAGCAGAATAAAAGAACAAAGGAATCAGCAAGTACCCAGAAGGGTCATGAGGGCACCCTCCCTTGATATGATTAAATAGACGAATAAGTGAATAAGTAATAATCTAATCATAAAAGGGGCCAGGCAAACTCAGCATTAAACTACCAGACTAGGCAAGTTTTTCATTTGTGACCAAATGACCTCATATTTTTTCCATCTGCTTCTATTAAGCAGAGTCGTTTCTTCCATCAGTGCAGTGGTGAAAAAATTCCTCCAACTGTTTGAGGGAAAGAGGAGTAAATGGTTCCTTCTGGGAAGGACGAGAGAGAAATTAATTTCCTGACAGATTTTTTTTCCTAAAAGCAGTGAGAATTTTGCTCTTAATTTCAGAGGTCTGTTGGGGGAAGATTGAGGCCTGGACAGAATAGGGTTTATCTTCTGTGATGGGAAGGAATAGTCACTTTGTTGGTGAGTCACAGGGAACAGCATTTGGATTGAGATTGGGGAGCATCTCCTGACTCTGCAGAATAGGCAGAGCCTCAACCAGCTGTTCAGGAGGATGACCCAGGATCAAAGACTGGCTCATCTGGAGCCCATGTCAACAATGTACCCACCTCAAATCTTCCCTATATCCATGCTCTGGATATAGGTTGCACCACTCCCTTCCTGTGTCCAGTGTTCTGAGTCTGGTCTTGGTCGCATTGGGGACCTCTGGCCAAGTGACTTCTGTGACAGAGCAGGAGGGCACTGTCATGGTGCCATTGAGAGGGCAGATCACAGAGAATGTTTGAACTTCCTGAGGGAGCTGGGGCTGTTCAGCCTTGAGAAGAGACACTGAGAGGGGCCCTCATCCATGTCCATCAGTGTCTGCAGGGAGGGGGCAGAGGATGGACCAGGCTCTGCTTGGGAGGGCCCAGCAATGGGACAGGAGGAATAGGCAGGAACTGATGCCCAGGAAGTTCCACCTGGACATGAGGAAGAACTTCTTTGCTGAGCACTGAGCAACTTGTCCAGAGAGGGTGTGGAGTCTCCTCCCTGGGGATATTCCAGACCTATCTGGACACAATCCAATGCCACGTGCTCTGGGATGGCCCTGCTGGAGCAGGGAGGTGACACCAGATGACCCTCCGTGGGCCCTTCCAACCTGACCCACTCTGTGACTGTGACTTTGCAGACCCTCTCAGCATTCACATCTGAGTGAGGCTGGTGTGATCCTGTTCCCTCCTTCAGAGCTTCTCACGTGAGACTTTAAAGCATCACTTAAGACACTCTGAGGAAGGTTCAGTGCCCCACAGCGCATTTTTTCACAGACAAAGCAGCCAAGGCACAGAACTGACATCCCAAGAGCATCCAGGAAGCCACAGACCTGAGAATCAGGAACAGTCTCTGATCTTCTGCCTCTCAACACAGTTTCCAAACCATTATCTTTTTTTGAAGAGGAAAAAACCATCTTATTCACAGTCAAACCAACAGTCACCTTGTTTCTGCTGGTAGGGTCAAGACTAGTTTTTGACTCACTGGATCTGAATGTGTCCAAATACAAAAGCTGATGGGTACCCATCCCAAATTTTGTGGCACAGCTCCAACAGTTCTCAAAGCTCCTGAGGGGTATTTTGATTCCCTTTTGAGCACAGTCCATCAGACGGCAGCAGGATGGTGTCCACTGGTGTCCTCAAAACAAGCTGTCTGGGGATCAAACCAGGTGGATGCTGAAAGGGATGTCTGGCAGAGTCTCCTCCAATGCCTCTGAATCAGCAGTTCTAAATTCTGAATAGGAGAGATGGGCCAAAATTACATGTTCTCCCCAAATAGTGTCTCCTGTTGGCACTGCTGGCAGCAGATCATTAGGTCTTTCTGGGAGGATGTTTTTCTTCTGAGGTCTGTGATGACCTGGTGAGTTCCAAGCTGAGATTAGGACACTGCTGGTGTAGAAGAATAATTAGATAAATAAGTTTTTAGGTTTTTTTTTTTCTTCAGTCTACAGAAAAACTCACAGCACTTCTGCAGGTGTCCTCCAAAAGCTGTGGTGGCAGAGAGGGGCCCATGGAAGTGCGAACTTGTGATTTCTTGATCTTCTTGAAGCTCAGAAGACTAATGGCAATCCTAGTACTGCTCCCTTGCACTCAAAGCATTTGAAATGTTTTGTTCAGCACAAAAAGTTTGTCCCGGGGTACAAATTTTGTCTATCCAAATATCTGTTGCAAAGACTGAGTTGGTGAATTTGGTACCATGCCAAAAGCACCACAGAGAGGCTGTTCAAACATTCATTTATTTACAGAATAATTGCTGGTTATTAACTGGTTAATTAATAAAGATTAGATGCAGTGGTGGGGGAGAGGAACTTGAGATTAAAAAAGTTTGGCAGCAGTGGTGGGTGGTGTATTATAAAGGTTTGTAAATGTGTGGAAGAAGAAGAGGAAATTAAGTCAAATTGATCATGGGGGAACAAAGGAGTAAGATAAGTAGGGACAGTCTTAGCAGGACAGCTCAGAGCTTAAAAAAGGAAACAAGACAATACCTTCTAACCAGCTCCAGCTGGTGAATAAGAGCAGTGCCTCACCTTGCAGATTGCAAGTGGAATGTGAATTGGGTTTCCCATCCCCAGGGCTAATGGTGGGCAAGCAGATGCTCAGCTGAGATGAGAGATTAAGTCAGCACAGACCAATCCACAGTGTGTGGAGGAGAGTCTTTCTAGGCTGTTCACAATAACTGGACTTTTCTCCCCTAGAGTTCTCTCTGCCCCAGGATCACAAAGCATTACATAAACCACAGTTGGCTAAGTTTTTTGATAAGGTTTTCCTTTCTTATTTGAAGGAGTGGGTAAGGGTTATTAGCTTTGTTCCACCGATGAGGAAACCAAGGCACAGAGAAGTCAATATACCTCTACCCACAAATCCCACTGAGAGCATCCCCTGGCTGCTGAGAGCCGTGCAACGGATTCTGGGAGACCTGCCAAGGCAGCCAACTGCCAGGATCAGTGACTCACATTGTGATGGGGGGGGGGGGAGAGGGATGATTTACACCAGTGCAGTCCAAGCAATCAGGCCTGGGCTGGGCTCCTGCCATCAATGCAGATGCACCAGTGCACTGGACCCACTGCTCCTCCCAAAGACAGAGGCTGGGGAAAGAACCAGGCATGAAATCAAACCCAGGCCTTGAAACCACCATCATCCTCTGCTCGTAAAGCCAAAGTGATTCAGCTCTTTGGTGAGCTAAATCACTTTTAGGAGGCTGCTATCATTCTCTCCTGACTGTTTGAAGGCTTGCATTCTTGTACCACTCTTATTGCCTCTATGCCTCCACTACAGTTGGTATTAAAACCAGTAGTAAATCTTGTGTAAGTGCTGATTGCTGGAGTTAAAGCCCTTCATACTTTTAGCAGGGGCTCACATTAGCCTGAGCAGAATGCAGATGTTTTGTCCCAGGACATCATCCAGCTCTGGGGTCCCCAGCACAGGAAGGACATGGACCTGTTGGAGGGAGTCCAGAGAGGGGCCCTTGGCTCCAACAGTTCCCAAAGCTCCTGAGGGATATTTTGATTCCCTTTTGAGCACAGTCCATCAGACTGCAGCAGGATGGTGTCCACTGGTGTCCTCAAAACAAGCTGTCTGGGGATCAAACCAGGTGGATGCTGAAAGGGATGTCTGGCAGAGTCTCCTCCAATGCCTCTGAATCAGCAGTGCTAAATTCTGAACAGGAGAGATGGGCCAAAATTACATGTTCTCCCCAAATAGTGTGTCCTGTTGGCACTGCTGGCAGCAGATCATTAGGCCTTTCTGGGAGGGTGTTTTTCTTCTGAGCTCTGTGATGATCTGGTGAGTTCGAAGCTGAGATTAGGACACTGCTGATGTGGAAGAATAAATAGATAAATAAATAAATAAATAAATAAATAAATAAATGGGATTTTTTTTCTGTCTACAGAAAAGTACAATAAAGAGAGATAGGACAGTTGTTTGCTGTAGGGGTATAGGAGGAACTGTGACAAAGAAAGGAAACAAAATGGTTTTTTGGATTTAAAGGACAAAAGAAGACAATGGCTTAGATGGCAGTGCTGGAGATACAAATTAGATATGGTAGAGCTTTTCCTACAGAGAGGGGTAATGACACACTGGGCTGCTGGGCTTAGAAAGCTTCTAAAAGCAAATTGGAAGGTCATTATCAGGGATGATTTCTGCAAGATGAAACACCTCTAGAGGCAAGAAGTTCACTGAATTATAGAATCATAGAATGGTTTGTGTTGGGAGGGACCTCAAGGATCATCTAGTTTGAACCCTCTTGCCATTGGTAGGGACACCTTCCACTATCCCAGGTTGTTCCAAACCCCATCCAACCTGGCCTCGAGCCCTTCCAGGGATGGGGCAACCACAGCTTCTCAGGGAAATGTGTTCCAGGGCCTCACCACCCTCACAAGGAACAATTTTTTCCCAATATATAATCTTAATCTACCATCCTTCAGCTTAAAGCCATTCCCCCTTGTCCTGTCACTGCACACTCTTGTCAAAAGCCCCTCTCCAGATGGTCTAGGAAGGTCTGGAGATGGAGTAGGTCTCTCCCTGTGTTGTCTATAATTCAATGTTCTTCAGCTCTGGGTTGTTTAAGGACCTGGGAAGTTTCTGGCCAACTCTCTAGTTCCTAAAATAACATCCCTACATTATAGATGCTTCTTTTGGACAAACCTTTACTATGCTTCTGTGATTTTATCACAGCCAAGGAGCTCATTTTGGTCAATCAGTCCGTATCATTCCTCAGAAAATGGTTTTCCACTTCCATGTGCTTTCCCCCTGCATTGAAAATTTTTAGCAAGGGTTTTAAACAAATAGGAAAAAAAAAAGTCCCTTGAACAAGCTGTTGAACAGCTGAGTCTGAGGCAATCACATTACATGTTGGGTTCATTTATTTTCTAGGTAAAAATGTTTCTTAGAGGGTTTGTTTTCTGGCATATGCATTTTTCCAGCACAAACTCCAGGTGTTGATTGGTTATTGATTTCCAGGGAGCAAGCAATTTCCTGAAATAGCCCCTTGCTTGTCCTAGACCCTCTACAGAGGGAAGAAAAGACTAATAAAGGTGATTCTTTGGTGGTGGTGGGGGGGTGTTGATAGGGGTTATAATTGGTCTTCATTACCAGTTCATCGACTGGTTTGTTGGATCATTAATTGCCCTTGGCTTTGATCTGGGTCATTAACTAACAAACTTGTCATTAGCTGCTGGAAAATGACCAGCTCCTTTTTTTTAGGATTATTGCACTGAGCAATCGCTGCTGTCGAGTCCCGGGGGGTGTGAGACAGGACTCTCCAGAGCACTGTTTGCCTGGATCATTGGTGGTGTATGAACATCCAGCCAGGCTGTTTCTTTGTCAGGGATCAAAAGCTATCTGGGATGCTGGAACAAGGGTTTTGTTTTGTTTTGTTTTGTTTTGCTCCCTCACTAGAATCATAGGATTATTGAGGTTGGAAAAGACCTTTAGGATCATCGAGTCCAACCATTAACCCAGCGTTGTCAAGGCCACATCTAAACCCCGTCCCCAAACACCACATCTTACAAGTCTTTTGAATCCCTTCGGGGTTGATGACTCAACCACTCTCCTGGGCAGCCTCTTCCAGCGCTTGACAACCTTTTCTGGGAAGAAACTTTTCCTAATATCCAATCTAAACCTCCCCTGGAGCAACTTGTGGCCATTTCCTCTCATCCTGTTGCTCGTTAGGTGGAAAAAGAGACCAAACTCCACCTCACTACGACCTCCTGTCAGGGAGTTGTAGAGAATTATAAGCCTCCTTTTCTCCAGGCTAAACAATCCCAGTTCCCTCAGATGCTCCTGATAAAACTTTTGTTCCAGACCCTTCCCCATCCTCATTTCCCTGAATTGCTAAACAGAGGCATCTCTGACTGTAAGAAAGGAAACTCTCTCTCTCTGCTTCCTTGTTAACAAATAATGAGTCACTTTGAAATCACATTTCTTGGTTGATAGGATTAAGTTTTTCTGGTTTGCACCTGTAGAAGGTCTTTGCTTGAAAGTTTGTTTTCATGCCTATGAAGGTTGTGGGACTGAAAACTGTGGAGATTAAAACACAGTAAAAGCAAAAAAAGAAGCTGGACTCCATCTACCCCTCCTCAGTAGTGTCTCTCAAACCAGATCTCAGATGGCAGAGGAGAAGTCTCTCAGTTTTACTGAGAAATATCACCAATAGGGTTATTAATATTAGTTTCCCTTGGACTTCCTACATGCAAACACCAACCTGGTTAGAAATTAAGAAAGGACCCCAAAATCCACCAACGAGCCATGAAAAGGAGATTTGCTTTTCTCATGATTGATCCATATAGAAACTTACTTTTTTAGCTCATTGGTCCAAACAGGAATCAAGCCAGTCCTCTAGAAATGAAACTCCCCATTTTTCATTCCAAGTTGCCCTGAGCCAACTTCCCACCATGGCACTTCTCCAGGACACAGAGGAGTTGAGCTGTTCTATCTCAGCTTTCCCAAGAAAGCAGATCTTGCTGTAAATAGGTTCTCCCAGAATGAAAACCTGTATCTTTCCAGCACTGCAGAACTAACTCCCTTTATTTTTGGTAAAGCTGGGTTCTTGAGGAGAACCTGGTCAACAAGCAAAATTAAATGGAATTCATGCAAGCTCCTGTATTAAAAACATCTGTTTCACTTTACAAATACTATTAATGGAAAATTCTGTTCCAGCTCAAGATGTGGGAATTCAATCACACTGGACCCACTGCCTGCCCCTATTCCCTGTCCTCACCTCCCCAGGAATTCAATCATGTCAACATCCTACTGCCAGCAAGGGAGATGTGGAGATGTGAAATACACCATTTTTAAGAGTTTTTGTGTCTCCAGGACAAATTGTAATGCTCCAAGTCACGTTATTATGAGCTCCATAATAACAATAATAGTAACATCCAGTCGGAGGGGAAGGAGGGCCGTGTCTGCATGCAGCAGACGCTGCAACACAATCCCTTTCTGCAGAGTGTCGTCTGTGCTAATGCATCCCAAAAAAGCTTCATATCCGATTACAGGCTGTCAGGAGGAATGCAAGGAAACTCCCTGGGAGAGAAGTGCTCGGGGCTGCAGCCTCTCAGAGTTCATCAGCCAGGCAATGAGTCGAGGCTGATCCGTGGTGCAGCTGGGAGTCCACTGAGGAAGGAGGAAAAGCGGGGCCGATGGTTGGGTAGGTGATGTTCTTTTTCTTCAGCTTAAAGCTCAGTTATTCATACTTTCATCCCTCTTCCTTATTTCCCAGCCTGCCTTGAGTGTTTCCATATGTAACAGTAAAATCCACGGTCCTTTAGCTCCCTGAAGGTAAGCTGGATGTTTCATAAGGGTAATGATAAGCAAACACGATGGACGCCGTTTCCAGTTTTAGCACTCATGAGGTCTTACAGGAAGTTTTTAATTGATTTCTTGCCCCAGTTCTTACAAGACAGTTGGGTCCCTTTAGATCAGCAGGTAATTATCTCACAGATTCCACTTGACCACTTTTGATGTTGCCAGAGATTCAGGGATGTCTCAACAGGAGAAGCCTCAGCTCACCAGAAGACCCAGCTCAGGACACTTGGGAAGGTCTGGCCATCAGGAAGAGCTGAGGTCTCTTCTTCCAGAATCAGCCTTGCTGTGATTTCTGAAACCAACTACCCACACACTGGGAAAAAGCTCACTCCTTGTAGAGGGACTCCAGGAAGGCTCATGGCATTGAATCCTCAGTGTTAACCATGTGTTGAAGGGAAAGAAATTCCACTGATATTTCTCAGTGGATCTATTCTCCATCCATTCTCCCAGTCCTTCTTCAAGTGGATCCAACCAAATGACTTTTCCCTCCCAGAGAACAAAATTGCCTTCTGATTTTTTTCTCCAGTTTCATTGAGCAGTTCTCCCAAATCTCTTCTCTCCCACCAGCCAGTCTCTGATTTCCTCTTCTGAAGGTTTGTTTTCAGCTTTTGCTATGTCCTGACAGCATAAATGAGTCCAAGGGATCCACAGGGATCATCCTTTACAGATCTTTCTCTACATAAATGTAGCATTTGGGATGCAGGATTCCCCCTTCTTTAGCTACCCTAAAATATGGATGTTCTCATCTCTGGAGGTGGGCCAGTAAGTCCCAATTTTAACCTGCAGTTTTAGATGGTCCATTCCTTGTTACTCAGAGAACCCTCTGCCAATAGCAGGTGTTGTATCTGTTCAGCTGCATTTATCTGTATCCATACACAGGTTTGCGCAGCCACAAATCCCTGGAGTATTGAAGGATCCAGACTTTTCTCAGCTGATAATTTATTGAAGCAGCATCTCAGCACAACGCCAGCCCTTGTACAGTTATTGGTTCTGGCAGGGCTTGCTTTGTAATAACTTGATCTGCTTTCTATTGAACCAGAATGGAATCGACTGGAGGACAGTGGTGTATTTTCTGGGAGCACAGTCTCACACTCCGAGGATCCCAGAACACTGAATAAAGTAATGAGTTAGACTGGGGAAGGAAACAGAAATGCCAGCTCAGCTGGGCTTGTGCTTTACACATTTGGGAGTTTGGGTTTATTTTATTTTCTCTTTTTTTTTTTTTTTCCACGTGTCAGCGCTAAGTTTCTCTCTGTGTGCTTTTGTGCTGAGGTGCCACAGCCCTCTTGGACAAGGATTCCCACCTGAGGTGGGCAGAGATGATCCCCTCTATGCCGTTTTTCCTGCAGGATGTGCATCAGTCTTCTTCCCTCCCCACTTTTCCTAGTGCTGCAATGCAGTGTCAGCATTGGTTGCAAGCCCAAGCCCTAGCACAGAGTCTGACTGCCACAGCCTCCTGGCTCTGGGGAGCAGCAGGAAAACACTTGGCCCCTCTCTTGGAGCTGCTGCAGTCTCCCTGCATGCTCCAGGAGGGAAAGGAGGGCTGCAAGGGGGGTGAAGGGCTCTTTTGCTTTGTGTGCCCATAGTGTTACTGCTGGGCAAGGTGAGAAGGAGCAAAAGTCAAAGCCAGGCTCTCTGCCAGAGTCTCCTGAGAAGTTTCTTGGCAAAAAACCCCACAGAACAAAAAATCTCCAACTCTTTTTCCTCATAGTCACGAGGAGCCCTGTTTTCCCAGAAGATCTGGGTGAATCTGGTGGTTGTGGAGTATGGCCTCTCCACCCTGAACTTCTGCTTTGAGCCTTGGCCTGAAATTGGCTCATTTTATAGCAAAAAATACAAGGAAGATACCAGGTTTGAGCACCTCTGCAGTGGCAGGCATTGGGCCATGACTCTGAGCTCATCCCTGTGCCACTGTGCTTGCTTCCAGGTTTCCCTGGCACATTGTGAAAATTCCTAAACCATTCCCAGGTCTGGAGACACAACTCAGTGGCTCCAAACTGAGAGAGGCTTTCAGATGAGCAGTCTGTGATCTGCTGCACAATGTGGAGTTTATCAGACACCGGATCTCACCAGAGGTCCTTCCTGAATATGAGGACCCGGCTGGAGACTTTGCCAAATGCTGATCCAGTCTCAGTGGCTCAGCCCATCTCTTGGGATCATCCCTTACCTTGCAACACCTCTGCTCTCCAGGAGAGAGGGGAATTTTGAAGGCTGGCTCTGCCTTTGAACCCAAAACTCCATAACATCCATGCTGGATGAGCCCAATGGTCCATGGAGCTCATACCTGTAGCACAACAGACTCATGGAATCATTTAGGTTGGGAAAGACCTCTCAGATCATCAAGTCCAACCATTAACCCAACAATTCCAGGTCCACCACTAAACCATGTCCCCAAGCACGACATTTACAGGTTCTTTAAATACTTCCAGGGATGGTGATTCCACCACTTCCTTGGGCAGATGCCCATGAGAAGAAAAAAGGAGTAAGTACAAAGTAATCCCACCTTTGAAGCACACTTCTGACATCCAGCAGTCACTGATTTAAGGATTATTGTTTTTCTCTGATTTGGAACTGTCTGAAAAAACCACATTCCATAACCATGGACCGATTGTGCCTCTGTGAATCTATTTAATCCCTCCTGGGGCCCACCAGAACATTTGGTCTCTGGGGTTTGGCATGGGAATGAGTCACCATGTCCAACTCTTGTTCCCTGTTCGGGATGTGTCTCCAATCCATCTCCAACCAATCTACAACCCACCTCTCCTGTTGTTTTTTGGGTTTTTTTTTGATAATGGCAGGTAGAACTTCATGGTCAACTTAATTTCAGCTGGGCCTGGGTCATGCCCCCATGAAAACAATGAACAGGAAGAACCTCGTGAGAAACTGCACCAAGTGGTTTGATTGTCCAGTACAGGAGATGAACTGGCAGTGAAAATTCCATTATTCCATGTAAACATTAAGACAAAAAAAGGAAAAATCAAAGGTAAAGGAGTTCTGTTGAACTGCTTGTTGCCATGGCTACTGTATCATCCAGAGCATCCAGGAGCCACACACAGGCTTTCACTCCTTTTCCAACTTTTTCATTTAGTTTGATTTTATTTTATTTTAATGAATAGGAAATAAGAGGGGAAATGCAGGAAGGGAGGACACCAATTGCTCTTCCCAGTGCTTTAAGCACAGAAGTGTTTTGAGGCTGATGATGAGATAATTGCCTGTTGTCACCCGTGAGGTCTCTCAGATCTCTCTTGTTTCTGAGACGAGTAACTTAACTCACTTTAGAGCTTCTGTGGAACATCTTCAACTATCACTGACTTTGGAGGGGCCCAGGGGTGACCAGGCCATTGCATCTTGAGGAAGGTGGGATCAGCATGGATAACCCTCTTTCTCGTGCCCTCTGGGTAGGCAACTGTCCTGAATCAAGTGGTATTTTGGGGACAGAATGTAGAATTAAATAGAATAATATTCCCTTTTGACTCTAAACACTGTAGCATTTCCAGATACACTGCTCAAAAGCTGACAGGATTCCAAACTGAGGATAAGGACCCATCTTCTGGCATCTCATCTTTCCATTCCATGTTTTTTTCTCATTCTTTGAGTGCCAGTGATTTTGGAGATACCAGAGCCATGAAGATTTTGGGAGGGCTACTCAGCAATGTTGCGTCTTTATTGTTAATTTTCCAACACTAATGCAGGTTTATGTTGAAATAATTGATCAATGATGAAACCTCTTCTCATGGGAGGCTGTGCAATATTACACAATAATACAATCTTTTAAAATTATGAGAACAGTGTCTCACTAATCTGATTGCTATTGGCCAAGCCAAATAACAGAAAAAGTGTAATTACAGTAGAATTATATTGCAATTAAAATGTAATTACACTGTGGTGTGGCTTTTTTTTTCCTCAATCAATAATTATTTCTGTTGATATAATAAGAACATTAACTGCATGAGTGAGTGGTTTGTGTGAGCTCTCTGGTGTCCCTGTGCTACCTGAATTGAATATACAGCACTGCAGTGACATTTACAGTATTTATTTTCAGCCACACTGTGAACCATCCATTCCAAAACATGAGGGGGTGTGTGCAGTTGTGTGTCCACATATGTAAAGCACCAACACATGCAATAAGTCCTATAATTACCAATTATATTATTACATTATCATACAATTAAATTGCAATACTAATATATATTGTAATGGAGTGTAATTATATTACATTTGTATTTGTGGTATTAAAGCGTGTCAGAGAACATACTTATCATAATTACACTGCAATTGCTCTTTTACAAGAGTGGAATTACAGTCACCATATTATGAAATATGACAGTATTATCTTTCTATATTATTTGTATTAAAGTACAACTTAGAGGGCCTTGTAATCAGTGTCTGCTTAAAAAGAGCGTGATTTTCCACCGGTGTCAGGAAACAGACCCACACTGAGCTCTAGTAAAGGACTCTGACTCAACAACAAGATTTTTGGCACGTGGTCCTGCTGTGGAGT
This sequence comes from Platyrinchus mystaceus, assembly GCA_035041135.1. Lineage (NCBI taxonomy): Eukaryota > Metazoa > Chordata > Aves > Passeriformes > Tyrannidae > Platyrinchus > Platyrinchus mystaceus. The sequence goes on from JAWWLV010000088.1 coordinate 150,006,462, forward strand.
CTGGATCCCTATTTTGAGATCCAGCTTTTGTATTCCCATAAACTGTCTTCAGCTGCTGCTTAATTCATCCATGGAAACTTATGGCTCCTCCCAAAGCCATGGGGACAGCAGTGGTTCACAAACCTGCCCATGAAAGTTTGTCTGCTGGTGCAGGACTAACCCAGACACTTTGGGACCACAGTGGCTTCTTCAAAACCATGCCCTGCTGCAGATGCCCATTTCCTTCCATGGGCAGATCAAAGAACCTTGAGTGGACAGGCTCAGATTTGCATCTTTGTCTTTCAGTCTCCTAAGGAGAGTTCAAGGCAACCCTTTGAGTAATGAGTGAAAGGTGTCCCTGCCCACGGCAGAGGGTTAGAACTGGATGGTCTTTAGGGGCCCTTCCAACCCAAACCATCCTATGACTCTGTGATCTTCCAGGTGGTCCTGCCTACATCTGAAATATCAAAACCCAGTGGTTGGAGCATTACATCCCCAGACTGAAACCCTCATTTTCCCAAGTCTTGAGCAACTTGTGCACTTTTCCATAAAAAAGCTTCAGGTAAAAAGCACATATCTCTCCATAGATTCAACACATAAGTTCTGGTGGCACAATCTACTTCATCTTCTCTTTCTGTCCCTGGGATCTTCCTGCATCCTCCACTGGGTCATTTCTTAGCCTGGAGAGGTCTGCAGATGAGCTGAGGGTGTTGAGCAGAGGGGCAGGGATGCAACACACATTTACTTCACCTGCAGCTCCTACAGCGAGCCTTGACAGGGAGGAGTTCATGATGTACTGCAGATTCACCTTCCAGAGTCAAAATGCAGGGCTCTCCTAATGAATATCCATTGCCTTCATTTTTTATTTAGTGAATTAAAATCCTGGTTTCTTGAGGAATGTCTGTACCCTCAGAGCTTGGGCTGCCAAGGGCGGAAACAAACAACCTGAACCAACATTTACTTTCTGCAGTATTTATGATTCACCAAAACAATTGCTCTTGGCAATTGTGCAAAGCAGGAACTTTATTCCAGTAAAAAATTAGTTAGACAAATATACTGCTTGGGCAAGAATGTGTCTGAGTGTGTGGGCTCCTTCCAGGATATTCAAGGAGCTCCGAGCAGAGGAGGATGAATCAGGATGAATGAGCCAGAGAAAAATCAAGAAGATGCACAAAAGAGGTCTTTACAGCTGCATGAAAACAATATGTAGGCATTCAGCTCAGGAATAAAGAGACGGATTCCTGGTCCCACTGACGTCAGTGAGGCTTCTTGGATTCAGTGAATAACTTTGGATCCATAATCAAAGACGGATGGTACTTAATTCCAAAGAAAATGGCTGCAAATTATACAAGTAGGTTCCCACACTGAGTTCCATCTCCAACTCCATTGGTTACCAGAGGCCTCCTGAGACATGATGTCCTCTGGAGCTCCTGAGCCTCTTCCTTTCCTCTTTTCTCATCCTTCAACCATAGTTTTCCTGGTGACAGATCTTTAAAATTTTGGTCTTACTTTTCCCTCTTTGTCACCCCTGCTTTTTAACCAGCTTTTGGAGATTTTTGGGTTCACACAGAGAATCATCATTATTTGAGTCACTTGAGAAGTGAATAAAATAACACAAATTATACATCAGGGCTGTTCCTGTGGGCATGGAGCAATGGAGAAGATAAGGAAAGGAGCCTTCTGCCAGGGGCAGACTGAGTTGGTGAGGAGAGATCTCTATCCTGTCCTGAATATTCTGAGCAATTCAGAGGTGTGGGGTATGATCAGGGTGATGTGCACAGCAAAACTCAAACTGAGAATACAATGCAGAGAAATTAGATTCCTGTGATGGGTGGGGGAGTTGATGTCTGTAGTTATATTTCAAGCTCAGCTGATCTTCACTGTCTAAAAGTCCCATTTTCCATTCATCCATTTCCCCACAATGATGCTAAATTCCTTCAGTCAGAGAGCTGGGACATTCTTTTCTTTTGGTTTTTTTTTTTTTTTTTTGGGCTATCATTTCATTGAGCTTCTTTCTGAGCCTGTGAAGTGAGGCAGCATTTCTGCCTGGTTGGTTTTTAATTGGTATTAGTTTCCAATCGATCAGATCTCCTAAATCATAATCTGAGGAGGTGCTGATGATGCTTAACATCAGTTTGTGTGTCCTTATCCTTACTGGTAACTCATGAAGGAGAATAAAGTTCAACTTGCAGAGGGGTTGTGACCTGACCAGTCATTCCAGTTTCCACTTAGAGACTGGCTCTGTATCATTTTGGTGGGAATAAACCAGCACTACTATCAGTGAAAATGATGGTATGGACTCTCCTGGGAGTGTTCTAGACGAGGTTGGATGGAGCTCTGAGCAACCTGTGCTGGTGGAAGATGTCTCTGCACGTGTGGGGGTGGGGTTGGACCTAGATGGTCTTTAAGGTCCCTTCTAACCCAAAGCATTCTGTGATTCCATGAAAATAAAAAAAAATAGAAAACATGGAAACTGCAATGACACAGTGACCCTCATGTTCCTGCTCTTCCTTCTTGGTCAATGGTAGAAAGTGTTGCTGAGGTTTTTTACAGGTTTTTCAGGGTCTGTGGTTGACCCTCCAAGTTCACCGGTCTTTCTCCTAAGCAGGATGTGCAGGGAAAGCTCCTTGTAGGGCTGGATTCAATCCAGGTTTGTAAGACCAAAGACATTTCCAATAAAGTACACAGGGGTCACTTAACTGCATTTTCTCGCTGAAACTTTGTTCTGCTGTAAAATCCGCTGCTGACTTGTACCTTTATTGCCTGAGTTATACAATATACTTCAATATCCCCACAATGGCAAGGACTGTAGAACAGCAGTGTAGCAGGATTAGCTGTTTGCCACAGCTCCTGTCCAGGACTGCTGTGCTTTCCCTGCGGCAGGTGGGACGCAGGAAACAAACAACAATTTCACTCGGCGCTGTTAAGAGTGAGTGGGCAGACAGGACCACTTTCACCAGGGTCCCTTTCTCTGGTGTGGACCTGAAACAGCACCATTTCTGCTCAAAATAGCCTGCCACAGGCAGAGACATTTTGTTTTTGCTAAAAGCAAACAGAGTTGCTAAGAAACGAATATTGCGGAGATGGAAAATCCACAAAAGGTCTGACAGTCGCCGAGCGGCACAGGAGGGGTGGAGCAGCTTGGCAAACATGGCCACACAGCTATCCCAGAAGAGCCAGAGGATTCCGTGGTGCTTCCAGCAGGAAATCCATAATTTGCTCCTTACAGCTTGTCTCCATCATGCACGTTGCTGATGGGGACTGAGAAAACAGGGGTGGAAGAGGGACAGGGCCCTGTGATCATGGAATCATGGAATGGTTTGGGTTGGAAGGGACCTTCAAGATCATCTCATTCCAACCCCCTGCCATGACCAGGAACACCTTCCACTAGCCCAGGTTGCTCCAAGCCCTGTCCAACCTAGCCTTGAAAACTTCCAGGGATGGGGCAGCCACAGCTTCTCTGGGCAACCTGTGCCAGGGCCTCACCACCCCCTTAATAAAGAATTTCTTCCTAACATCTCATCTAAATTTGTGCTCTTTCAGTTTAAAACCATTTCCCCTTGTCCTGTCACTATCTGCCCATATAAAAAGTCCCTGTCCCTCCCTTTTGTAAGCTCCCTTAAGGTCACTGGAAGGCCACCATTGGAGCTCCCCAGAGTTTTCTCTTCTCCAGGCTGAGAACAACTCCAGCTTTCTCAGCCTGCCTTTGAGGAGAGATGCATATCTTTGTGGTTCTTCATGAAGTCATGTCTGTGCCTCCACCAGTGATGGCTCCTCTTCAGATTCTGGTCATGGTGCCCCACCATGATGAGGGTCAGTGACCATGTTGGTACCTGTGGCTACAAAGGAGGCAGCTTTTTCCCTTCACTATGCCCCAAATTTTAGCTCCCTCAATTCCCTGTGCTGCAGGAAAAATCTTACCTAACTTCCTCCCCAGATGATAAATGACAGATTGACTGCACCCTAAAGGGGATGCTCATCATGTTCATGACTGTGTGCTTGGGGTTTCTCCTTGAACGTTGCTCCCAGAGCAGCGGGGATGGAAAAGATTCCTGAAATATGAGACATTCCAGGGATTGCTGTCCCTGTACTGGGGCAGAGTGAGTGCAAAACCACACTACCATGATCACTACCTGTAATAACTGAAGAGCCATCCCTGCTCTCCAGGGCATTGCTGTTATTGTTAGGTGTGCTCTTCAGGAAGGTGGGATTAGGGGAAAAACATGAAATATTAAAATAGAAGACACAAGCAAAGCAAACTAAGGCTGAGCCAATCCGGCTAATAAAGGATGCCAGGAGTTGGTGTTAATTTGTGTCTGATTTAAAGTGCTTGGTGGGTGGAGAGAGAACAGCCCACAAGAAGCAGCTGGGCTCCTTTTCCATCCCCCAGCCCTGCTGTTGGAGCGACGTGGTGGGGGAAAGAGGACCTCACAATCAGGCGATTCATCCCCACGCTGTCGCACTGTGCAAAGGCAAAGGAGAAGGAGGGAAGGAGGGAGAGGCAAGGAGAAAAAAAACCAGAGATCCAGTTCTCATGAAAATCGTTGGCAGCAAACGTTGTGCCTCTGCTCATCTAACCAGGATTGACCCATCCTATCCATGTTTACCGGCTTTTTGTGGGATCTCAATGACAAAAAAAGAGATAGATTAATGCTTCTCCTCACTTGGTTGTTCTGGGCAGGTACATTGAGGGATAAGGGGAGTGCTCTGATCTGCCCTGGTGGGGCTGGCAGGGCTCACGGTCTTCTCTCAAGGCCAAAGTTGGTGATTCATGTGCAGAGATGGGTAAGACAGAAACAAACTCCCCCACTGACGTGTCTCTGATGCAAAGGTTCACCTGAGCCAACAAAGGTGATACCTGGATTTGCTCCCCACGGGGAGATCAGAGAATTGGGGCTGCCCAGAGAGGTTGTGGATTCCCCATCCCCGCAGGAATTCAAGACCAGGCTAGATGGAGGCCTGACAAATGGCAGGGGGGTGGAAACAAGGTGATCTTTAAGGTTCTTTCCAACCCAAACCATTCTATGGTTTTCTGACTCTCTGATCTCTACCACCCCTCAGCTCTTCCACACGAGAGAACACCCCCTTTGCTGCTCCTGCCCATTCACTCCCTCTGGGGCTGCATCCATCCTTCTAGATAAATGAGGGATTAAATGCAGGCACGAGTGTGGTCCCGTGATCATCCAGACCGTTTAATTACTTCCACGCTCCCTGGTGAAGTTTTGGCCCAAGGCAGTGCCAGGACACAGTGTGGAGGATGGCTGAGCCAAGGGACCCTCCTGCAGATCTGTGGGACGAGGCCAGCCCCTTCCAGAGGGGAGGAGGGCTGAGGTGAGTGGCCCAAGCTGTGCCATGCCTGGTCCCAGAGCCAAGGAACAACCCCTGCTCCCCATCCTGCAGTAGTAGAGATGTAGCCCGTGGAGACAGACAGTGAAAGGGCAAATTAGCATTTATTTGGCACATGGATTTCTGTTCTTCAGGAACAAAAGAAGGGCCATCTGCTCATTGTGTCTGCCACGAGGTGGGGGCTTTCATTTCCAAACAACCTGTGCTGGATTCCAGACTGCAACTCGATTTGGAGGTGCCTCAGGCTCTCCAGCTATTGCCCTGGGAGACTGAGGACTTCCACTGTGCTCCTCTGTGCTGGGTCATCCTGTCCTCTGGGCAAAAAAAGGCAGTGATCCTCATCTCCTGGTACCTTCCTAGAAGGGCTGCTCATCTCCCCTGCTTTTCCTGGCTTACTGAGTCAGGTTCCTGGGATGCACAGGTTTGTCTCTGCAGGGATATTCAGGAACACCTGGCTCTGTCCATGCTGCTACCTTAAGGTGAGCTTTCCTTAAACAATGCTGGGCTGGAAGCAGGAGGATGAGGCTCACAATCTTTCTCTGGAGCAAACTGGAAGCAGAAGACTTGCGGGCACATGGCTTTGTAGCTGAACTCCCCTCCAAGGTCTTGGGTAGTAACCTAAATCTAAGCCCTGTTTTCTGCAGAGCTCCAGCTCCCCTCCAGCTCTTCACTCCAGTGCTGTCTGCTTGTCCTCCCAGCCAGAAGTAAACACTCAAACAACTGAAGGAGCCTGTGAAAACCACAGGTTCTGCTGTCAAACCTGTGATGAAGCATCAGCAGAGCCCTTCGCAGAATACATATAAACCATTCTCCTTCAGTCCTTCATCTTCATCAAGGCTGCACACAGACAGCTAACTAACCCCAGCCCCAAACCAGCACAGTCTCAGTGCTGCACAAATCACTCCATAACGTCCTCCATCATTTCCTGTGATTGAACAAAGCCAAAGAAAGTGAGAGGAGTGCTTTGTCTCCCCATAACCCCCCTGCTTGCCCCTCACTACTAAGCCATCCCCTCTCCCATGTCACATTGCTCAAGGGTTCCTGGAGAGAGGACTGAAAAGGGGAAAATCATACTTCTGTCTCATTTATGCAAATCCTGAACTGCTTGTCATGAGACTGATGGATGAGATGCAGCTTGTTAGAGCCTGTGCTGTGATTGCATCCCTCTGCCAGCCTCTCTGCACTCCAGCACCCTAGGATTTGTTACAGGGGAGCCTAGAAGGCAGTTTCTGCCCTGAGGTGTCTGCAAGAAAAATCTCCAAGGACCCTTTGCTGTTCATCACATTTAGCTCAGGCACAGCAGTACGTGGATGTGGACATGACAATCCAGAAAAACTGAAGTCAGGGCAGACAACCATCCATCCCAAGGACTGCTCTCCCAAGCAGGACAGTGGCTCCATGCAGGACACAGCAGGGTGAACAGGAGGACATGGATCAGGCCAACCCATTTGGGTTGGGAGGTTTAGAAGCATGGATGTGACTTGTGACACTCCATTTAGTTTCAGGCTCTGGACATGGTTTGTTTAGCAGTGTGGACACACATCTTGTGGCTTTGGGGTGGTTACTGGTATCCCTGTACCTCTCCATAGTAAATACAAGAATGGTTATTTAGGGAAGGAACAAAGATCATGGAGTCATAGAATCATAGGGTGAACTGGTTTGGAAGGGGTCTTTGAAGGTCATCTATTCCACTCCCCTGCTTCCATGTGCAGGGACATAGCAGGGCTTGGTTTGAAAGATCATGTTAAGATCATGTTCCAACCCCCCTGCCACGGGCAGGGACACCTTCCACTAGACCAGGTTGCTCCAAATCCCATCCAACCTGGCCTTGGACACTTCCAGGGATGGGGCAGCCACAGCTTCTCTGGGTAACCTGTTCCAGTGCCTCACCACACTCACCAGAAAAAATGTCTTCCTCATATCCAGCCTATACCCACCCTCCTCCAGTTTAAAACCATCTTCCCCTGCTGTGTCACTACAGGCCTTGGTAAACAGCCTCTCTCTTTCTTACAAGACCTGTGCACATATTGAAAGGCTGCAATAAGGTCTCCTTAGAGCCTTCTCCTCTCCAGGCTGAACACCCCCAGCTCTCTCAGCCTGTCTCTACACCACATTCCTGGCTCTCCTCTGGATCCACTCCAACAAGTCTTTGTCTTTCCTGTGCTGGGTGCCCAGAGCTGGATGTACCACTCCAGCACTGAGGTGCCCCCAAAGAACAGAGGAGCAGAATCACCTTCCTCGACCTTCTGGCCACTCTTGAGGCATCCCAGGATACGGTTGGTTTTCTGGGCTGCAATCCCACATGCTCATGTCCAGCCTCTCATCCATCAGTATCCTCAAGCCCTTCTGTTCAGGGCTGCTCTTCATCCATTGTCCTCCAGTCTATATATTGATATTGGGGATTATCCTGACCCAGGGCCATCCAAGACCATCTGGATGAACAATGAAAGGCTAAGAAGAGGAGACACCCCGAGACTGCCAGCTGCATCCAAACCATCATGCCCAATAGCAATGGATTGGCTTGTCCTCCACAGATCCCCTAATCCATTTTGTCACTCTTTTAGACCTTTAGTCTCCACAGCATCCTGTGGCAACGAGGTCCCCAACTGAATTATGGGCTGTGTGAAAAACTACTTCCTTTTGCTTGTGTTCAGGCTCTGGGGTCAGCAGGGATGGCTCTCTGCGTCATGAGGCTTAATTCACTGCTGCTCCCCACATCCCTCGAGGGCCTTGGAGACAAGGTGCTGCAGAAATGCACATATTTATCATTCTTTTGCTTTGTAAGTTCAGGTTGAAGGCTTCTGCTGCTTCAAGGTCGCGGCTGGATCCGACACCATGGGAACTCGGGGCTTTAGGAGGGAATTTCTACATCTGTTTCTCTCCACCTTCAGGGGCTGTGCTCAACTTGGTGGAAAGGTTCCACACTGTGCTCAAGCTCAGATATTTCTACCCTCCCCATGACACTGGGAAGTTCCCATTTGCCCACATTAGTGTGGTATCAGAAGACTCCAAATTCCCTCATTTCAAACTGTGTGGAAGGAGATGGAACCCCTCCCATAACTAGAGCAGTCCTGGAGTTCAAGTTCTCTTGTGATCCTCACTCCATGGGCAGTGCAAGTAAGTCCAGGGATGGTCACAGTTCCAAAAGGACCTATATTTCAAGTGTCTTTTGTAGCCACAGCCTGAATTTCCATCTTCCTCCTGCTGGAAAATTGCAAATCTGAGCAATAGTATCTTATGGTCCTTCTGTGTGCAATTTAATGACGTCCTCACTGGGCACTGGGAACTGAAAGCCTAAAATTATGAGCTGAATTCCTGTTGTCAGAAGGGGAAATGTTCCCAATCCAGTTTTAACTTTGCTGAGATGGCAGCATTCAAAAACAGCATGGTGCACCTTCAGGGTTGCTGGAAAATTGGACCCTGATGTAGTTTTTCCTTCTTTTCCCAACTGCTGCCTAGGAAATCTCTCCCCACCCTTGGAGTAGCATCAACACTGTTTGTCTGATGGGGAAATTGAGGCACAGGCACTGAGGGAGAGCACAGAGCCATGGAAGGAGTCAGAAGAAGAGCATTAAATCTTCCATAATAAACCTGCCATATAGCTGGGGCTGATCCAAGCTTCTGTTTGAGGTCATCTCCTCCTGCTGGTCATGCCCAGACACGTGAGGAGCTGGAGAGCAGGAAAATGGAAACCAACCTTCCTGGTGCTGGGAGAAGCACTAGGATTTGAGCTTGTGCAGATCCTACTCTGGAGGAAAAAAGAGATACTTGGGTGTTCATCCGCTTTTCTTTCCCTTGGGCAGCCCAGCTCCAAGATGCCATGGGGCAGGCAAAGTGCCTAATCCAGCTGTTCTTCCATCCCAGGGGTCTGGGCAGATGGGGCAGGAGCAGAGTTCCAGGTATCTTGGCCAGAGCACCTGGTTTTCCTTTATCCTTTGTAGCCATCTCTGCACCAGTGACTCCAGAGAGCCAGGATATAGAATCAGAGGAACACAGAATGACTTGGGTTGGAAGGGACCTAAAAGATCAGCTCATTCCAAGCTCCTGCCATGGGCAGGGACACCTTCCACTAGCCCAAGTTGCTCCAAGCCCCGTCCAGCATGGCCTTGGACACTTCCAGGGATGGAGCAGCCACAGCTTCTCTGGGCAACCTGTGCCAGGGCCTCACCACACATCCCAGGGAAGAATTTCAACCTAAAATAAGGCCTGAAACACTGTCCCCTCACTGCCTACACATCTCAGGGCACTTCCTGGTGAGATTTTGGCCCTGGCCAACAATCACCACCCCAGACCATGCCAGGACACAGCTCAGGAGGGAGCACTAAACACCGGGAAAGGCTGTTCTGCTTTGGGGGTGTGCAATTTAGCCACAGGGAACATGAGATATGTCAAAGGTCTTGTCCTCAGGGGCCAAAAAAATGAGCCCTGCTGTGTGTGACTTATGTGGGATGCATAAGTGAACATCAGGATGTGCACTGAGCTCTGCCTTGTGCTTGTGCAACCCTGGGAATCACAAAGCCCGGTTTTGGCTTTGCCAACCATCTCTCTGCCTGTGCAAGCCTGAGCTTCATCAGGCACACACAGCCCCTCCCTAAATATCCCCTGGCCCCAGGGGGCTCCCACTTAGCTCCCCAGCTAATGCCAGTGCTTTTAACCTCCAGCTGAATTCCCAATCAATTGCATCCCAGTCCCCAGCTCAAATGGAAGTGGTCCTGCCTGGTTTGTGCCACTCATTGGGATGACCTTGCCCTCAAAGGCCCTCTTGTGTAACCCTCACAGCCAGGAGCAGGGTGGGAATGCAGGGAAAGAAACCCCAAAGGGCTGGCTGTGAGCACTAACCGGCAGGATAATAAGGCACCAGGGAAAATGGGATTTTTCTAGGTTTTGCTGGTGTATTTTCCCAGGATTTATTCTGGCAGGGTGTGTTGCTCCTCAGGTGGTACCACTGATGGGAGGGGATGGGAACTTGGGCAGGCAGAGGGTATGGGTGATGCTGGCAGGGGGGAAGGCTGATCCTACCAGGATCAGAAGGATTTGTGAGGGTGAGGAGATGCCTGGGAACAGTGTGGAGCAACAACTAGCCTGAACCCACAGCAGGCTGTGCTGCAATCCCACAGTTAACTGGGATTTAAGCCTTTTTCCTTAAACTGAGGGAAAATGAGGCAGAGAAAGATGTAAAATTACGACCTACATCAACAACCTTATGCCAACAACTCTATGGCCCCTTGACTCCAACCCATCCCAATGTCACTCATTCCTTGAGAAACTCCCAATCCTGGTAATCCTCCCAACAGGCCATGGAAAAAAAAACCCACTGCACTGGTGCAGGGGAAAGCTGAGGACAAACACAGCTGCACATCAGGGTGAGGTGATACTTAGAAGACACCAAGTGCACAGACAACATCTGTCTGAGGCCGTGCTGGACCCAGCAGAAGGTGCTGCAGAGCCCTGAGCCCCCTTCCCTTGGGCAGCCACATCTGGGAGCAGATGGAGCATATCTGGCCCTCCTTGTCTGCCAGACTTTTCTCTCCAGAGGTTTTACTGGATCCTGGATTTTAAGGTCCAGTCTTTGTGCTCAGCTGTCTCCTGATCCCAACTCACTGGAAAAATCACCCAGAGCCAGGGGCTGAGCCTGACCTACTAAAACCTGGGAGTTTTAGCTTTGAGCCCATCTACAATTAACATGATCTGGAGCAGAGGCCTTGGTCTTTAAGTTAATCTCATTTTGAGATGAAATACCGGTTGGTTGGACATGAATTACCATCTCCAGCACTTTGCTGAAGCTTTTCAGACCACAGAGAGCTAGAGAAAAGCAGAGGGTGCTTCTTCCATCCATCTTTTCAGGTGGGAAAACTGAAGCATGGATTGGCAGAGATGCTTAACTCAGAGTGTGCACAAATCCAGGACTCAAATCTGGCCTCTGGATCCCCATGATGGCATCTCCCCTCTGGCCAGTGTTGAAGGAGATCACAAATGGGATGGTCTGGAGTTTCCTTATTGTGGTTGAAAGCCTCTTGGGGCATTCCAGTATGATCCTTTTCAATATATCACCTCTCAGCCTTTTCCCCAAATCCCCTCTTCCAGCCTTTAAAAATTGCAATAGGACTGAGATTCTGCCCCACAAGCCAATCCCCATCACAGAATCAAATATTTCCCACCCTGTTCATGCTGTTCCTGCAGGCTGTTACACATCTGCTGCAGTCTACCCTTGAAGCAGATGCCATTCCAGCTTGGAGCTGAGAGAAATTGGGGGTGAAGGGTGCTGCTGTATATATATAATTTATTAGCAGGGCAGGCAGGTGAGATTCAGGCTTTGTCTGCACTCAGGAGCCTCAGACAGAGCAGAGGGCAGCACATCAGACTCTACAGTGGTGCAGCAAATAGTCCAGGATGTGAGAGGTCCAAGCAGAAACGTGTTTTTTTTGGAAATGAATCATAGACTAACAGATTTTTTTGACTTGGAAGGGGCCTTAAAGATCAACCCACCTGCCATGGGCAGGGACACCACACATGTCTGAGCCCTTCTCGACTCCTCTGTGTGTTGTCAGTTCACAGATGCCACCGTGTTTTTCCAGGCATTTCCACTCTGTTTTTTCCCTCACAGAAAGAAATTTTCCAAGCAGTTACAGCATTTTTTTTCCTCCCCTTTTAGCAGCTCCTTGTGAATAAGGACAGAGCAAACACTCCTTTCCCATGTTTTCTCAGGGTGGCAGGGGACTGAGCTTTTCAGGGCCAGGCTGTTTTCTGCCTCTGGCAAAAGGGATATTTTGTTTGATACCTGGGGACCTTCTTACAGGGAAATGGGAAGCCCCAGGAAAGGAGGATTAGCTTGATGAGAGTGGTTTTCACCCTGCTGGGATGTCAGCCATGTACCAAGGTCAGGAAAAGGAAAAGCAGAGGGAAGCAAATCTTGGACAGTGGCACATCCAGAGCCAGTGGACAGAGTGAGGGGAGTTGGGACACGGCTGAGACAGTGGGAACAGATCAAGGAGAGGGTGTTGGGAATGGTCCCACAGGCAGCAGTAGGAAAGGATGCCCTTTCTGCAGTCATTTTGATCTTTTTCCCTCTTTTTTTTTTTTTTTTTCCATGGAGTGGTTGTGTGTGTTTGTGTGTATGTCTAAGAGTGCCCTCCATTGGCCACATCCAGGCTGCTGCTCCAAGGAGCACGACCGAGGGAGGTGGTGGATGCTCAGCCGGGGTCGTTGCCCTTCCCGTGCGGGAGGAATGTGTGCGGTGCACAGACTCTGCAGGGCAGGGCACATTCCAGCACTGCCGGGAGCTCCCGGGCTCCTCCTGCTCGGGCAGAGCTGAAATCCCTGTGCTGGGCACAGCTGGACACAGCCGTTTGGAGATGTTCATCTGGAAAGTCTTGGTGGGACAGGGTGAAATGGCATCTGGGACTATTTAGGCAGAGGCTGAAGGCAGTTTTAGGCAAGATCAGAGCACACCCTGTTCCCTGCTCACACACCCCATGCTGCTGGAATCCCCAGGGTGAGTGTGGAGTGTGCCTGGGCCGTGCAAAGTTGTGCAGAATTCAAGCAGAGTGGTGGAAAACTCCAGCTTCAGACCTGGATCATTTTGATTTATCTGCAGGAAGATGATGTCCACCACCAAACAGCCCTCAGTGGTGGTCTTAGGACAAAGGTTGAACTTGATGATCGTGGAGGTTTTTACTGACCTTAATGATTCCATGGCTTGCAGGCTCCAAGACTCACTGGGACTGGTGCAAACTGGATGCCTAAACCCCTTGGACAGAGCAGGTGTCAGGTGTGACCTGTGATTTAGTCCTTGCCTGGTTTTGATTGAGGCTGTGAGGGTCTGTCTCAGGTTGGGTTTCTGATCCAAGCCTGCTCCAGCGGGTGCCAGAGTGGGATGGGAAATGCTCAGCAAGGAGGTAGAAAAAGTTATCAGGGCTTTGTGAAGGTGCAGGAGCTGTGCTGGGGGTTCACAGCTCTTCATAATCCCCTTCTTTGTCACCTCTACCACCTGCTCAAGGAAACCGAGGCAGAAGGACCATTTGGACCTAAATCCTTTATGTGAGTTGCTTCTGATAAAAAAACTGTCTCTGCCAGAGTCACACACACAAAGACAATGATATTTTTGTCCTTTGGTTTGTCCTTGAGAAATGAGGACAAGGGACAGCCCAAGGTCACCTGCTGTCCCCAAGCTTTTCTCTGCCAGACACACCCACCAGGCACAGGACTGGAAGGAAAGGAAAAGGGAGGTGGCATTTACTCCAAGCTGGAACCAAAGGATGGGACAAAATTCCAGAAACAGCCAGGCTACCTAGACACTCACTGTGACAACAGCCATGGGAATATGGACAAATTTGACTCTGTGCCATAGGAACGTGAACTCCAACACTGGAATAATCTGTTTTTTTCATGCATTTAATATCGCTTCCCACTGCAGCTGCAGGCTGTAGCCTATGGTTATATGTTCCCCTTGGGATATTTTCCTTTTTTTTGGTTTGAAGTGCAGAAGATGGATCTCTCCTGAAATGCAGCAGCCACTCAGCTGTCTATTGCACCTTCCCTCCCTGACAGGTCCAACGCCTGCTGATACAAAGATCCGGGAGTGGAGGGGGTTTTGCCTCTCCACTTGTGCTCCGAGTAAAGATTCCCACTTCAGCAAGGATTTTAGCTGGAGGAGAAAAAAATATGCTCATGTTCCTTGTGGTGAAACCTTTCAGGATGGGGCTGCAGTGAGGGGAGATCAATTCTGAGGCCAAACACGCGTAACACGGCGTCCCGTTATCGGGTCTGCTCAAATAAAGCAGGTTGGCTTTTATGGTGCTTTTCCCAGGGAGGGGCAGTGAGGGGGGGGATGTTCTGTGCTCACCACACCCTCACACAGGAGCAAGTTCGCTGGTCAGTGAGAAAAACTGAGTTTGGGGAGGGCAGGAGCCTTGGGCTGAATCCCAGGGGCTGAAGTTGCAATAGGGACTGGATTTCAGAGCAAGCCCTTTCTCCTGATGATCTTGTTGCTATGGAGGCACTGCTGGCTCCTGCTTCCAACTGGGAAAAGCAGGTTTCTTCACTGCCTGGACCAGAGGTTAAGGTGACAAGGAAGATGGAGGTACTATTTACAAGAGCATGTAGTGACAGGACAAAAGGACAATGGTTTCCAACTCACAGAGGGCGGGTTTATGTTTGATATTGGGGAGAAATTCTTCCCTGTGAGGGTGGTGAGGCACTGGAACAGTTTTCCCAGAGAAGCTGTGACTGCCCCATGCCTGGAAGTGTGCAAGGCAAGGTTGGATGGGGCTTGGAGCAACCTGGGATAGTGGAAGATGTCCCATGGCAGGGGGATTACACAAGATGATCTTGAAGGTCCCTTCCAACCCAAACCATTCTATCATTCTATGATCCTTATGTGTCCCTTCTAACTCAGGATATTCTATGATTCCATGACCGCTGCCTGGCTCAGCAGTGTGAAGTCTGTACAGATTTTGGCTTTGCAAAGCCTTGGAAACAGCACAGGCTGCTCCAGCACTGCCCTACAGAGAGGGAGGGGACAACTCAGAGTCTCAGACAGAGCAAGAGCTTTTCACTTCCCAAATCTGATATTTAAAGCACTCACAGTCATTTAAAGGCAACCCCTCCTGCTAACCAGGATGGCCTCTCTGGAAATTTGTAGGATGTGTGGCTGATGCCTGTTGTTTTCACTGCAAGCAAGACCAGCTTTGCATCTACTCTCATCCCTGAAATCTGGCCCTGGAGGCAGGCAGGAGTCTGGCAAGGGGAGATTTGCACTGTGGAGCTTTGTAGGCTGCAAACCAGTCAGGAGTGGGGATCTGACTTGTAAAAAATTTAAGTGCAAATGCATTTGGACTCCATGCTGATTAGTGTCAGGTCTAACACACACTCAGGAATCTGCTGGCAGGGGCTGCAGTGACTTGAAGCTGGGATGAAACACAGTTTGCAAATAGCAGATCTGACTTTCGAGTTGCCTAACCCTTCCCTTCCCAAAATAAAAGGATTTTTTTGAAGAAGAGGGGAGATACAGAGACAAATCTGTGATACAGAGTGAGGAGAGAAACCAATGGGTGAACATGGCAATGCATTTGGCTTCTTATCTCTTCCCAGATGCACAAGATGGTCTGTGGGCTTCTCATTTCTGATTTTTCAGTCTCTCCTGGGACTGGATTTAGCTCTGCCTGAGTTGTAGATTTGCTGGGATTTTGTATGGCTGCTGTGAAAGCTTCCTCTGTTTGCAGTCTGGGGAGGCAGAGCCTGGTGTGGGGTGGGAGATGGCAGGATTGGGGAAGGGTGGTGTGGACACCGTGGGGCTGTGGGGTGGATCCATGGCTGTGATGGAGAAGATGTGTTGTCCCTCCTCCCTTGGTGCAGGTTCCGCTCTCCACAGACTTTCACCCCAATTCCTTTCTGACCGTGCCACCACAGTCCCTGATCATGGAGAGACACATCCCAGATGATCTGAATTATTTTGGGGTTGCAGCCCAGGACAGTGTTTGCATCTCAGGAACGGGGCTGTTTGCACTCAGGCTTCACTGCAGAGGCCCTGAGCACCTGCTTTTCACTATCCTGAGGACCACAGAGCCTCCTGAAACCATGGCAGTTGTCTGACTTGGCAGAGAAAACCTTTCTCCCAGGGGTCCCATCTTTTTGAAATTGGGCAGCAGGTCTGTTTTGGAGGCAGCAAGTGCTGCAGGGTCAGGGCAAGCATCACCCAAAGGTGAAACTCCTGATTTTCTCTACCTGGGGTGAGCCAAGAGGGCAGGAAAGCAAAAGATTGGGAAGGTGGGAAGGAAAAGGTACCATGGCTGTGTGTCCAGCAGTAGGAGAAGTCCTGCCCCACACACTGAGGATCTGCCCCTCCTGCCTGTCAATCCCTGCAGCTTTTAACAGGCCCTCTCCCCAAACTTGGGGGTTGTCACTGCATGGGGAGGGGGCACAAAATGAGGACAGTCCTATTGTTGACTGTGTTTCCACTTCTTTCTTCTCTCCTGGAAAGAGGGGAGATGGAGGGAAGGGGGCACTGGAGGGTCTTCTTGTTGGGGTGAGAAAGAAGGAGACTTACAGAGGGGTGGAGGAGCCTCTTTCTCATGAAGGGTGCACAGGGGTCTGGGGAGCTGAGCTAAAAAGGGGATCTTGGCTACAAAGAGTAGCAGAGATTGACTCCCACAGGTCAGTGGAGGATGGATTTTACCTTTGCTCAAGGGATTTGGGGACTGAAGGAGGTCCTGGAGCTGGCAGGGAGATCTTTCACTCTCTGCAGATGCTCCAAACCTGAGTACATTACCACAGGCTTTGGGCTGTCCTGCACACAGGGGTGAAAGGCGATCAGGCAGCTGCCTGATGTGGGAAGACCAAAAATCTGCCTCTGTTGCCCTTTTTCCCTTGTACTGGGTGCACAGCTCCTTCCAGCCTCCTGTCTGGACTCAGGGCTGGGTTACTAAACAGCAACTCCCTGCACTGGTTTGTGGAGAGAGAAAAGGAGATAGAAAAAGAAGCTGAAAAACAAGTGCTGGAGGGAGGAAGGGAGGAGGCAGAGCCCAGCTTCCCATGCTGAGCCCACCCTCCCCAGGTGCAGCCTGAACTCTGCCTTGAACTGGCTCCTGGTGGGATGGAGAGGGCTGAAAACTCCTTAAACCAGAGATCAGTGGTGTTTTCTTTGGGAGGATGGTTAAAATTCACTGCAAAGGCTCTGCAGAGGGATCTGCACGGGCGGAGGGCACTGGAAAAGCAGGGCACAGATATGTTTACCCCCAGCACCAGTCACTGTTGGGTCCCCCCTGGGGGTTGGGACATCCCAGGGATGGGGACACCCCCACACTTAGCATGGGGACCGTGATGTGGGACTGCACCTTCTCCCAGTGAGATGTGCTGGGATTGGGGATGCCGTGTGGCTTCTCAGCCTTGTGAAGGGTTAATAAAAACAACAACAACAAACCACCACCAAAAACCCCAAATCCCAAATCTCTTCTCTTTCTCTCCCCTCCTCCTTCCCTTCCCTGGTTTTGTTTTTTTTTCCAGGTGTTCTTTATGGCCACAGGAGGGAGCTCAAATCCAGACATGGGAGGATTGGCTTGATTTCGGATCCAGAGCCTCTTAAACTCGCGCTTTTCCTATAAGCTGGTCCCTGTTATGTCCAGGATCTGGCGCCTGCTTGACATTTACTTTGAGTTCCAGAGGACCAGAGACCTAGGATGAGGAGCATTGGATCTGCCCTGAACCTGCTTTTGGTATCTCCACTCTACTTTGTGTGGACCGTGGTCGCTCTGGACCTGGCACAAACTCCCTGCACCACTTTGGTCCAAGGGAAATTCTTTGGGTATTTCTCCTCCTTTGCCGTCTTCCCGCTGAACTCGTCCCTCTGCTCTTGGATTATCCAGAACCCCGACCCCCGCAGGTACACTTTGTACATGAAGATCCTCAAGCCCGCCGGCGTATGTGACCACCAGCACATCCGCACCTACCAGTTCGACTCCTTCCTGGAGTCCACCCGCACCTACCTGGGCATGGAGAGCTTCGACGACGTGTTGAAGCTCTGCGATGGCTCCACACGCTTTGCCTTCCTCCAGTCCAACAAGCAGTTCCTGCAGATGAAGCAGACGGCCCCGCCAGGGGTGGAGACCTGGCCCGTGAGGTGGAAGCCCAGCAAAGCTCAGGAGAGGGACTTCTCGGTGGAATACCTGGTGGTGGGCAACAGGAACCCCAGCAAAGCCGCCTGCCAGATGCTCTGCAAGTGGCTGGACGCCTGCCTGGCCATCAGCAGCAGCTCCCACCCCTGTGGCATCATGCAGACCCCATGCTCGTGCTCGGGAGGGGAGGTCCTGGATCAGGCCAGCGAGGTCCTGGGGTTCACCAGGAAGAAGGAGGATTGCTACAAGGATGGGATTTACCTGGAGAACTGCGTGAGCAGCCCTAAGGACACCAACGGAGCGGAGTTCCTGGGTGAGTGGAGGGTGGCCGGGGGTGTTGGGGAGGGAAGGGCTGGTTGGGCTCTGCTCTCACGGGTCTCACACTGTCCCCATCCCCTCTGTGTCCGTATCTGTGGATGCCTGGCATGAAAACCTAACATCCTAATTGACAGGCAGGTCAGGTAACCCTCTTTAGGAGCCTGGAATGGCCAAACAGCTTCCCCCAAACATACCCCAAATTGTTTCATTCATTCATTCATTCCCGGGGTTTGTGCTTTGCTTGTTTTACTCCTGCAGCCTCTGAGCTTCTCACCTGAGGGTGAGCAGTTTCCCCATGTAATTACAGATGTCCTAGAAAAGGAAGGATCCAAGCTCCCTCCCGAGGCAGGCTGAGCTCAGCAACCCCATCAACCCATTTTAATTCCTAGGGAAAACTTAATTCTTGGGTCTGGTTCAAGGGAATGGCAACGGAAGGCACACTCGTTTTGTTCCCAGCTTCATTTTCCTTTCCACCACGATGCTCCCATGGGCTTACTTGGTGCCTTTGCTGGGGCTCATTCCTTGGATATTTCACTGGTGTTCCATCAGTGATCTTGAGTACGGTGTGGGCTGGAAAGGGGGATGTGGAAGAAGCATGACAAAAAAGGGCTGTAAATAAAGGTGGAATGATCCTGAAGTCAGATCTAGGCGTTGGTCTGGGGATGGAAATGCTCCTTCCACACCTCTGCCAGGACCATGAAAAAGCAAAAGGGATTCAGGGGATCCAAAAACAAAGCTCTTTGTTCAGTACCTGTGTCAGGTCTGCCCTGATGTGTCTGTTCTCAGCTCCCTCCCCACCTGCCAGCGCACAGGTTATGTAAAGCAGAGGTTTGATGCTAAATAGGAATTGAGGTGGCAGGGAATGGAGCCTCCAACTCAGCAAGGTTCAGGCTCTCACCTGGCCTTCACCCCAAGGTCTCATCTCCTTCAGGTGCTGGACTGAAATGCCCTCTACCACCAGCAGAAAGTTGGCATCTGCCCGGGTCTGGAATTCGGGGCTCTTGCCTGACTTTTGCAGCTGCCCCTATTTAGGGTGGGGTTGAGGGGAAGAGGCTAAATTGGCTTTGCAGCAGGAAGGAGGTGGCCAGGCACAGGTCCAAGCTGTGCAGTGTGATTCTCCTGCAGAACTGCAGCCTGGCATTAGCAGAGAGATTAGTGTGTGATCAGGTACTTGTGCTTCCGTCAGGGTGTTCTGGGGGAGGTTTTGTTTCTCACTGATGTGTGAATCAATACATGGAGGCAAAGGGCCGAGCCATAAATCCTGCAAATTAGTTCTTCAGCCCTGCCTCCCTCCCCTGCTCTGAGCACACAGCTCTCCAGATTTTGGGCTTTTTGTTTTTTTTCTTTCACAATGCCCTTTTCTCCTGTGTGAGCAGCCTGTGAGGAGCAGAACCTCTGCTTCCTCCTCAGAGTGAGGAGAGCCCTGTTCAGTCAGATGTCCTGCCTTGGATTTGCTGATTGGGTGATTTATGCATTCCAGCCCAGCAGTATGACCTTTCTCCCTGCAACCAAAGGTAAAATTTGAAATAAGATTTCCAGCAAATCCTGAAACATTCAAGCTTAATATTGGCTTTTTGTGAGGATCTCTCCTAGCCCAGCTCGAGTGCCCAAATGTTCCCAGCAAGTAAATATGAAAGAGGCTCAGAGGTGGCTGAATCAAAATCCTTTTTGGGTGTCAAATATTTGTGGAGTTGAGATAATTTTTTTTTGGCTGGCTGCTCACATCTGCTCCATATTGAAGACACAGAATTATCATCTCCACTGGTGGGTTGCCATCCCCACAGAGACGATGCTTGCAGGGGGCCAGGCCTCTCCATGTGCTGCTCTGTCTGTCACTGTGTCTGTTTTGATTTATGCAAAGGCTTGATCAGGAAGATGGAGGCGAGATCCAATTTGGACAGGGAGTCAGCAATCCCTTAACAGCACTTGGTGGGTGGAATATTTTGATAGGGTTCCTGATTTCCAAGTGCTGATGCCGGTTATTGCAGTCATTGCTGTTCTGATTGTATTTGTAGCATTTTTATTTTTTTTTTCCCAGCAAGCTTTCTTATTATTTTTTTTTCACCCCCTCCCTGCTGCTTTTTGAGTCATTTGTTGTTTCTGGGCCTGTCTTAACGCTTTCATCTTTGAACAAGTGTAGATGTGTGTGATGTGCTAATCCACTCTGATGACTTTGAAGGCACATAAGGAATGTGGAAGGTGTCCCTGACCATGGCAGGAGGGTTGGAACTGGGTGATCTTTAAGGTCCCTTCCAACCCAAACCCTGATTCTGTGAATTCCCAAATACCCAGATGCCACCCTGAAATGTGAAGCCTGACATTTCCTAATGTGCCTTTTTATTCTTTGGATATTTCCAGAGCAAATGGAATGGGTAAAAATCCACCATGGGATGTTGCCTAGGGCACAGCCATGGTTTGGGTCACAGTCTGGGGGTGAGATTCCTGTGAAAAGCTTCGCTCCAAGTGGACCCTGTTGCTCCAGAGCTACTGGGACACTCAAAAAACAGTCTGTTTTCAGCCATGGGCAATGATTTCACACCAGGTTCAGGTTCACAGGGATGTTTGTGGTCATTTATGAGGGACTTCACAAAGAAACTTTGCCAAAGTGACCCTGTCTTATATGCAGCATCTGTTCTTCTATGTCTGGAGGTAGGAGTGCTCCAAATTTGCTTTCCTGGGTTTGGTGGGACCCTCTTTTCTCTCACTGTCCCACAGGGATGTTGAAGAGGTTACAGCAGGCGGTGGTGGGTTTGAGAAGAATTCCTCAGGGTGCAGAGGTGGCAGGAGATGTTTTGTTGCACCTGATCAGCAGAACACGCTTGGAAATATATTTGCACCAGCAGCCCATCCCTCACATCTTCCCTCCTTGCAGGAGCTGCCTCCAACTCCAGGAAGGCTCCCTTTTGGAATGCAGGTTGGCTTTCCTGGAATAGCTTTGGGGTAGGAGACCAAGGGACTGGAGGAAGGAAAACTTGCTGAAATGCTGGGCATTGGGACTTCATGGTCTGAAAGTCCTGGTGACCCTGCCAGATGTGAGCTGGCTTTGCTGTAATCAGAGCTGGAGCTTTAACAGGGCTGGTGATGAGACCCTGTAATGAGAGAAGGTTAAATGTGTGCTTAAGTGCTGTGCTGAGTTAGGCACTTAATGAATGTCTAATTAGTCTTGTCTCCACATAATCTGTTCCTGGAAGGCCCTTGCAGTGCTGTCACATTTTGGTGGCCCAGAGAGATAACCAGCATGATCTGGTCCTTCTGCTCTTCATATCCCTGCCTTGGAGGGATCCAAGGTGTTTGCTGCAAAACAGGGCTAAATGTGTCCCCCACAATAAAACATTTGCTTCTTGATAAATTAGGTGGGTCCAGGGCTGGAGGGGGTTTTATGATGAGCAAATAACTGAATCAAGTTATTGCTGGTCTGAAATTCTGGGGATTTTCCTGCCTTTTCTGCTGTTTTTTTTATTCCATTCTCTTGCTGTCCCCATTGCTCTGAGCAAAATCAAACCCTCTTTCCTCACACATGCTCATCACTTCACCTCTGTTTCGTTAGTGGTGTTTCACCTTCCAGCCTTTAGATGCTTTTCTACCTCTGTCTGATAGATTGAAGTATCTCATAGCATCTAGAGGAGCATTTATAGACACATGAACAAGATCCTTCTTGACCTCTGCTGCATCAAGTAGGCTGGACTCCATGAAATTCTCACTGCAGGACACATCCTCCAAGCCTCGGTGGTTGTTGGGAAGCTTTGCCTCGTGCTTGGCAAGTTCTGCTGGTCAAAACATGATGTCTCCTCAGCAGGGCTGAGCTCCTGCCTGGACTTGTGGCTGAGTGGCTGCTGAATGGGATCTGTGGTGTGGGAAAGGAGCCAGAGGTATGGAAACAAATGAATCAACTCCCATCCTCCGTGCTGCAGGAATCCTGTTGTGTGGCACAGCTCCCCTCCCCTTGAACGTCTCCCAGGGCAGAAATAACTTGCCAAGTCATTTCCTATGTTCCAGGTGAGACTTTAGTGGCCCTGAAAGCTCAGAGAGGGATAAAGATCTGTGAGTAATCGCCCAGGGGCAGGCTCTCAAAACTCTTCTTGACATCTTCAGCTCCTTATGACACATGCTGTGCTCCTCCTGCAGGAGTCCCCCGGGCCCAAACAGCAGCTGAGCTTGCAGAGAAAGGTGTTTGCCTTTGGTTTTGCCTCGTTTTTGGGTTTGCCCACCAAAGGGCAAAGGAAGTTGTTTTATGGAAGAGGCAAGTGTGGGTAACTCCTTCCTGGGTGCTGAAAAGTGAGTTCTGACTCAGTTTAAACACTCGGATCTCTGTGACCTGTGCAAGCCCTGCCTGTCCCACTGCTTTCCTCTGGGATCGGGAAAGGCCTTACAGTTGGAATGGAATGGAATAGAATTAGAATAGAATAGGATACAATATTTTCAGTGAAAACAGCCTGCAATGATTATCTAGTCCCACTGCCTGACCACTTCTGAGCTGACCAAAAATTTAATTAAGGGCATTGTCCAAATACTTCCTAAGCACTGGCAGGGAGGGGGAATCGACCACATGTCTAAAAAGCCTGTTCCAGTGTTTGACCACTCTCTCAGCAGAGAAACCCCTCCTAATGTCCAGCATACACCTTCCCTGGCACAGCTTTGAAGCGTTCCCACACATCCCATGACGGGATCCTGGGAAGAATTAGGCATGAGCACAGGAGCACCAGAGTCTCACAGTGACAGGGCAGAGATTCCCGGTGTCTGCGCTGCTTCCAGCACTAACTCCATTCATCCGCCTGCCTGGATGGAGACGGGGTAGACTAAAACGAGCAAACTGAAGCGATTGGTTCCATTGTGAACCCAGCAGCTCGTGGACATGATCACAATGCAGAAACATCAGCAATTACCGTCTCAATGCGCTGTTGTTGTAGCGGGGAGACTAAAGGTGGAATTTACATCCAGTTGCCGAGGGAGTTTCACAGGCAACTACTCCCGTTATTGCAAAGAGGGGACTTTTACGGGTAATTTAATGAGTGGCAGCCTGGTGAAAGGCTCAGCTTTCCAGCTTTCCAGTCTTCCTTTTTTTTTTTTTTTTTTAAATTTTCTATTGTTTTACATCCTCTCGTATTCAGGACCCATAGCAGCTGCTCCAAAAGGTTTTCTGTGGGAACACAGGGTGAAATTTAGATGCAGAGAAACACAGACACAGGATTCATGATCATCACTTCTGTAGTTTTACAGCCATAACTGCTGAATATGAGGATGATGCTGCTGAGGTCTCAGAGGGAGGGTGAACAGAGGGGTTCCTGTGTACTTTCACCACACTAAATAACCGGCCCTTTTCACCACCCTCCCTGAATACCTGAGGTATTTAGGTGATGGGAGAGGGCTGAAAGATGGAAAACTTTGTCTCTAAGAGAAGCTGGAGCCATGGAGTTTTCCAGGTGTTTGATCCACCTTTGCAGTGTCTGAACTCCGTGGGTTTCTGTGGCACTGAGCTCCCTGTGGTGGATCCCGTGTCTCATGGTGGACAAACCTCTCCCAGGTTTCCTTGAAAGGGAGTTTTCCCTTTTTCAGTGCCGGTTTCCTCTATCCAGATGCATCTCCCAAAGATTATGGGCGAAGTCAGGACTCAGCAGAGATGACACTGGTCTCAGTTGTCTTAGGGATTTAGGAGACAACAGAGCCAGAAGGAGAGAAGGAATCTGATCTGTGCTGCTTTCAGCAATAAATTCACTCATTTTGCACTAAATTCAGTCATTGCCCAGAGAAGCTGTGGCTGCCCCATCCCTGGAAGTGCTTGAGACCAGGTTGGATGGGCTTGGAGCAACCTGGGATAGTAGAAGCTGTCCCTGCCCATGGCAGGGAACTGGAACTAACTGATCTTGAAGGTCCCTTCCAACCCAAACCATTCTGTGATTCTCTGATCTTTAACAGGCTGGGAGCAGTGGCTTTTCCATGAGTACTCTGGGAGTGGAATTGGATGTTCTAAGCCACAGAAATCTCCTTCCATGTTGGGCAGAGCAGTAGATTTCACACCTCTTCCAGAGCATCACTAACCCCTCTGCAACTCATCTCTCCTCTCTTATAATCAGTGAAATTTTGACAATCTATTTGTGTTGATGCTGTTTGCTGTAAGTCCCACATCCCCCACGACAGTCCTTGGGATAAATAAATTAGAAAACTGGATTGGGATTCTCAGCCATTATCTTTAACCTGGGGAGGTTTCAGCCACTGTGTGTCCCTGGGGTGGCTCTGCCAAAGTCACCTCCAGTCACTGAATCTCCTTTTGGCACAATCTCTTCCTGCATTTAAAGCAGGCAGGAATCTGATACTGCTATCCTGTATTTCATCCTTCAGCAGGGTGAGACAACCAGGCTGGGAAAGGAAAGGACGTCCTGTAGCACATCAGAACTGCAGATCTGTTGAGTTTAAATATATTTCTTTGTGTTCCCTGGCTGTAGTTTCGATAGAGCAATAATTGCCACACATCTCATTAAGCTGAATGCTCTCAATAGGTCTTGAGTGGTCCGTGTCATTAAACAAACAGTTCCTGGCTTGGGATATTCCCGGTGTTTAGAAGCAGGAAGGAAGGGAAGGGACCTTGGGCGGGGTGGGGGTGGGGGGAGATTGAAAGCTGCATCTCCAGCCTCCTGAAGAAACTGGGCTGTCCTGTCAGGGGCTTTGTCTGCTTGGTCCCACTGTTTCTGGGGTGGTTTGAGGTGTCTGATTCCCTCCTGTGTCCTAAGGCAGGAACACAATTCCTGGTACAAGTCCTTGGCTTTGTCACCTTGCCTGGGTGAAGTGGGGGATTCCCTGATCTCTTTCAGTCTGGATGTTTGGATTTGGCTTTTTCTTCTGGATGGCATTTGTTAGTTTGTTAGTTTTGGGACAAGGGTTTGGGTATCTTTGTGTTGAAGGTGCCCAAACCAGAGGAAGACAGTGAAGTTCATCATATGGTACAGGAGAAACAGCCAAGACCATGGGTGCTTTCACTACTTTTACTGGTTCTTCTCCTTAATCTGAAGACTGAAGGACCAAAATGCAGGTTATTGGCCCCTCAGCTTTTGCTGAGACCCTGGGACTGGTGCAGAAGAGGAGTTACACAGCGTTTCTGCTCCAGGATCTGCTGGAAGCTGAGACAGGACATGGGCTGTGATGGCTCCACCACATCTCCCTGTTTAATCTGCTCTACCAGATTAATCCCATCCACATGGAAGGTGTCATTCAGCGATCTGTGTGCAGGTTTTTATGCCATCCCATTTGCCTGCTGGAGAAACTGAGGGTTAGTTTTGGTTTCCCCTTCCCCATAACTTGACTTAACTTGCTGTTTGTGACCAAGACCATGAACAGAATCCCATTTCTACCAACCCCGTGGTCAGAAGTAGAGGTGTGGAAGAAAGGCATTGCAGGGCATGTGCCATGGTGCAGGTTCAGGTTGTCCACTAAAGACCTCCAGAGGGGCCCAGCCTGGAGCCCAGATGGGCAAGGAAGCAGCTCTGTTGTACACAGGGATTCTTGTCTTCAAAGTTAGTGCCCTGTGGGGCAACCAGGCCAAAAGACAGGGATGCTGAGCATGTGTTTATACCCACAGGAAAAATAGTCCTGGTGCAGGGCCAGATGGTCCAGTCTCCATGAACAGCTCCAGCCCACGGAGATCACAGAGTCATAGAGTGGGTTGATTTGGAAAGGACCTTAAAGATCATCTTGTTCCAGCCCCCCTGCCGAGGGCAAGGACATCTTCCGCTAGACCAGGTTGCTCAGAGCCCCCTCCAACCTGGCCCTGGACACTTCCAGGGATGGGGTGTGAGAGACTGAAATGCATCCACCACTTCTCTGGGCAGTTGTGCTTGATGGTGGCAGTGCTGGATGGCACCAGTTTGCTCTTGGTTTGGACTGGGACTTGGTTGGGACTGGGACTAAAGAGGCATTTGCACTAGAGTTCCAGTTGTGGAAATGTGCTGGGAAAGATATCACTGGCCATTCCCAGCAGAAAATCATCCAGGCAGATGTGCCAGGGCTTCTGTTTACAGCTGGGATTTTTCAGCACTTGTCTTCTCTCCTGTTTACAGGGGGTGAGTAAAAGGAACACCAGCAAAACCAACAGATGACTATTAATTTCTGTCCAAAATCCTCTCCTCAGACCATTTCTTTCTCCTTTCTTTAGTTTGCTGGCTTTGGCTGTTTATTTTTTTCATTTTAATGTTCTGAAGGACAAAGCTTCCTGCTGTGCTGTATATTTTTGTCAGGCAACAGAAGCACATGTCTCAGGGAGCTCTCCTGGGCTTCAGGTGAGTAACTTGTGAGCATCCCCATGAGGTTGTGCTCCATGGGCAGCCATCCACTCAATCTGTGGATGCTGCACAACCAAAACGTGGAGAGTCAGGTTCGGTGCCAGCATCACTGTGCCCAGGATGATTCAGACTGGAGGGGTTCACGGTGTTTTCATCACAATCCAGCAATGCAGCATCTAAACCCAGCTGACCAACGCCACAGAAATGAGATGTTCAACCTTGTTGGCCTCCCCAAGCTCTCCTCTCTCATATCCAGGTTTTAAATTCTGTAATTTAATACCCTCTGTAATTGGCCTGACATTTAGCTACTTCCCATGCATTAGAGTCATAGAATCACAGAATGGTTTGAGATGGAAGGGACCTTAAAGGTCATCTGCTTCCAAACTCCTGCCATGGGCAGGGACACCTTCCACTATCCTAAGTTGCTCCTGGCCTTGAACACTTCCAGGGATGGGGCAGGCACAACTTCTCTGGGCAACCTCTGCCAGGGCCTCCCTACCCTCACAGGGAAGAATTTCTCATTAAAATCTTATCTAAATCTACCCTTCTTCAGCTTAAAGCCATTGCCCCAGTCATGTCACTCCATGCCCTTGTCCAAAGTCCCTCTCCAGCTCTCCTGGAGCCTCTTCAGGCACTGGAAGGTGCTCTCAGGTCTCCTCAGAACCTTCTCTTCTCCAGCTGAACATTTCCAGCTCTTCCAGCCTGTATCCATAGGAGAGGTGCTCCAGCCCTTGGAGCACCTTCATTAGGTCAGCCAAAATCAAGTGATGGTGTGCCTTGAGATCAATTTATAACCTGGCTTGCTGGGAGGGTACTTGCTGAAGAAGAAAAGCTGCAGGGACCAGGACAGTCCCCAGGTAACCACAGAGAGATATTTTAAGAGATCATTTTTCAGGCTTCAGTGCTTTTGGGCCATGGAGGAGCTCAGGAGGCTCCTTTGGGGAGTTCAACCACCTGCCCCCATGGACCCATCACAGCTGAGGAATCATCAAGGTGAAAACAGACCTCATGGGAGAGCTGTGGAGATACCACCAGCTGCCAGGGCAGGGGTGGCTTTCCTCACTCAGCAGGTCTGATCTGCAACGTGCCCCTCCTTTCCCTCCTTCCAGTCCTGGTGTCCCTGCCCCAGCTCAGCATCTTGTCCACTCCTGAGCCTGATGCATTGGCCCCCAGCTTAGCAGGTGTCATGCTGTGGTTTCTACTCTTCAAAATAGGGATTTGTGAGTGATGGAAAGGATGAAATCAAATTTCATACCGTGTGAAGTCTAATATCCCCCTGTTGCAACCATCCCAACGAGCTCCTCTCACTGCTGCTCATACACAAATCCTTCATAACCCCCACCTTCCACCAATGCCTTTGGGATTGTCCTGCTGCCAGCACCCTCCTTGGTCTCCTAGATATTTTCTGGACAGGTGTATCCACATGCACATGGATTCCTAAGTGTGCCTGTCCATGTATAGGGACATTTGGCTGCACACAATTGGGTAAAACCACACAGGGCAGGGCAGATGTATAAATGGGCATGAAAGAACCTGAATGCAAACCTAGCAGTGTAAAAAGACCCAGAGATGAGCAGAGAGATGCACATGCTCCACTTGCTCCACATGCTCCACATGCTCCACATGCTCCACGTGCTCTGAGGTGGATACACAGCCACGTAAATGGGTCTGGAAATGTGGGAAATGTGTGCACATGTACAGCTACTACACATCCACACCCCTACAACCCCCACAGCCACGTGGGGACACACAGGACACACCTGTGAACATCTCCAGGAAGCTGAGACCCCCATGAGACCCCCAACACCACGCAGAGAGACACAGGGCATGCTGCTTCCCATGCAAGAGAGTGTCCCTGGAGACCCACAGAGTGCCAACTCACTGCAGGAACAGGAGGCTGACTCACACTTCATCCTTTCCTTGTTCCTTCCAAAATGTGCCATGAGGCCTATCTGTGCTTCATGGTGCATTTCAGAAGAAGCTGGCTTTGTTTATACTTGTGGGATCCTTCCCATGGAAGTAGAAGTGCTGTTAATTCCCCCAGAGCCAAAGCACACTGATGATGCATTCCCCAGAGTGGCTTGATGGCCTGGTGGGAAAGGACAGTCTGCATGGCTTGGCATTCTGAGGGGACAAGGCAAGGACTTGCTTTGGGACTGCAGCCATCCAGAGCTGTTCCCAAACCCCCTGATGGTGGGACATCCTTCCCTCTGCCCTGTCCTCCCGCAGCAAAGCCTGCAACAATCTCCTCCTGCTCCATCAAAAGTTCCTGATCTGCTTTCAGCCCAGTTTGTGCCTGACCTCACTGCAGTTACAACTTCCTTGTGAGGGGAAGAGGAGGGCAGGCCCTGAGCTCTGCTCTGTGGGGACCAGTGACAGGTCCCAAGGGAATGGCCTGAAGTTGCACCATTCAGTTTAGGCTGAATATTAGAAGGTTTCTCACACAGGAACAGGCTCCCCAGGGCAGTGGTCACAGCACCAAGCCTGACAGAGCTCCAGAAGCATTTGGACAACGCTCTCAGGCACATGATGTGACTCCTGGGGATGGTCCTGTGCAGGGCTAAGGGTTGGGTGTGATGATCCTTGTGGGTTCCTTCCAACTCAGCATATTCTGTGATTTGGTGTTTCTGTGACTGGTGGTTTGAATCATTCCCAGGGACCACCAGCTCTTCCTCAAAGCTCTCTCCCTCCACTGCCTGATGTGTGGCTTATCAACAAGAGATCTTACAGCATCTCCCCCTGCCTGCAGC
The DNA here is from genome assembly GCA_035041135.1 of Platyrinchus mystaceus. Taxonomy (NCBI): domain Eukaryota; kingdom Metazoa; phylum Chordata; class Aves; order Passeriformes; family Tyrannidae; genus Platyrinchus; species Platyrinchus mystaceus. The sequence goes on from JAWWLV010000088.1 coordinate 150,035,733, forward strand.
ATTCACACTGGTTTTTGGGGGAGTTTCACTGGAGGCTTGTGGTTTTGGAGCCTGTTGGCTGCTCCTCAGCTCCTGCCTTCCCCACATCCCAGCCCAGGAGTGGGTACCTGTGCACCAGCCCCGTGCAGCACATGCAGATTCATCCACAGAATCACAGGATCAGCTGGGTTGGAAAAGACCTCTGAGATCTTTGTACACTTCGACATCTCCTTCTGGCTCCCATATTTCCCATTCCCCTCTCCATCTTTCCATCTTCAGGGCTGTTCCTCATTACACCAAGACCCTTTGATAGGCTTTTGAGGAGCAAAGTCACTCGAAGGGATGTTGGGATGCTGAGCTGCATCTCCCTGACCCTTCTGAGTGTCAGAGCAGCCTCAGTGCAGAGGAGAATTGTGGCTGTTGTGCTTTCGAGGACCATTCACTTCAAAAGGCAACCCTGACAGAAACTACAGCTTTGTCTACCTCACATTTTAATTAAAACTCCAACAATTCTCCTTCGCCCCCGCTCCCTCCCTCCCTACCTTTCCCCATCCCGATCCTCTCGCTGCAAATGAACATCCAGTGTCACCTGGGGACAAAGCATTAATTCAGCAATTAAATAATTGAATGCTCCTCTGGCAAAATGAACTATCTCCTGCCTTTCTTGTTTTTTACCACTTTTTTTCCCCCTCTTTTCTTTCCCCCTCTTCTTTCTTCTTCCCTCTGGTGAGATAAGGCTGCCATTCTTGAAAGCCATTTTAAATATTCATGTTTTAATTAATGGACTTTATTGCATTAACTCCATGTAAGGTAATAAAAAAGGCTGCCTGAGGCACGACACACTTCTTTTTTTTTGTTGTTTGTTCTTGAAAGGGGACTGAGAAATAAAAAGCTTAATGTGTTTCTTCAACAAATATTAGAAAGATACACAGAAATGACAGCCAAGGGTCATTTAGCCAACGGGGCCTCCACAACCCTCATGCTCCTCATGTGGAGCAGGATGTAAATCCACGGGAATCTTGCAGGGACTGGTTCCTTCAGACGAGCACCAGGTTCTGCAGTGGGCAGAGGAGGGTAGTGGGTTCATCCAGAGGATTTGTGGGTGGAAATGGAAGCAGAGCTGCAGTGATCCAGTTTATAGGACACTGGAGAGGGACTTTTCAAGGTCATGTAGTGATAGGACAAGGGGGAATGGCCTTAAGCTGAAAGAGGGTAGATTTTGATTAGATATTAGGAAGAAATTCTTTACCATAAGGGTGATGAGGCACTGGAACAGGTTGCCCAGAGAGGTTGTGGATTCCCCACCCCTGGAAGTGTTCAAGGTCAGGTTGGATGGGGCTCTGAGCAACCTGGGCTAGTGGAAGGTGTCCCTGCCCATGGCAGGGGGATGGAACGGGATGATCTTTAAGGTCCCTCCCAACCCAAACCATTCTAGGATTCTCTGATTCTATGATCAATGGCCCTTCAGGGCTGTCAGTCTTTGGGGCTGAACAAAATCTTTTGCTAAACCTGGAAACCAAACAGGTTGTTTTTATCTTAGATGATGTTTTCGACAAAATAAAACAGAGGGAAAGTTTGGATCAGTCCCCTTGCCCGGTGTTTCTGGGTTGAAAAACCCAAATATTGATTGCACATTTCAGCACTGGATCTTGCTTTTCCCGAAGACAAACAAGCCGATAGAATGTAGGGATCTGTGAAACATCTGGTATTGCCAGTTATGTATTCTTGCCAAAAAACTGAAGAAAAATAATGTTAGATGAAACTTCACTCCATGTGGGTGTTTTCTTATGGTGCAGCAAGCTGAAATTAGTTTTATATTCTGAGTGTGTCATCTGTGCTGCGTGACATGGGCCCCTGTACCCAGTTTAGCTCTAGTCTTGTGATGGGAGGGGTCTAAGGATGCTGGTCCAGAACCTTATAGGGAAGCCTAAGCCCTGATCCTGCATCTAACCGTGACCTTGAAGATGCCAAGGTGTTTGTGCACGAGGGTTTTGTCGTCCTATTCTTTTCTTTGTTTATTCTGACTCAGATCTTGAGAGCAATTGGTGCTTTCTCAGCGAACAGATGTGCAGGGCCCAGCATCACCACTCCCTGAGCTGTGGTGGTGGCTCTTAGTGAGACTGGAGAGAAATAGTTACAACAGTTAATAAATATTCCAGTGGTTGCCGTGGTTAAATTGGGTCACTGAGCTACTTCTCTTTCAGGAAAAGCATCATCTCACAAAGGGTGACACCCTGGCATTTACACTAGAAAGAGAGGGAATGTCCAGCATTGAAGGAGACAGGTGGGTGGCACAAAGAAAATATCTTTAGTCACCCAATGCAAGTTTTCAGTGCTTCAGTGATAAACTATATTGTGCCCTGGGGATGTCTCTATCCATCACATTGATTACTCCATTTGCTATCTGCCTAGTACTGATTTTTTTTTTTTCATCCTAAATCAAGGAAGAGCCAGAGTTCACCCTTAGCTGCCAAGGTGCAAAGATGGGGTCACTCTGCTGAGCTGAAGGGCACTGATTTTACACCAGGATGAACAAGGGCACAAGTAGGCTGATCATAGTAATAGGTTGTCTCGTGGAGAAGTCTCCATTCCATCTTCTGAAGGTGCTGTCACCTCTGTGTGGCTCCAGTTTTGGAGGTGAAAATGCTGGGCTGCTCTTTCTTGTGCTCTGCCTGGTCATGGCTGGGGCATCTGAGAGCTATGAGTGGGCAAGGCAAGGTTATTATCTGATAACAGACCCACACTCCTCCCTCCTGCATCAGCAGAGCTGGAGGGGGTTTAACAAAGTGGCTGGAGAGGCCAGAAAGGGGAGTGAATCCAAGGTGAAAATTCTTGCTCAATACTCTCAAAACTTCACTGACACAGAGCTGTAAGGAGAAGGAAAGCTCAGATTTGGGCAGATCATGGAATGACAGGAATTCATTTATGAGCACACATGTCTTAGGATGTGTCATTCTCCCAGCTCAGTTTGAGCATAACCCTCATTATTATCTCTGGGACAGCCCCTCCAGTAAATGGTTTGCTGATCTCTTTGAGACAGCAGTTTTGGCTTTAAATTTCCTCACTGTGAGCAGCAGAGGAGCTCAGCTCTTGTCCCATGTTCTGCAGTGACTAATTCCAGCTAATTCTCCCCAGTGCAGACATTCACATCCCAGCAAGTCACCCCGAGCTCCCTCCTTAGTCAGCAAAGAGCTGCTTGAGGTGGGTGGTGGCTGTGAGGGCAAACTTTGTCCTCTCCCAAAATAGGTATCAGAGGGAAGGAGTCAGGATCTTTAGCAAAGGGACTGATTTGGAGGATCAGTGGTGGTTATGGGTGGCATCTCAGCTTAAGTGAAACTTTGTCCCTGTCTCTAATCTTAAGTGTCCTTGGGTTGAAATTGGGTACCAAGGTCATCCCTGGTAAAAGCCACCTGACCTTGCTGGCTCCTCTCCATCCCCCTTCCAGGAGAGGTTTAAATGTGGGATCTGTCTATTGAAGGCAGGGTATTAGTGTGCATCCCAGAGTATTCCTCCTGCTGAAGCTGTATCTTTCCACAGCATTGAAGCAAAGAAAGAAATCAATAATTAAAATTGGAAAGAGGCCTCTAGTAAGTCTAAACCTTTGGGAGGTTTCCCATTTCGTGGTTGCTGAGATCTGCTGTTCCACCACTCTCAGCAAGTTGTCAGATTATTCTCCTGCCTGCCCCATCTTCATGAGCACCCTCAGTCCCTGCCTGGAGGTTGCTTTCCCCACCTTTTGATCACTCCCTTCCTTTCAAACATGGCCTCTTATCAAAAGGATGCCATGAGGAGCATTCCTTTCCCACCCCTTCCCATGCCTATCCTCATTTGGGGCTGGGCTCTGGCTCACAGAACAGAGGAGATGTTTCTTCATCCGGGGTTAATGAGATCCAGCCCTGGGAGAAGGGGGAAGCTTGTGCTGACACACCTGGCTCTGGTCACACCTGGTTTGGACCAGCACTGGCAGCACTTTCGGCCTCATTGAACATGATTTTCACCCTGCAGGAACATCTGGGACCAGCTCACACAGCCCAGTCCACCAGCCCCTGTTGTGCACCATCCCTGGAAGAGTCCAAGGCCAGGCTGGATCTCTGGGAAAGAAAAAACAGGGATGAGTTTTAATTTGGATCCACAAGGTGGCCCAAATCATGGTGCAACCACCCAACTGTCAGAAAGGAGACACGTGGAAGGTGTCTCCTGGCAACAGCCAGGTTGGGGTCTGGTTAAGCTGCCTGCAAAGCCCCAGCCCTTGGCTCTGCCCCTGCATCTGAGTCACCAGCCATCCCTTTTGTTTGCATTTCGTGTAGATCTTGTTAATTAGCTCTTTCATTCCTCTAATTAAATGTAAATGCAGAGTGGATCATTAAACAGGGGTACAGGAGCCCTCTCTGAACAAAGCAGGTTTCAGCTGGAGGAAGAGGCACGGGAAGCAGCTTTTCCTCTGCCCCTTTTACTGCAGATCTCTCTGGTAGAGATGGTTTCAGCCCCAAAGGACCTTCCCTGCTCTTTTACTGTTGAAGGCCTCCCCCTGTGGGTGTGAAAGGGATTTCCTGGTGACAACGGCATGCTCCGAGACCAGAAGCAATGAGCCAAACCTGGCTGCCTTCCCTTTGCTTTCCAAGCCGGGGTGTTCCCTACTTCTCCTGCCTGAATCTTCCAGATTGCCCTGCTTGGGTGCAACATCTCCAGGGAGGTTGGAAGCAACTTCATCGGGCGCCTTCTTGGCGCTGCCAACCCCACGTTGTGCCAACTCAGGTGGGATGGTCTTCATGGTTTGGTTCTGCCCTGGAAGCACCAACCTGTGCAGGATTAAGGAGGGTTAAGCCTTGCCTTGCTGGAGCCTGTCTCCAGTGCCTTGTGCTTGGCAGAGCAGTGACGCAGCGTGGCCGGATCTGTGGGCGATGGGAACAGATGGAATGTGCTCTGAGGAAAGCAAAGCTCTCCCTCCTCTCAGGGAGTAAAACGATGTTTTCTTTCCTGCAGGGCTCAAATCTGTCTCTGGTGTGCTGCTCTTGTCCACCTTAGGGCATTAAGCCTGTGGATGATCAGTGTTGGACAGCCAGGATCCTGCTGGGGGGTGGATGGAGTGTGGTGTTTGTCCACGATGCTTTTCTGGGGCTCAGCAGATCTTGTGCACGAGCAGGAGTGACCTGGACCTAAAACTTCTTGAGCTTCAAGGAGCTGAACTTGGCTGCTGGCCACTGGGTCTGTGAGCAGCAGGATCTGCCCCTGGTGACCTGGGAGCAGTAGGGATTTGGAGGCCATTTAGAGGTGGACACCTGATTTTCTGTCATTACAAGTGCTCCAGAGGATGAATTTCTTTACTGTGAGGGTTCTGAAGCAACAAAATGCCCAGAGAAGTTGTGGATGTCCCATCCCTGGAAGTGTTCAAGGCCAGGTTGGACAGGGCTTGGAGTAACCTGGTCTAGTGGAAGGTGTCCCTGCCCATGAGAGGGGGTTGGAATTAGATGATCTTGAAGGTCCCTTCCAACCCAAACCATTCTATGATCCTATGAGCACAGCTCCCCAAAACATGGAGACTCAGAGAAAGAGCAGGTGATGCACGTGCAGAAGTGCAGGGGCAGCCCCTGGTGTGCAGAGTGGGGTGATTTGCAGTGGATAAAAAGGGTCTGGGATGTTGGATTAGAGGATTAAAGCAGGTTTGAGGCCATGTGTTCACCTTTGGGGTCACCCCATAAAGCTTGGGGACAACAGGAAGGGACTGAACATCTCCCATGACCAACTTAGGTCAACGTGGCTGTGGGGTCTCACCGAGAGAGACAGCTCTGCCCTCCCAAATGCCACAGCTCTGCCCTCCCAAATGCCACATCTCAGCCTAGGACAGAAGCTGCCACTTGGTTAAATGCTGCAGAAGGAATGAGTTTGTCACATTGAATCAACGCAGCAGGAAAAGCTCCCAGACCACTGGAACGACTGAACCACCGCAGCGTCCCCTTCAGCCCTGAGCATCCCGGGAAGCCACAGCCCCCTCCTGCCAGCCTGGCCCTGTGTCACAGCCCATAAGGTTTCCAGGACCGAGGGGTGAGCTCAGGTCACGGGGAAGGGACTGGCTGGGTGGATTTCTTTTTCTTCAGGACATGGGGGGAGCGGGAACGTGCGGCCGCTCCTCGGCTTTCCTCTTGGTGGCCCCGGGGGGGGCTGTGCTGCTGTGCTCCCGCATGGCCTGGTGGGATAATTATCAAGGGGATGATGAGCCCAGGGAGGATCAGCGGTGCTCTCCCTGCTTCCAACCTGGAGGGGAGCAGGGGGGAAGCAGTTGACCTTTTTTTCTGCTTGGCTGTGCCGTGATTCTCCGAGCAGATGCTGCTCTGACTCTGGGACACACAGACAAACGGGAGCTGAGCTCTGGAGCCAGGGCTCTGCTAATGCAGCCTCTCCAAGGGCTGGTGGGACTTGGCATCCATCCCCTTCCAGCCAGGGAATTCACCCCCCAACACTGCCTCTCCCTGGCCCCACTGCTGTCACAACAGGAGAGAGAGGATTCAGGTCTCTGTTCATGGAGGCCCAGTATGTCTCTGGGCAAGGAGTGTAACCTCTCTATGCCTCAGTTTCCCCACATGAATAGAGGATTTCAACCTTAAGACTTTCATCCTTACTTTAGGATTTCATCCTTAAGATGGAGTTTAGTATGAAAAACCAATTTTCTTTCTTTCTTTCTTTTCTTTCTTTTCTTTCTTTTCTTTCTTTTCTTTCTTTCTTTTCTTTTCTTTCTTTCTTTCTTTCTTTCTTTCTTTCTTTCTTTCTTTCTTTCTTTCTTTCTTTCTTT
>JAWWLV010000088.1:150042674-150090484 GCA_035041135.1 Platyrinchus mystaceus
CTTTCTCTTTCTCTTTCTCTTTCTCTTTCTCTTTCTCTTTCTCTTTCTCTTTCTCTTTCTCTTTCTCTTTCTTTCTCCTCTCCTCTCCAGGAATCCAAGTGCAAGGACATAAATGTTTCTTTTCTTTCCAGAGTCTCAGATATTGGGAAGGAATTCTTCCCTGGGAGGGTAGGGAGGTCCTGGCACAGGTTGCCCAGAGAAGCTGTGGCTGCCCCATCCCTTGGAAGTGTCCAAAGCCAGGTTGGACGGGGTTTGGAGCAACCTTGGACAGTGGAAGGTGTCCCTGCCTATGGCAGGGGGTTGGAACTTCAGTTCCTAATTAGACACGGAAAGATATTTTCACCCACTTGAAAAGTTTTCTCTAAAATTTCCTTTTTATTTTTCTAAACCCACTAAAAATCTCCTCCCAACTCCCCCAGCAGTCACACACTTCCAGTTCCTGTCTTCCTGCTCCCCCTCAAAACAGGTCTAGCAGGAATGTCCCACACAGAACATTAAGTACTAACATTTCCCTCTTTCACTTAAAAATACAGAAAAACCTGGATGGTCTCATAGAAAATTTGTCTTTAGCTCAGGAAACAACTTAAATAATTCAATACAAAGTGCCATCAAATGCCTGGGTGAGACCTCTTTGCTCTGTTGTGTTCTTTAGGTACCTCCTCTACAAACCAGATGTTCTTGCTAAAAATCTTTATCCACTGAAATCCTTGACAAGGAACACTAACCAATGTTTCTGGAATTTGGTGCAAAAGGTGTTTAGCTAAAAGTTCTATCTTAAAAGTGCTAAGAAGCTATATTAAAAATCTACATACTATGGATCTTAAGGTATCACTGCTCTGTGCAGAGGTCTTAGTTCTACTTTTTACTGGCACTGGATTTTTAGGGGGTTTTGTTTTTTATTTTTTTTTTTTGTTTGTTTTGTTTTTTTTTTTTTTTTTTTTTTTAAATTCCCTTTTTTTTTTTTTTTTTTTTTTTTTCCCAGTCCTGAGCAGGCTCCAAGCACAGAGACATCTCCAGGCTGGAGATCCTGATTGCCTGGGGTATCAAAGTTCTGGAGCAGTGACTGCTGGAGCGTGGCTGTCCCCGCTCTGCTGTGCAGTTGGCAGCTGGCATGTTCCAGAACCAGCTGCACTTTGGTGCTGGGTAAAATAAGCTTTCCAGTCCTCCTTCCAGCACAGCTGTGCTGAGTGGCTGCCCTTGTGAGCCAGGGAAAGATGTGGTTCTGAAAAAAGAAAGAAAATCATCTTATTCATTACTTTTGAAACTCTTGTTCGTCTTGTAAGGTCTTCGTAGCTCTTCCCTGTGTAGGTTTTTAAGCCTCACCCATGGTATTGTTTCAGGATATTTGTTTATTTGTTTAAGGTTATGTAGTGATATGACAACAGGGAATGGCCTTAAGCTGAAGGAGGGCAGGGTTAGAGGGGATATTGGGAAGGAATTCTTCCCTGGGAGGGTGGGGAGGCCCTGGCACAGGTTGCCCAGAGAAGTTGTGGCTGCCCCATCCCTAAAAGTCTCTAAGGCCAGGTTGGACGAGGCTTGGAGCAACCTGGGACAGTAGAAGGTGTCCCTGCCCACAGCAGGGGGTTGGAACAAGATGATCTTGATGGTCTCTTCCAACCAAAACCATTGTACGATTCCATGATTCTATGTTAGCTGGGGATTTGGGAAATGGTTTGGAACTTCTACCTGAAAAGCACAGTCCAGATGGAGCCCAGGGAAGGGACTGTGGGTGTTCCAGGCTGGGTGAGTTGGAGGGCTCGCTAGACAGAGAGTGACTTATTCTTCCCACTTGTCCCCAAGCTGAGTGATGTTCCTGTAAACTGATGCACAGAGAAAGAGCACTGATAACAGCTGAAAATGTACATCATTCCTACCAGCTCCTGTCGTGACAGCTGCATGTCTGCTTTCCCTGTTCCCTCTTCCCCCTCCAAAGTCAGCTCCTGCAGTTCCCCAGACAGGGTGGGGATGTAAAAGTCTGACTGAACAAGTCTGTCCCCCAGACCAGTCTGAAATGTGCTGTGACACTGGGAGCAGCCTTTAATCTGATATATCAAGACTCAAGAATCAGAACTGCTTTGGGATTACTGAATCCATCCCTAGGGCAGGAGCTACTCAACCCATCCCTAATCCTTTCCCAGTCCCTCCCTAATAATCTGTTCAAAAGCCACCACATCCTTTCCAGATGAATTCCCATGTCTTGTGGGTGTTTGGGATTATCAAGTTGCCCTTGTTGGATGGGGCTCTGAGCAACCTGGGCTAGTGGAAGGTGTCCCTGCCCATGGCAGGGGGTTGGAGTGAGCTGAACTTTAGGTACCTTCCAACCCAGGTGCTCACTCTGAAGTCACCACCTCTCTTTTCACAGCCTCCTTTGTGCTGAGAACATCTCAGAGGTGGCACAGGAGGATCTTCCCTTCTCTCCCATTGAATCATTGCTGGAGACTGTCCCTGCTCTGGTGCATGAGCTGCCAAACTCACAGAGGAACACAGGAGTTATTTGCAGCATACAAGTTGGGAATAGATTAAACCTGACAACTCAGCTACAGAGCCTTCCCCAGGCGAGGAGAACGTACAGAACTGAATTATATTTCCCCTCTTCCCCAGCAGCTGGAGGAAGGATCTCCCCCTGAGTTACTGGTTTTAAACCTGTTTTGCTGCCACTCTCTAAACAACCTCTCTTGCTTGTGAGCAAAGTCCCTCAGCTCTCATCCTTTGTGGTCATGACTTGATCATCAGGTGGGGACTGAGAAGAAAAACCCTTTCTGCCTGTTGGAAGAGGCTTTTCCCACTCTCAGTGTTCCAGCAGCAATGGAGGGAAAGGGATGATGTTTTTCTTCCCAGTCCCCCCACCTGATGATCAAATCATGACCATAAAGGATGACCACCAAGGGACCTCACTAAATAACCTCTCTTGCTAATTAGTGAGGTCCCTCAGTGGAGATTGGGAAGAAAAACCCTTTCTGCCTGTTGGAAGGAGTCTTTCCCAGTCTGAGGGTTCCAGCAGCAAAGGAGGGAGAGGGATGATGCTGGCTCAGTACTTCCCCAAGGTTTGCAGTCAGGAATAACCAGAGCTGCATTGCTCCAGCCAAGGGGTTTTTCCACCCTTCACAAACCTTGTTTTTGGAGATATGTCTCATCTTACCTCCACAGCAGCACAGCCTCCCCTTCCTGCTGTACCTCCAAACTCCATCTGAGTTTGGGTGAATGACTGAGCAGGGTGATAATCCCCTGGTTCATGGAGGGTGAGGGCAAAGGAAGGCCAGGACACAGGCAGTAGGTTGCCAAATCTTTCTACCTCTCTCCAAAAAAATTAGCTCTGATTTATGGACAATTATTGCCTTGGAGCCTTGATTCCAGCTCTTCTCAGCTGGAGGAGCTTTAGTGAGGGGTCAGACACCATGATCCTTATTTCTCCCACAGGTTCATCAGGATGTAGGATGATGTTGCACAAGGTGATCATTTCTCCTCTCCAGTGTCCCAGTTTAATGGTCTAACTGGTGCTAAAGACAGACTTTCAGGACAGACTGACTCTTCCTCATCCCCCAGACAGGCTGATCTCATTAGAAATGGTGTTTTGGAGCTCCTCTAGGCTGCAGCCTGGGACAGCTCACATGGAACAGGGCAAATTCTTCCCTGCTCCTGAGCTCTGGGCCCGGGGCCATCCTCAACCCCTGAGTGATCTGCATCGATTTCCCTCTCCCGGACGCCACAAAGGTTCCCCTTTGCAGATCGTTGTCTCCTTGGCAACTGAACTACATCAAATCACCACGGTCTGAAACTCCTCAGCCTGCGGAGCCCTGGGAAGGAGGGGGAAGGCTGTGGGAAGCCTTGGTCCGGCTGGTGATGTGCATCGTGCAGACAGACCTGCCGCCTCCACTGCCACGTGTTCTGCCCCAGCTTCCAGCTCCACTGCAGCTCCCCTGTGTGACAGGTCCTACAGCACATCCACCCCTTCCCGACACGAGGAAAACTGTGGTGTCCCCAGGCACTTTCTCTGCCCCATCCCCTCCTGATGGAGCCCACGAATCCCGGGAGAGGACAAGCCTTGCCTCCAATTCCTTCCAGCCCTTCCTGCTCCTGCAGAAAACTTTATTATGGGAAGCAGTGGGAATGGCCCAAAATTAAACCCAGGGGGTGTGTTTGCTGCTGCCCCCGTGGCTGTGGGTGAGGGCACTTCTGTGGGGATATTGGTTGGGTATTTGGCTTTTCTTCCCCTTTCCTTGTTTGCTCTAACTTTGGTCTTCTCTCAGCGTCACTGGGCTATTTACCTTTGCAAGCCTGTCTGGAAGGTCTGCCTAATTTTGGCTTTAAATCACAATCAGCATTTCAACAGAGGAAAATGGTTCAAAACAGCAGAGTGGATTTCCCCAGAGAAAAATTAATCACCCTGCTCCAGGCATCTTTTTCCTTTCCTTCTCGCCCACCTACTGAGTCTGAATGTTCTCTTTACCTTCCCCTCCTGACAACCTTTCTCTTTCAAGTTTGCCCCAAACCAACAGTCCCCTACTGTCCCTGTCGACCAGAACACCTGGAACACCTGTCCCCAAGACCAGGGAGAAAAAGAACCCAAACTTCTCAAACAGGAGTGAGCGTAGGGTGGTCCCATCTCCTCCATCTTTGGATGGCCAAGGCAGAGGAAGGAGGAACCTGATCAAAACACTGTATTCCTTTTATTTCAGTGTATATATAAACACACAGATATATATTTATATAAATATATATATATATGGGTTATTTTAATTACTTTTTTTCCTTGCAATGATAGTCTGACTTCAAGGGGCAGATGACAAAATGGGCAGAGGTGTTTAGGAGTGCAAGGGACCCAAGTCCCAACTCCTGATGCAACTCCTTTACAAACAGCACCAGTTGGAAGGACATCATCAGACAAGTGTTTTCCCCTCACTCCCTGGCAAAAAAAAAAAAAAAAAAAAAGTCAACATTTGCATTTAAATAGTTTTTTTTGCTACCAAACAGAGGCATGTTACAGAAAAGCTGCACAGAGAGAAAGATCCCTTTAAGAGAGAGAGAGGGGGGAAAATCTCAACCTCAAGGAAAGCCCAGCCCATCTCCCATGTGCTGTCAGCAGAGGAGAGGTTATTTATGCATTTCACAGAGTGCCTGCTGGGATATAATCTAGTGCTCTCAGGGGCCTCTGCTTGCTGGAGGTGGAATTATAAGAATTAAAAATTACAAGCGTAAAACAAGGCCAGTCTGAAATGAAGTATCACCCAGTGGGTGTAAATAATTCATGGGCAAAACAACCCTCCTGGGTCCCCCCATTGATTCATCTTCCTCCACGGATACAGAGAGGAATAATCTGTTGGAAGGGTGTTTGAAAGTCTCCAGGACGATTTCAAGGGTCTGGGGTGGTTTAGGAGTGGCTTTGGGCCTTGAATGGCTCCGTGGGGAAGGATGAGTGATGACACAAAATGGAGTTTCCTCTGATAATAAAACCTTTCTCAGAGCTGACCAGGGGAGAAGAAAACACCATTTGGTGCAGGGAAAGAAAAAAAAAATAAAAAAAAAAATCATGTTTTACTCCTTTGCTCCAAGCAGTGAGCACCAGTAATTTAACCTGCATGTGCAGAGATCCCTGAAGGACTCAGCAAGACCTTCTCTGGCAAATATTTGCCTTTCAGCACAGTCAAATCCATTCCCAGAGGAAAAGGCTGGCTCTTAGGAAACATTTTTCAAGGTCTGCTTAGTGCACAATGGGCATGTCTGAAATCAGAGGGACTCCTGTGGCTCTCTCCTGCATGGACAAGGGGTGGGAAGGACCTGCCAACCCCACAGGAGCAAAGTTTGGGACCATAATGGAAAATTCAGGAGGAGATCTGGCTGATTCTTGAGAGGAAAGATGCTCTCAGCTCTCTTCTCAGGGCTTGGGGACATGGTTTAGTGGTGGATCTGGCAGTGCTGGGTTAATGATTGGACTTGGTGATCTTAAGAATTTTCCAGCCTTAGTAACTCCATGATTCTATTCCATGATTCTAAATCCATACCTCAAGGATCACCATGAGAGACAGGACTAAGGCAGATTCTTCTGGGAGAACTTGGCCACACAGGAGAAAAACAATGATTGCCCATCATGGTCCTGTGAATCCATTTGCTGGAGGACACTGACAACACTCAGCTGGCCCAGAAACCAATTCAGCAGATTTAGAGAGTAAAAATATCTATTCATGGGGATTAAAAAATAAAGTCACAGAATTGTTTAGGTTGGCAAAGACCTCCAGGATTATCAAGTTCAACCTTTGACCCATCACCACCTTGTCACCCAGCCCAGAGCACTGAGTGCCACATCCAGTCATTCCTTGAACACCTCCAGGGATGGAGATTCCACCACCTCCCTGGGCAGCCCCTTCCAACAGCTGACCAACCTTTCAAGGAAGAATTTCTTCCTGATGTCCAACCTGAAGCTCCCCTGGCACAGCTTGAGGCCATGACCTCTCACCACCACCTTTGGGCAGCAGACACAGCACACATTAGACTTGCCCATCCATGTTTCCATCCTGGATCCAAACGAAGCTCATTTACCTACAGCTTGCTTATTTATTTATTTATTTATTTGTGGGTAGCAGAAAATGTAGAGTCACAGAATCATTAAAGTAAGAAAAAACCTTTAAGATCATCAAATCCAACCATTAACCAGCACCAAACCATGTCCCCAAGTGCCACATCTACACACTTTTTGAACACTTCCAGGGATGGTGATTCCACCACTTCCCTGACCACCCTTCCAGTGAAGAAATTTTCCCTAACATCTAATCCAAACTTCCTCTGGTTAACTTAATCCTATCTGATTATTTTCAATGCTCTTCATCTCTTTTTGGTAAAGTTTTTGGTGTTGCTGGAATTTCAGTGCTAGACCAGAGTGTTTTATTCTGGGAGGGTTCCATTTTGGGTGATGTTTTCAACAGCATGAGCAGCTGTGTATGGATGAGAAACAGTGACAAAAGGGGGTTGGTTGGAGCTTGGAGATGAATTTTCGGATGCCTTAAGGGAAAAATCCTGTCCCCTACACTGGCAGGAAAACCCATTGTATCTGTTGCTTCTTAATCATTGCCCTGTTTGGCTTCTATCTCATGTACGTGTCCCAAAAATTGTAGCCATCTTAGTCACTTCTAACCACCTCAAAGAGCCCAGTGCATTGTTCTACCTGGGCTTACCAGCTACTGGACTTTCCCTGTTGCACATTTGGTGGCTTCCAATATTTTTTTAATTTTTTTTTTTTTTTAAGCTGGTTGAGGTTTTTTTTCACCTATTTTGTTTTCCAGTCAGAATAAATGGAGTGAGGTTGTTTCTACCTGCATTTTGTAGTAGCAAACACTCCCTTGATTTCTGTGGCTCTGCAAAGCTGGTGAACCAGTAAGAAAATACTTCCCTGCGAACTGATTCTTGAGACAAGAAAAGAGGGAGGTGGTTTGTTTTTTCCCCCTTCCTCTTTAGGAGGAAGAGAAGAGCCACAGGAAATACTCTTTGGATGCTTAAAGAACTTTGAAAAAGAAAATGAGAAAGGAAAGAAGTCAGTGCTTGAAAGGAGGGAACACAGCTCAGGCTGCTGGGATTATTCATTCTCCCAGGAAACATAAACGAGCTAAACAAGGAAAATGCCATGCAGAGATCACACATTGTTTTTAAGGACAGGCCCCTAGACATGATCCCCTCTGCTGAGCTGTGACCCAGCTCCCAATCAATCTCTCCTTCCTGAAATGTCACTAACCTGCACTTAAGTGCAATAAGACTTCCCAGCCTAATTGAAATTCTGAGCCAGAGTCAGGAGACATTTGCTTCAAGTAGTGTTTTAATTGTCTGCTCCCCAGGCTGGTAACAGAATATTTTGAGCCTTGCATTATTCAGGGAGACACCAGAGCTCAACTTTCCCCTTTAGGTTTGTGCCCCTCCTGTCCTGGGTTTCTGTTCTGTTCTTTATTTGGCCTCTGCTCACGCATTCCCTGCGTGTATCCTCGTGTGCCTGCTTAGCCAGGGATCAGGAAACCTCATCCAATCCATCTGCTTGGAAGGCAGCTTTTTTGATTTAACTTATTATCTAGAAATAGATAGTTTCTGGGAGGCATGAGGCCAAAACCAGACCCCTGGGCCTCTGTAGCCTGGAGTTATCTTTTTTCTTAGCCCTAAGAGGATTCCTTCTTCCCACGTACTTGCCTTTAAAACCTTCCCTGTGCCATTTGCTGTAAGCAGGAGATCAGTCTGGCACAGAATACAGGAAAACACAAACTCTCTGTGGCCTCTCCCATGAGCTCTGCATCGAATCCTTGTCTAGAAACTTGTGCATGAAACCAGGTGGAACTCATGGAAGTCACCACAAAGCCTTGGATAAGACCAGGAATCGTCAGGAAGAGGTAAAATGAGCCTTAATGATCATCTTGGTCTCCTGTTGAACCCTTGTCAGCCTTGAGTGCCAAGCCCAGTGTGTGCTGGTCTTGGAGGCAGTTTGGAAGGGCTAAGTGATCCATTTCCCTGTGAGAACTTCCCTGTCCTCCCCATGAATTGTTGGGATCCTAAAAATGCCCAACATGGACTCAGCTATGCCATCATCTATACACCAGAATCAAGCAGAAGATAAACCTGCCTTACCTGCTTATGTTGACAGGTCCAAAGAGGTGGGTTTGGTTACAGTCCCTTTCTGTATAAGTTTGGGACAGAGGGATCTGGTGGAGTTTGGGCACCACCAGGTTTACTGAAATACACACTGGGCTGTTTGCAGGTGGGATCTGTGTGTCTAGATGGGACAAAAAGAGGAAAGTTTTTCTTTCCTCTCCCAGTTCCAGCACCCTTATATGTCCTCATATTTCTCATCATTATCAGAGACTCCTCAGCTAAGAAATCAGGCAGAGGGAAGATGACTCTTCTGAGGTCATGCATTAGATTTTTACCAAGCCTGACCAGAAGTCCTGAGTCCTTTGGAGCTGCTGGTCCCTGCCCTTTCAGAAGGCACAGCTCCTGCCCACCTCAGATGCCCTGGTTCCAGGTTTGTGTGCAGGGAACAACCGGACATCGTGTCCTGAACAGAGACTGCCAGGTGGACAGTTGGATGTGGCTGTGAGTCAGCAGGCAAGGCACCTAAATAGAGCGAGTTCACCACCTGCCTGCAGCAGGAAGGCTTCTTCCTCCTCACTTTATACAGGTTGGGCTTGTGGGTCCTGCTCATTTCAATCACTTATGGTTCTCTGGCACCTCTCAGTTCCCCGTGCAATGATTTCTCTGACCAAAAGACATCCTCGATGTCTGAAGAGGCCTTTCTATAATCAACAGAGAGAAATGGGCATTTCTAGGGGGAGATCCATCCCACTCTAAAGAAAGATGGTCATATAGATAGTCTGTACTCTCAAAGTGCTTATTTTCCTCCTTTAATTATGAAGTGCCTGGATGGACACATCTGTACCTCTAAAGCCACCTGAGATGTTGCTCAAGCTGGCGATGCTTTAGAGGGGTTGTCTGTGATCTCTCAGTGAGCTCAGAATACAGATCAAGCTGCTTCTCACTTACTTCCCTCTAAATCTTGCTCTGCAGGGAAAAGTGGCTCTCTGGAGGGTAGGAAATTGTGTTTTATGTGTAATTGATTTGGATTCCTCAGAGCTCTGTTCAACCGTCAATGCCCGAACGGTCCAGTCCTCCAGGCTGCAGAGAAGGAGGCAAGAGCTGTGCCTGTTATTCCTGGCTTGTGTACTCACTCTTCCTAATATAATGAACTCACAGTCTTTTTTTTTTCCTTCTATTTTTTTGGGTGTAGCTTCTCTGATTTCTCTCTCTCATTCCCACACATTCCCACGCTGCCTTTTGGGAAGGGTTGTGAAGAAAAACAAGGACTGGTAGTGTTGAATTTAACACATCTGGACAGATTCTTCTAGAGGGTGAAACCTCTCCTTATCATCTTTTATCATAGTCTAATTTTACCATCACCATTTGTTATGCAAGGGCCCTAATTAAAAATACACACGTGCTCTTTCTCCCACCCCCCCACCCCACACCAAGACACCAGAACAGGCTTAGGCTTTCAAATTTGAACCCTTTATTTTTGATATGTAGAGTTGTATCACTTTAATACCCCCCCCTGAAAGTTTCTTGCAGTTTTGGTAGCAATAAATGGACTGCAACTCACCTTTAGATTGTTTCATCCCAGGAAAACTCTATGGGAAGTGTGAGGAGCACTTTGCTGTGAAGAAGTGGAGATACACAGATACTTCTGTGTACCAATGTGTGCTACCCAGGACACAGTGGGATGGAACAGCAGTGTTCAGATTAGGGATGGGTATGAGCCAGGTCCAGGTGTGCAGGGCTGAGATATTTGCTTTGGTGGCAGATTCCACATCTGGAAAACGCTGCTGCTGACCCTTGTGCTTGGGAAGCAACTAAAAATATCTCACAGATGTGTTATGCTCTGTAAAATCCACGGGTTGTGCCAGATCTACACTTGGTCTTGCTTAACAGCTCGGCCAGTAGATGTTGCTCTTGGCTCACACTGATGTGCTCAAAAAAAAAAAAGGGTGTATCCAACCTGAGATGTTTGAGAACCCTCTGAAGCCAGGAAGTGCAGATCCATCCATCCTTCATCCAGCTTTCTTGCTTTTGGCCATTGTGGACCATCCCAATGACCACAGAGAAAAATAAAATATGACACAGCTCTTCAGACAGCAGTGACTTATAATTAGTGGGTATAATTGTTAAAGGTTGTTTGTTTTGTGTGAAGTGAGAATTGCTGGACAGGCAGGCAGTGTCTCTGGGGGAGATGTTGGTTGCTCTAAACCCTGTCCAGCCTGGACTTGGACACTTCCAGGGATGGGGCACCCACAACTTCTCTGGGCAACCTGTGCCAGGGCCTCACCATACCCTGAGTAAAGAATTTCTTCCCAATCTCATCTAAATCTCTCCTCTGTTACTTTAAAGCCATTCCCCCTTGTCCTATCACTATCAGTCCATGAAAAAAAAATCACTGTCCCTCCTTTTTAACCCCCCTTTTAATTACTGGAAGGCTGCAATGGGGTTATCCAAATGGGATTTAGCCATCTTTCTTGTATCATGGTGTGATATAGGAAAGAGAGACACCTGATGTAGTGGTTCTTCATCATGAATAGTCCTGGCAATCGGTGATAACCAAACAAGTCCTGACTCCCCTGAGCACCAAAGACGACAAAAAGGGAAAAAGGGGGCAGTGAAATCTTCCACCATCAGTCCCCATCCTCTGGATCTCCTATGGATTCATTTCCACTCAATTCTGGGGGAAAATACCACCCTTGGTCTGTTCAGGATCCGCCCATTTGTGCAGAGAATCTTGCAGCTCAGGGAGGTTTCTCTGCATTTCCTCAGAAAAAAAATACAAATGCACACCATGATGTGCAATTAAGTAGGGTCAATAATTTGTAAAGTAGTCTGAATCTCTGTGTATCTGCTAATAAACCCACTCTTCCCTCTCCATGCACATTCACCTCACTCCCTCTGTAGTAGCAATCACAGCACTAATTAGGCACAGCCTAATGGCAGCTCTCAGGATCAAGGGCTGTCTGTGATTCACCCATAGAGGGCCAATCCCAGAACGGCTCTCGTCTTACTCAAGGCCTCTTAAGAGTGCTGGAATATAAGAGACAAATAGGAATAACAGAAAAAAATCATTTACAAACTGCTGGGTAAATGCTGAGCCTTCGTGGCATCTCCTCCTCTTCTGTGCCGATATAATCTCTCAATTCTCTGCCTTTCTCTTCTTAAGCAGGGCCTCAGACAAAGGGAATTTCCCATCAGATTTCTCCCTAGAAACAAACGGTTTTAAGCCTTTAAGACCTTGATCTCTCTTGGCTGAAGATTATGGGTATGGGGGACTGGATCAGCAGAGTCAGGGTTAAAAAATGGTCATGAAATGCTTTCATTAGGGAAAAGGTTTTTATTTAGTGGTGATAACAGGAGAAATCAGAGGGAGGCCTCACCTGTATCAAGGTAACCTGTCTGTTCTGCATCAAGACATCATAAGGAACAAGAGCTCAACTCTTGTTTAGTTTTCAGGATAGAAACACAGGATTAGACCACAGGTCTGCTGCCTGCAGGGCCAGGTGAATTCCATTTGGCATTTCCTGGTGCCACTCTGGGACTTTGAAGGGACAGAACAGACATGTGTGAATAATCCCCTCTCAGCACTGACAGAAAAGGTCATGACTTTGGAAACAGTTGGTTACAAATCAGGCCGAGAATGGCTTTATTCATTATAATCCAGGGTCTCTAAGGGGTCTGTGAGCAGACTGCTGTGCCTGCAGTCTGTGTTACAGTGCCCCAACTTCAGATTCCCAGCAATGACTCAATGCACACACCACACCTCAGCATCAACAGAGAGAGATCAATATTAACCTCGTCGTTATAATGCTGGAAAAGGTTGATGATATTGATTTCTTGCCCTTGATGCTAAAAACATGTTGGAGACCACGTGATCATGATCCCAGATGCAGAACTGCTGCTGCTGGTTCCTTAAATTGTCATTAAGCAACCCAGCAGAGCTTTGGGTGCCTCCAATGGTTTGAACGTATCTCTGCCCTCCTCTGGGACTGAAGAAATTGAGGAATTTAGGAAGAAATTCTATACTGAGAGTGTGGTGAGGCAATGGGACAGGTTGCCCAGAGAAGCTGTCGCTGCCCCAATCCTGGAAGTGTTCAAGCACAGGTTGGACAGGGCTTGGAGCAACCTGGGATAGTGGGAGGTGTTCCCACTGCAGGGTAGTTGGAACGAGCTGATCTTTAAGATCCCTTTCAATGAAAATCATTCAATGAATCTGCAGTTTTATGATCCCAAATCCAAAAGGTGTTAAAAGAAAGGAAATCTTCAAAGGCATTCATTATCATAGGATAGAAAATATCTGATTAAGTTGAAATCCTGAAATTTGTACTGAATCTTGCCTTGGCCTGGGCTCTGAGCATCCTGGTCTAGTGAGAAGTGTCCCTGCCCATGGCAGAGGGGTTGGAATGAGATGATCCTTAAGGTCCATCCCAACCCAAACCTTTCTATGACCCTATGATTTAAATTCCCATGATTTATCACTCACTTTGCCTAAGTGATACGTGAGCCAACCATTCTGTCTGTCCCCCTCTTAACGAGGGCACTCAAAATGAGACAGAGACAGAAGCTACACACGGAGAGAAGTCTGAAACCTGCTCCCTTCTGCAATGGGAAACAACTGACAACGTGTCAAAGGAAGAGCTCCCAACGACAGCCCGTGCCCAGCAAGGCAGCCTGGACGAGCATCTCCGCGTGCAGGATGAGTGCAAGTGACAGCTCTGAGAAGGAGGGGACACAGACAGGAGAAATTCCTGCTGACAACTTGCTTGTTCTCCAGCCTCCCTCAGAGGTGCACACACACACACACACACACACACCGAGCCCTTTCATGTGGTTTTCAACCGCCCCCATTCCCCTTCCAGGCAAAATCCACATCCCTGACATCTCTGTGTGAAGAGGGTTTGGCTCTGTGTGTCAAAACATCATTAAATGTTTGGTTTAGGAAGTGCCAGGGTGGCTGTCTCAGTGTTGTGCTGGAGTTTGTGTTTCTGGCTCTGTCTTGGGAGCAGTTGTTGGAGCCAGGACTGCTGGGAGCCTCAAATTAGTGTTTGCAGAGCAGCATCTCCTTGGCAGAACTGCTCTGAGAGGGGGCACTTGACTCCTGTCTTGTCCTCCCATGTGATTTGCTCCATGTCCTGCTGTAATATGCTTATCTTAAGAAAATTTAACTTCCCTCAGTGCTGTGTGGAGATACTGCAGACGAGACTTTCAGCTTTACAGCCCCTCCCCGGTTCACAGTAATAGCACAGCCCTGCCTTGCAGTGCTCCTGTGATGAGAAATGTGTCACAGCTCGTGGAGGGTTGAGAAACTGTGGTCTTGGGGACTATAGAAACCCTTCAGCTGGAAAGGCTGTTCAGGAAACAAGATGAAGTTGCACGGGGCTTGCAAAGCTCTGCGTGTTACAACATTTCACGGCATTTATGGGTTTATGCAGCACTCTGCAGGTGTTTTATGGGTGAAAACCGAGGCTCTTCGAGCCCAGGAAGGTGGAACATGGAATCATTGAATCGTTTAGGTTGGGAAAGACCTCCAGGATCACCGAGTCCAGCCATTAACCCAGCCCTGCCAAAGCCACTGCTAAACCACGTCCCCAAAGTGCCACATCCACACATCTTTTAAAGACATGAAAGCAAATTTCACAAATGCCCTACTTTGATTTCCCTTTCGAACGAGCTTTTACGAAAATAGAGAGTGACACTCAGATCAGGAAAGGTTTCAATCAGCTCGGGCTGCACGCTCGGATTTTAATGTGATCACGTATTTCTTGAGGTGCAGAGACTCGCACGTGTCTGTGCTGATACGTCCCCTCTGCGCTTTGCACCGGGGTCTGCAGCAACCTGGAGAAGCAAATAGTGTGTGAACTCAGCTCTGGTGTGATTTATGCAGCATCAGAGAGGTTGAGGGCGGGGAAGCACTTCGTTCCTCCCCGGTGGTGCGTGCTGGCTTCCTCCTCTCAAGTCTGCTCTCTGATGTTTTGCCTGCTCTGCTTTGAAACGAGTTAAGTGATTAGGCCTCTATGGCTTTCTCATGGCAAGATTCTTCCATGGTTTTATTTGATCTCCTGCTCCAGACTAAACATTCCCTTTCTCATTTCCCTGCCCACCTCCCCCACTATTTCCACATAAATAATCTCTCTTTATCCCTAGCGTTTCATTTGCAGGGATTCATGTGATAAGCACGGCTTTATGCTGGGTTTCCTTGAAAGCTGCACACTGGCCTCATTTCCATCCTCCTTAAGTGATTTTCAGAGGAGGGGGAGATTGAAACTCGTCCTAAATGTTTGTCCAAATCGGTCCTCGTTACCTTTATTTGCAGGGACTTGTGGATGCTGTGGAAATCAGTGACAGCTTTGGCCACCCGTCAGCTTTGAAAGATCACATCACTTATTTGGGTGCCCCGAAGTGAGTGGCCTGAGCAGATTTTGGAAGGGTGATGGGGAATACTGGCTTGACCTTGAGCTGCCTGTGCTCTGAGCACGTCTCCATGAAGGAGAATCACAGTAATAAATTTAAGGTAGGAAGAGGCCAAGCAACTTGGAAAGCACCAGAAACCATCTTGTCGGTCAGATCAGGGTGTTTTTGGCCCAATATCCTCTCACTAACAGTGGCTACCAAGGGAAAACAGCAGAACAAGGCAGACATACAACATCCAGCCAGCCTGAAAGGAGGGTGGAGCCAGGTGGGGGTTGGCATCTTCTCCCAGACAACCAGTGACAGGACAAGAGGGCACGGCCTTCAGCTGTGCCAGGGAGATTCATGCTGGACATCAGGATGAATTTCTTTAATGAAAGGGTTGTCAAGCATTGGAATGGACTGTCCAGGGTTGTGGTGATGGATTCATCAACCCTGGAAGTGTTCAAGGACTGACTGGACGTGGCACTCAGTGCTCTGGTCTGGTTGACAAGGTGAGAATCAGCCAAAGGTTGGACTCGATGATGCTGAAGGTCTTTTCCAACCTTAACGATTCTGTGACTCAGCAACTCTCAGCTCTGAGATTTCTGAGCAAGAGCTGCTGGTTTTGTACCTATTAGCATTTAGTGGTTTTGTCTCTCATGCATTTCCCTGGTTACATTTTGTATTCATAGAAGCTTTGGTACCTTTTCATGCCGTGACAGGCATCGCACAGTTTGACATCACTGTGTCTGTGGATTATGTCCTTGGTTGGTTCTGCACCTGCCTCCTGCTGCTTTCATTTGACACCCCTCCCTTCCCAATATTGAAAAAGATAATGAGCAGCCAGACCCTGGTTACTTTCCCCTGGTCACTCATGATCTGTTAATTCATGTTTATAATTTTTCCACCCTCACCTATCTCCTTTCCATGGACGAGAGTCAAAAAATCATGGAATGGTTTGGGCTGGGAGAGACTTTAAAGATCATCCAGTTCCAGCCCCCTGTCATGGACAGGGACACCTTTCACTAGACCAGGTTGCTCCAAGCCCCGTCCAACCCAGCTTTGGACACTTCCAGGGATGGGGCAGCCACAGCTTCTCTGGGCAACCTGTGCCAGGGCCTCCCCACCCTCACAGGGAAGAATTTCCTCGTAATATTTAATCTATATCTTTCAGCTTAAAACCACTCCCCCTTGTCCTGTCACTGCATGCACTTGTCATGAATGATTTTGCTTTTTAGGGGATGTGGGGGGTTAGTTTTTATATTAATGTGCACAATCTGCAAACCAGCAAAGTGTTACATGGGATTTATTTAGGAAAGGGCAGAGAATGAGCCACTGGAGCAACTCCCTATTGCTGCCAGAGACTTTCCACACACGGGGCACGAGGAGAGGACATCCTCCTGGAAGGTTTTCCTCCTTTCTTCCACAGAAGTAGCCAAGTGGATGTGTTAATTTACTCCAGGGAAAGATCATGGGTTTGTGTAATAGAAGGCTGTTTTCAAGACAGCCCCTTCTGGACTTGCTCTTTTCCAGCTTAGTGGGAAGGAAAGTGATAAAGGAGCAGCTCTCTCACTTCCCCCACTGCATAATAAATTTAAGTTTCTGATGGTATAAGAATCTCCTTCTCAATCTCCTTTCTGTGTCCTTTCCCCTATTTGCATAAGAAATAACATTTTTTTTTTCACTCATTTGCTAACTGGGGTGATTTTCAGGCCTTCAGATACTGTGATATAAATTCCACTATAAATACTCCCAGTGGTAACACACAGAACCGTGGTGATTTTTTTGGAGCCTGGGCATGTTTTTCAGACACAAAATGCCCTGACCTGTGGAGCTGGAGGGAGCTGCCAACCAGACGTGTCTTCAGCTGGGGTCAGTGGGAGGTTAAATCCGAAAAATCCAAAATCGGAGGCAGATGGAGCGTGTCAGCAAAGCCCCTTTTGCTCCTTTGACTGTTTTGTGTTGATTCCTTAGTTTTTGCTGTTGTCACTGCCATCTAATTTAAGGCATTGCTGTTAAATTAAAAGGCATGATTGACTGACTGGCATCTGAGACACATTGCAGCTGTCAGCTGCAAAGATAAACTCCGGATCGGGATGCAAATCTTCCCAAAGATCAGGGGTGTTTGGACAAGGTTTCTAAGTGGAGCCCTCTCAGTTAATCTGTAGGAGGAAAGACCTCTTCTTTTGGCATCTCTGCTTAAGATTCAGAGCAAGAAGTGCCAAATATGAGCTTGCTGGTTGATTCCGACCATCTTGAAATCTTTTCCATTTAACTGGAGAATTAAAATGCATTGGGTCAGCCGTGCATGAAAACTAATTTGTTTTAGTAGGTGATCATGATAAGAACTGACTGAGGAGGATCAAAAAACTCTTTAGAAACTGGATTAAAGGCCTCCCTGGGTGACAGTCTCTGTGGCTCTCGAGCTGGTCCCACGAGCCTCAGGTGCAACAGCAGCCTTGAAAAACCCCTGCCAGGAGCCAGGAGTGTTCTCCAAAAAATCAAAACCACAAGTTAAAGCTCGCTGTGTGATCGAGGTGACAGCTGCTGGTTGTGCTGGGAACCTCTGGAGCTGGAGGCAGAGTCACTCCAGTTAGAGGGGATAAAGGGCAAAGTGAGAGGAGCCTGTGGATCTGCGAGGCTGGAGCTGAGCAAAACTTCCCTAAGAGGGAAAGGGTTGGGTGTGTGACCTTCAGAGGAGTCAGTGCCTTTGAAAAGCAAAACCCTTTATAGAGCAGTTGCAGCAGACTCATTATTTCTGGATTAAGGACAGATGGCAACTCAACCCGCATCGATCAGCGGGGTGCAGCAGTTGGTGGAGAGCTGATGAAACAGGAACTCCAGGGGCAGAAGGGACTTGTCTGCAGAGGGTCCCATTAACTTCAGTGAGAATCTGGGCTGTGTTTCATGTGGGTTATTTGCTTCCCAGCACCAGAAATGTCTCCTCCAAGCCCATGCTAGGAATGTAAGAAGGGGCAGAGCAGGGAGTTGCGTGGTGAACAAGGGTGGATGAGTTTCCTAGAAGGTGAGGAGTCCAGGAAGGTTGTGTCAGCTCAACAAGCAGAGACTGAGGGATGAACTGAGTGATGGGGCTGCTGTGCAACCACTGCAGTGACCACACCCCACCTCTGTCTTTTCTGCAGCATCTGCACTGGGCTGAAAGCACCTGTGGGTTGTGGAGCTCAGCTGCTCCACAGCCACTGCAGATCATTCCCTCCAGAGAATCAAAGAATCCTTAAGGTTGGAAAAGACCTTTAAGGTCACCAAGTCCAACTGTCAACACAGTACTACCCCAATGTTCACCACTAAACCATGTCCTGAAGGGCCATCCATACCCACAAGTTCTTTGAACACTTCCAGGGGGGGTGACTCCACCACTTCCCTTGGCAGTTTGTTCCAACGCTTGACAACCCTTTCAGTGAAGAAATTTTCCCTAATACATAATCTAAAGCTCACCTTGGCACAACTTGGGGCCATTTCCTCTCATCTTGTCACTTGTGACCTGGGAGAAGAGACTGACTCCCCATCTGGCTACAGCCTCATTTCAGGGAGTTGTAGAGAGTGAAAAGGTCTCCCTTCACCTTCCATGTCTCCAGGCTGAACTCTCCCAGCTCCCTCAGTGACTACCTTGTTATCCAGCCACCCCTTTCCACCAGCCAGATGCTTTCAGAGTGGGCAGAAGAGCCCAGGGTTGTACTCATGGCACAGTAGTTTCCCCCCCGAAAGGTGGGATGGGAATAACTTCATATAATAGGCCCTTAACCACTTGTTTACAGCTCCACTAAAAAAGACAAATCACCTCAAACAGTGAATGACTAGACCCAGGAAAAGAAGGAAGATTTCAAAAGGTTTATCTGACAGCCAATAAACAGGATAAATAACATGCAGCATTTAGTTTGTCAGGACCATGGTACAACCTGATGATAAAAAAGGACTGCTCCATAAAGTGGGGAATACCTTTGTCTTGGCTATAAATGCCTGTGTTGATTTAGGAAGTGCTCTGGTACTTCTCTAACTTTTCTTTAGTACTCACAAATGGGATGGAAACTGAGGAATAAGGAGAGGAAGGAAGTTATCTGTGCTCAACCTCATAAAGAGATCTCATTCCAGTTAAAGACTGGGGATCATGATGGTTTTTATCTTATATCGACTGGTTCTCGCTTTGCTGAGGATAAGCAGAGTAAGAGTTAACCCCTCTGCTCCACTCTGGTGCTCTTTCCCGTAGTGAGACCAGGCAGCACCTATTTCTATATATTTTAGGAGGTCAACATCATCATAATGGTTTCTATCCTGAAACGCAGACCTGTTTGAATAACCCGTCATCAAACTGGGGACACCACGACATCAAGTGAATCTGGGTAACCAGTGTTTATTTTACTTACAAACACAATGTGAAATAACCTCTGAAGACACTGGAGCAATCGGACATTTTGTCTCAAAAAAAGCATCCCAAGGAAATAAATCCTAACCCCACCCAAGGCTTGTGTGGAGGTCCTTTCTGCCTAAACCTTACCCTAATCTGCAAGGGAGTGAGAACAAAGAAAGACATCCTGAAAAGGGCAAGCAAAGTGTTGATTATCTCCTAAAGGTGTCTGCTTACAGATATCCTATTGATCAGCTCAAGCCAGGCATCAGGATACCTCCCATTATGCCAATGGCTTCTCCTGTAACAGAAACACAATCTATGTCCCAGCAGGAAACAGGAGAGACAAGCTTGTTTTCCCAATGCTGTTTAGAAAAGGAACCAGCACAGAAAGTGACTTTTGAGGGAAAGACAGTCTTCTTCAAGGTCAAACATTCGTTGTGTGCCAATAACAACTCCATCCTCGTGCTGCTGCCAGGATCTCTGAGCTCCTTGCTGGCAGGTTCACTACCCTCCCTTTCCATCCTGCTCCATTTTCCCATGTTATTCTCATTATTAAGTATCTGAGCAGCTTCCAGGACCATCACCAGTGTGAATGTTGCTGAGCATGTGTTTATTTTCACTCTGTCTTGGGAGGAAAAGTCAGAGCATGGTGGTAGCAGAAGTGTGAACTCGTGGTTTTACTCTGTGCAGGTGGATGAATATTGTCCCATCCCTGGGCAAAGGGGTGCTGATAATGTCCCTGTATTCTGATTGGGCACCTAGTTGGGCTTGTTTTTTCCAGAGAGAGCTGGTGTCCTGCCTAGGGGGTTGTAGGGAGCAGCTCAGAGCACAGCCATGATCTCCACTGCCTCAGAAACAGCAATACAGGGGGGCTGAGTCAGCTCAAGTGCATCATCTGCATCTCTGAATCCTCTGGCTGTTGGCAAGGGGAAAAAAAAGGGGCTTTATTTCGTTTTTATTCTAAAAAGCAGCATTTGTCTTTTTTTCCCAGTGTTTCCTGCCTTCAAAAAACTGCATCTTTAGCTCATTATCTTTCTCTGTGCCTGGGCACAGCACACAGCTGAATTTCCTGGACCCGAGGCATCTCCGAGGGTAGCTGTGGGTAATGAGAGAACTCACAGCAGGAAAAGCAGCCATAGGAAAGTGGCCACCTCTGGGATGAAGGGCCACCTCTGCTCCTCCCCATGGGGTGGACAAACGATGGAGCAGAACAGCCAGGCAGCTGAGGCTTATTTTAGCAGATTTTAGCTTGCTACACACAGGCCATGAGGAGTGAACAGACCACTGAGGGATGTGACAGCTTATCCATCACCTGAAGGGCCTGGATGATCCCCTGCTGACTTTTTACAACCCCAGACCCAGCTTTGCTTGGCTCCCTGCAGGTGTTTTGACTGTGGGAGGCAAGCCAGATTCACATGGTCTTCACAGTCCATCCTGCCATCAACATTTATGGACGTTCCACCAGGGCTGGTTGTTCCTGGCAACAAGCTGGGAAGATGCAGGGTAGAGAAGCTGCAGAGGCTCAGAATTTCCCTTTCTGCAAGTGGCAGGATCATCCCTGCAGCAGGAGTTTGGTGGATCCATCACCTGTCAGGGCAGTAACTGGTGGTACAAGGGGGGAAAAAGCTGAGTGTTGCTGACAGCAGCACTGAGCATGGCTGGGAGGGGAAGCCTAAAAAGCATCTTCATCTCATGGTGCTCACAGGTTGCTCCCCATGGGTTCTGCTGGAGGGGGAAGTCATTCCCCTATGAAAGCTGTCCTTGAAAGTGGTGTCTCTGTGGCTGATCTGCACTGTGGGGAAAAGGAGCAGCCTTGGGTCATAGAACTCCCACCCTTATCCCTTCCCAGCTCCCTGGTCTTCACACAGTGTTTGTTGGGGGGAAAAGGAAGGAGACTCAACCTCACCAGTGCCGGATTTGAATCCTGAAGTGGTTTCTGCTCGTGTCTTCTTGGGTTAGAAGACAAGAGGACACAAAATGGACAGAAGGTCTTGTGAGAGGGGGCCCCTTTGCTATAGGAAGAGCAAGATTAGTTAGAATCATAGAATCATAAAATATCCTGAGTTGGAAGTGACCCATAAGGATCACTGAATTCCAGGACAGCCCTTAGAATCCCACCACGTGCCTGAGAGTGTTAAACAAATGCTTCTTGAACTCTGACACCAGGAATAGGGAATAATTGAAGAGAAGTCAATACAAAGGCAATGCTTCTCAATTCATCTCTTATGTCTTGACTTTCAGGTGGTATCAGTCTCTTCTCCCAGGCCACCAGCAGTAGGACACAAGGGCACAGCCTTGAGCTGTGCCAGTGGAGGTTTAGGTTGGACATGGGAAGAAGTTCTTCACAGAGGGAGTGATCAGACCTTGGGATGGGCTGCCCCGGGAGGTGATGGAGTCACCGTCCCTGGGGCTGTTGAAGCAGAGCCCGGACATGGCACTTAGACAAGGTGGGGTTGGGTCACAGGTTGGACTCGGCGATCTCAGAGGTCTCTCCCCACTCAGTTGATCCTGTGACTCTGCGACTTTCTGGGCTACCCCGTGGTGTCAAGTCCTACCACTTTTCGAGACGCCCGAGCTTTGGGGCCTGGCAGTGGGTGCACGGCAGGCCCTGCCAGGCCGGCGTTGCCTCGTCTCCCTCACTGAAGCTGACGGGGCTTTTCTGGATTTTGCCCAGGTGGTTGGAACTCGTGGTCGGCTTGGGGCGACTGCACCAAGGACTGCGGGGGAGGCCTCCAGACCCGCATGCGCTCCTGCAAACCCCTTCCCAAGGAGGGACTCGGCTGCGAGGGAGTCCTGGAGGAGGGTCGGCTGTGCAATAGGAAGGCGTGCAATAGTAAGTGCAGGCATGTTCCCTTCGCATGTTCCTCTCTCTTCCCAGGAGGAGGAGCTTGGCCTTGTCCCTGTCAATAATTCAGGACGCTCCAGAGGAGCCAGGGAGCTGCTGAAGGGTCGTGTTGGAGCAGCAATCCCAGGGGAGCATGTGGATGCGGCTGTGCATGGCCCTGCCCCGCCCTGCCCTGCCTGCCCTTGCATGCACATGTCGTCCAACACACACGCCTGCAGATCCAGGCCTTCAGTCCAAAAATTAGGGGTTAATCCACAGGAATCTATAAGCAGGCTTGCATCAGGTTTTCATGTGCTGGTGGTAAATCTGCCACTAATGGCAAATCATCCATCCCTAAAGGCATTCCTTTGAGTTGGAGCCTCTCTCCCACAGAGTTAAAGCAGGAAGCTGAAAGGGCTTCTCTTTTGCTTCTCTTTTGCTTCTCTTTTGCTTCTTCTTCTTTGCTTCTTTTTGGTTTAGTTCAAGAGCAGTGATCCTGTCCCTCTCTTTTACAAAATGAAACCCACGGGTGCCAAGGTGTGGAGAAAGATTAGAGAGACAAAAGGAAGGGATTGAGTGAGGCAAAGGATTTGGTGGGTGCTCCAATCTCCTCCTGTAATGAATCCTCCTTCCAGGTCCTCTCCTCCAGGGAACAGGGAACAGATTGTCAACACCAGTCACATATCAATGGGTCAAGCTGGTGAAGCCCCAGCACTTTTATCCCCTGTTCTTCTTTTGCATAAGCTGAGTTGGGAGGGGGATGAAGAGGAAAAACCAACAGCAGGCTCAGCTCAGCTCAGCAAATGCAAGCAAATGGCTGATTATGATTATTCCCTTCTTTTTACTTCAAATTCATGGTGGAGAATGTTTGAACAACTCCTCTGACTAGTCAAATAACTAGGGAAAGTTCAACTGTCTTCAAAGGCTGGGAAGTATCTCCTGATAAAGGGGAAGTTCAAATAAAGGAACATAAATATATTCCTTTAATAAGGGCTAAAATGATTCCATGCATATTTTAACATTTTCATAAATTTAAAATATGTTGCAATTAGGCTTTTTTTTTTTTTCTTTAATGAAACCTGGGATACTGAATTTCCTCTCCTTGACTCACAGTTGCTGATTTCCTTCTGAGGTTTGCCCACACAAGAGAGATTAAATCCATGCCCCCCATACTTGCTGGTGCTTTTGTAGTTGTGGATTGAGGTAGTGAGGGTGGGAGTGCAAGGACATGGAAACTGGTCCTGAAAGACACCTGTGGGACTGAATGGAGCTGGAGGAAGGGCCACACCAGCCCTGGTGGGCAATGGTGTGAAGCAGAAGAAGGTGGAGATGGCACTGTGGGTGGGTAGAGTGGGATCTGCAGGGATGGTCATTGTTTGAATGTGGGGGCACAAGGGACAACGGGCAGAAAAGCTTCTTAGACAGCCCCTCATATGCTGGACAAACTAGGGGGGACTCAGCTCCCCACATTCTCTTTGCAGGACACCCATCCTCATCCTTAACCATCTTCCAAGCCCCTATTGGATTCTTTCACATCCTTCTTGGACTTTGGCATGGCAGAATGGACAGTGTTTTCCAGGTCCAGCCTCACCAGAACTGAGCAAGGAGCATCTCTTGATCTTCCCCAGGGATGAAACTTTGGCTGTTCTTCATGAGAGTTCTCCTGAGCTTGTGGTGGCAAGGAGGGATGAAGTGAGGTGGTGGACAGCCGTGGAGCCTGGAAGTGGGGGTTGGATTTCCAGCTCCTCTCATTGCAGGGAGTAGAGCAGTGAAGGATAAACCATTATTTACTCACTGGTTACTCACTCATTTTTCCAGAACACAGCATTGAGTAAAGCCAATCCCAAGTGCAGCAAACCCTGCTTGTGCCCCAAAGGGGCTCTGATTCAATAAATTATTTCACTATTGTCTCCCTGTCCCCTTTCCATTACTTTCCCAATCAACTCCTGCTCCAAATCACAATGAGATCAGTTCAGCTGAGATTATTCGGGAAGAAAGGAACTTGAGCTAAGTGAAAAGCCCTAGCCTGGAAAGAGAGGACACCCACAGAGTGGGGCAGCAAAAACTGATTTATTCTTTTGAAATAAATAAGTCAATTCTGATAAATTGTCCCAAGAGCCTCTTTGGAGACAAACTACTCAGCCCCCTTGTGATAATTCCATGCTGGAAAACATTTGAGGGAAGATGGGAGCAACAAATCTTTCAAGAAGACTTGTCCATGCAGATCTTGAGGTCTCTGACTACCTCAAAACAAACCTGTGTCTCTTCCTACCTCCCAGAACTGTGCATTTGGCTCTGAACTCACCTCTCAGTGAACCTGTCCCTTGTTGCCTTTGCCCAAGGAGATGCACTTCTGACCCCAGAAGGGTTTCTAATTTTTTTTGCACATATCTTTTCTTTCTCTTTGCTTTGATCTGCACCAAAACCTAAGAGGATTTAAGAGAAGACTAGAAATCCTCTTTTAAATGTGTCACTGTTATTTTCATATTGACTTTAGCTCATAAATTTGTTAGGGATGAGTAGGAACTTTGTTCTTCCACTGGAACTGTTATTTTCCTAAGTGTTCACTATATATTGCAGTTTAAATAGGTTCTATTTTGTTTTAATTAAAAAGAAAGAAAAAGAAAAGAAAAAAAAAGGAAAAGAAAAACTGGCCAAAAGAACTTTATCCTGAATTATTCAGCATTTGAGTAGTTTGTAATAATGCCTGAGCAGCTTCTCAGGTATTGTGGAGTAGCTGAGATCTTAATATTCTAGTAGGAAAAAACCACTCTTTTCCTTGACCAAAAGGTCCTGACAAAACAAAACAGGGATTAACACTCTGACCTTTTCCTCTTTGCTTTGGAGATAAATTGAAACTTGTCCACTGAGAAGCTGCTGACCAAGCAAGTTGTGTCAGAATAACACAGATACCACCATAACCTTCAAAACAAGGGCAAACCCATCTCTTTTCTTTGACTTCTCCTTTCTTGCTTCTGCCAAAGTGCCTCCGAATCTGATGGATGATTAGCAAGAGTGTTTTAGCTGTTTATTTGGATCTCCAGCACCTGGGGAAGGTTCTCAATGAAAACAGCTTTAAGTGCTGACACTCAGCTCCCTGGAGCTGCTGAGGTGAACTTTGGTGAAAGTCTTTGAGGGTTTTATTGGTTGTTTTATTTTGCCTGGACATGGAAAATGCTGGAAAAGGATTTGGTCTTTCTTGTCACTCAGCTCCTCCCCCAGGTGGACCTTCTCCAGGTCCTGCCATCCTTCCTTTTCCAAAAGCATCTTCAGCACTCAGTCTTTAATGTTATTCTGATTTTTCCATGCTAGAAGCAAAGGACCAGAGACTAAACCCACAGAATGGGGCAGCACAAACTGATTTATTCCTTTGAAATAAGTTAATTCCAATTAATTGTCCCAAAAGCCTCTTTGGAGACAAACTGCTGAGCCCTCTTTTGATGCTTTCATGCTGGAAAACACTTCCTTCAAGAAAACTCTCCTCCTCTTCAGCACAGACAGGGGTGATTTTCTTCGTCTCTTGGATTTGGCCAGGAATTGCTGTTTTAGAGAAGGAAGAAAAAAATGCCAACCCAAGTGTGGTGTCAAGTGCTTGCAGAGGAGTTTTCCAGGCCCTCCCACTATGGATGGAAAGGGACACCCACTGTGCTCCAGTGGCCCTTCTTGGCTGCAAATGGCCCTTCAGGTTCTTGAAGCTGTGGCTGCTCAGAGGGTCCTCTCAGAGAGCCTGGATGGACAAGATCCAAACCAGAGTGGGAATGTCTCAGGCCTGACCCTGGTGTGGGAGCTCAGCCGTGCTGGAGAAATCCATGAACAATCAGAGATGTGGGCAGCCCGCACTTATTCCTGGGGAATGAGAATCCAAAGAGGAGCCAGCTGAAATCCTGCCATCCCATCTGGCAGAGGCAGCACAAAACCCATCCCTGACATTTATGAATATGCAGATTGGGAAGACGTATCTCCCCACGGCTGGGGAAGGGGTGAGCACGTCCTGCCATCAGTGTGACACCCGCACAGTCCTGTCATTCCATGCTGGATTTCCGGCACCCAGAAAGTTCGGGATCAAGGCCTGCAGCTGTGGGACTGTTAGTGGAGTGAAGGAATGCATGTTGCACATGACATTCCAAAGGCTGAGCCTCAGTCTCAGTCTCTGCCACCCCTGATTTCCATTAAAAATAGTCTTTTTTTCTGCAGCCACCAAGCTGGAATATCCTGGGCATGTGTAGGAGCATCTTCATTCCCTGCAGGCCAGGCTGGAACTCACTGCAAACTAGAAGAGCTCCTTGTCCTATAGATCCTACAGATACCTGCTGCTGCTGCAGAGACTTCCCCCTGTCCCCTCTTTCAATGGTGGTTCAGACATTTCGTATCTGAGAGTCCCAGATCTCACCCAGAGACATTTTCACAAGCCTCAGATGTTCAAATCAAAATGCTTCGGGTGATTTCTGGTGGGATTGCCATATATCCAGTGGCCTCCAAAATGACCCTCTTCTACACCCACTAAGACCTTGGCTTTTGGGGGTTCTTGATGATTCTGTCTTTCTCTAATTTATTCTTTAGCAGCTGCCAGAAGCCCCAAAAACCCCACAGCCACCAGCTTTCCTTTCAGTTTTACTACACTGAGATCCATTCACACCATTTGAACGTTTGGGATTTTTTTTTAATAATCCTTTCCCCCTCTTTGCTCTGGTCCATCCTTTCATTCCCACCATCCCACCTTGCCTGGATAATTTTCATGATCCTGCTGTTTTCCTTGCCTCTCCTGTTTGGGGCATGAGCACAGAGTGTGTGGCTCTTGTGAGAGAGTTTTGGGTGTTAAAACCTTGGCCCACAGCCCTTCAAAGTCTATTTTTCCCCCTTTGGTTGTGTTGCAAGGTGCTGTCTGTGCCTTCCTCGTGTCATTTATGCAGCTGGGATATAAATCAAGTTCAGGTCTTGCTTTGATCCTGGAATTACTCCTCTCCACTGACCCTGCCATGGGCTGCTGAAATCCAACCAGTTCCTCACTGCCTTTGTTTTTTGGCCTCCACACCATAAAGTCCAAGTACATAAAACCTGCAGCAAAGCATCATTTGCAAGAGGTCCAAATAATTGGTGAGAGGAGGCTCAGGGTGCCAGGGTGTCTCTTTTATCTTTCCTTCCTTCTCTCCTGTGTTCTATCTCTCTGGGCATCCATCCATCCACACTCACTGACTGCTTTTGGGATACTCAATCCCAAATTTTCTTCGTTGCTTTCCTTTCTCTGGCGAGCTGGCAAAGCCATCCAAGCTCCACATCTCCTCCTTGATGCCCAGCCCCACTTTCTCTTCCCAGCCTGAACAAGTCTCTGGGAAGCCTCTGGGATTTAGTGCACATGGAGATTTTGTGTGCTCTTGTGGTTTGTGAGATTTCATGAAGAGGATGCAAATCAGAGCAGATGAAGGTGCGTGGGTATAGCCAGGGATGGGTGGTGGGAATGGAGCAGGGTTTGTGAGAAGACCCAAATATGGGACTAATTTAAGTTGTCTCCAAAGCAAACTCAAAAAAATAGGTATTGGGAAACTAGTTAGAAGTTGATTTGTGTTTTAATTGAATCTCACACAGGAAAGTCCCATGATTTTTAGCTAAAAAAACCATAGTATTTGAGACATTTCTATCCCAGTTAAAAGCCATATAAAAACGAGGTGTATGCAAATTTCAGGATGCTGGTGATCCTGTTGTCCAGCTATCAGTGTCTTTCCCTTCAGGATGGCAGGGGGTGAGTGCCTCATCCCTCCTCTCCAGCCAGCAACCACTCAGTGCTGGGAAGGTTTGGAGGAGTCGGTGTGTCCAGTTCCTTCATTCCTCAAGTCCTGCTTTCAGGCAACAGTGATGGCAAATAATACAATTTCACAAACTCTTCCATGATCCAAACTGCTGAATATAAAGCTCCTGGCAGGGACTCTCTGAATCATTCCTCTCCCTCCTCTGCTTTCCCTTTTTGGATGGCAATAAAGACGCCTGCCACCACACTGAAGCTTCATTAACCTTTATTAATTTTCTCAGGGTTCCGGGATCAAATTTGTCACCATTTCATCTCTTGGCAGTTCATACTTCTTGAAAAGATGTCTGATTGTTTTACCTCCTTGGGGGGGAAAAGGTCCTCTGTCTGGTACTTGCTGTTTGGAAACAAATTGGCTGCCAGATCACAGATTACTCGGGCTCAGCTCTGCTCTCTGCTGTTCCATGTGACTCCAGTGGAGTCAGCTGAGCTCTCCTGATTTACAGCAGGCACTGCTGGTGGGTGGGATTTGGTCTCTTTGCTAGGGAGGGCACGTGTCAGGATTGCAACACACCCAATAACATGGAGAATGGGAATTTTAGTTTCCCCTGTAGCAAATTCAGGGCTGATCCACACGGGATGAAAATGGAAAGCTGGCAGAGTATGGGTTTGGAGGAACAGGGGTGAGAGCTGTCAGTCAGGAGTTAAATGCCTTTGATTCACAGTGGATACATTATTTACCTTCTGAACTCAACACCGTGGTCTCCGTGGGAGATTTCCAGTTAGGACACAAAGGGTCAGGAGTTCCTCTCTTCCACTGAGCTGGAAAGGTTCCCAGCCACAGCTCTGTTGGGACTTTGTAGATGCCAGATTTTCATCTCTCCTTGTTGCTGGTGACAGGGTATAGAGTCTGACAAGGAGACATCCTTTTGAGTTATCCCTTTCCTTTTCACCTGCCCTCACCTGCCTGCTCCACTCAGCATTTTCTGGCCCCTCTACAGAGCATTTCTGGTCCCTCTACAGAGCATTTCTATGTAGATCTTGACTGCAAGGCAGAATTTTCCACCAAAAATTGCTGCCAGTCACCACCATAAACCTCAGAACGCTAATGGGGATTGTGGCATTCAGTGCCAGCACGTCTGAAAAGGCTGAATCCTCCACAAGTGCAGCAAGGAGTACAGATACCCTAGAAAATCATTGTAATTAAGGACCAGACATAAGGGATCATACTCTGCATGGTCCTGAGTCTCACTGAGAAATAAGGGGTTGAGCTGCCACCCAGCCCGAGTCTCTCAGGCTGGCTTGGTGCTAAATTTTGGGAATTACTGGTGGCCAGGGGTGTTGGGGTTGGCAAGCAGGTGGTGGTGGCAGGTGGCTGTTGTTTATACGTGTAACCTTTGTAGTGAAAGATCTTGCAGAGTGAACCAAGGTGTATTTACATGACCCATTACCTTGCCATAGCCAATGGACGCTATAATTCCAGAAGCCAATCGCTGAGGTCCACAGATAACAGAAAGCGAGAGGACCCTGATGATCTGCAGCACTACGGGTACCCTGCACCTCAAATAGGTAAGCTCTGACCTCCCCCAGCAGCCCCTGGAGCTGGCACTGCCTGCTCCCTGCACTCCCTGGCTCACTGACTCTCTCCACTGTTTCAATGACCCCTCTAACCATCACTTTTCCCCCCAGGTTACTGCGGGGGAAACTCTCCCCTGAACAAAGGCTCATCACCCAGTTTGTTCCCATTCCATGGCCCTGCAGGGTTTTGTGTTGGTGCCATCAGCCAGAGAAGGCAAAAAGGGTTAGACACAAAGCCCCAAGGAGGCCACACATCTCACAGACTGCTCCTCATCCCCCTGCCTGAGGCACACACATCTGAGCCACTGCTTTGTGTGAACTATCTAAGCAGCCATGGTTCATGAAGCCAAAGCTGACCTTACTGCAATGCAGCCTCTTTGCTGAGGTCCATGTCATGCCTTGACATTGAGTATAGAAGAAGGCAAGCAGGGCTTGGTGAGGAGAGATCAGGATTGATCACTGTCACTGGGCCTCTAGTGTTGTGCTTGTAAGTTCTGCAGCAGGACCTTCCGCTCCTCTGCAACAGAAGGGGAATAATATGTGGTAGTACCAGAGGGTGTGGTATGGCAAAGTGGGAATGAACTGGACTTGGATCTATGCCAGCTCTAATCTGCCCCACCCTTGGAAGTGTTCAAGGCCTGGTTGGGTGGGGCTTTGAGCAACCTGGTCCAGTGGAAGGTGTCCCTGCCCAGGGCAGGGGGCTTGGAGTGAGATGATCTTGAAGGTCCCTTCCAAGCTAAACCATTCAGTGATTCTGTGATTCAGTCTGGAAAGGTTTTGTGTTCTCCCTTCATGGCTTCGTTCCCTGGCAGGATCTCAGAACATCATGGGTCTTGGGCAAAGCAAGGTGTGCTGAACCTGGCCACAGGTCATAATCATTGCCCAGTGACCTGGCAAGCATTTTGTGCTCTAGAAAGGCTTCAGAGAAGTGATTTCATTGCAAGTTACAGAGGGTCATATTCTGGTGTAGATCAGCTGTGCTCCATCCAACCTAGCAGGACTTTGCCATGGTACAGCAGTGATCCGTGTCAGGAGTCTGTGTGGGGTGGAGGCTCTGGGTGTGATCAGGCAATTTTGGGGGTTGTGGCTTTCAACACAAGGCAGGGGATGGTCTGACTTTTCTTGCTACCCTCCACAAAACTGCTCCCTCCAGTGGGAACAGCTCCACTGTCTGGAGGGTCTGTGGCAACTGGCAACAGGCTGCAGGAGAGGGAGGACGTTTGCACCACTATAATCTGTTGAATCTCATCTTTATCTCTCAGTCACACTTGGAAGAGAAGAGGGCACTCCAAGGCAGGTCCTGTGGTGTCCCCTGTTGTTCCCGCTCTTCCTGGTCTCAGGTGCTTCCTCAGAGCTCTCTGTTCCATCCTGTAGCTCAACCATCAGCTTCATAGCTTGGCATTTCTTCCTGCTGTGCAGCTGGATGCTGGATCTGGGCTCAGTGACATCTCCGTTAACTCCCTGCCATGGTGGGCACTGCTGGAGCATGGCTGGCTTAGGCTGTGCTATCCCTGAATGCAGCATGAGCTGGATTATGTGCATTGTCCTGCTGCAAAGCTTCCCACATTCCTGTCACTGTCCCAGGAGCACCAGCTACAGCCAAGTTGTTCCAGGATAATCAGAATGGAGATGTAGAGACCAGTCAGAGGGTACAGTCCAGCAAGGGATTAGAGGGAATCTTTAGCTGGGGATGCCAAAGCAAAGCCCACACTTTCCCTGGCTGTGGGCACAGTTTGCAGGGGATAAGCCGTGTTGCTTCGGCTCAAGACCTAGAAAAATATGAAAAACAAAGATCATGCCATCCAAAAAGGACTAGGGATGAGGGGACAGCACTACCCAGTTGAAGAGCAACATTTTCTCCTGCCAGCCCTTCATCTCCCTGGTGCCCAGGTCCTGCTGGCCCACAGGCTCTGGCACAGCCGTGGTGCTGCTGCTGCCCACGTGTCTCTCCCAGCAATAGCACAGGAGTGAGATCCAGCCCAGCAGGTCCCTGGCACGGGTCCTCCCAGCTCAGACTGCTTCCAGGAGGACTTTGCCAGCAGCAGGATGTGAGCAGAGAGGTGTCTTGCACGGGGAGAGATGTCAGATTGACAGACAAGGCCACGGCAAAGAGGGATCCTGGCAGAGGGATGACAGGGATGTGCTGTTCCATTAGTGCCCAGGGAAGGAGTGTCATGGAGAAGCTGCAGGCACTGATGGGGACACACAGCCAGCTGAGCTCAGTTATTCTCAGGGCTGGCTAGGAGCTGGAAAGGATCCTGGATTGCAGTGGCACATCCCCGTGGAGTGACATCCAGCGTGTCTCATTCTGCGGCACCTGCTGGACCCTCTCCAGAGGCTGCAGCTGGATCTATGGGAGCAGCAAGGGCCATCTTCCCGCTTCAGGTGGGGTACTGACCCCTGTAGAATCCTTTGGGACACTCCTGGTCATCCCCAAGCTGGTTTGGAGCATCACAGGACTAATCAAAGGTCAACCCTGCAGAGGCAGCTGCCTCAGGCACATGATGATGGAGGGCAGAGCAAGGCCCCTTCTCCTCTGGGGGTGGAGACAAATTTGATTGAGTGCATCAGGGGTTGGAGCACCTCTGCTCTGGAGACAGGCTGAGAGAGCTGGGACTGTTCAGCCTGGAGAAAAAAAGGCTCTGGAGAGACCTTAGAGCCCCTTCCAGAGTCTAAAGGGGCTCCAGGAGAGCGGGAGAGGGACTTTGGATGAGGGCATGGAGTGATAGGACAAGGGGCAATGTCTTTAATCTGAAGCAGGATACATTTAGATTGAATATTAGCAAAAAAAATCTTCACAATGAGAAGGAGTGAAAGACTGGAACAGGTTTCCCAGAGAAGCTGTGGCTGCCTCATCCCTGGAAGTGTCCAAGGCAAGATTGGACTGGGCTTGGAGCAACCTGGTCTACTGGAAGGTGTCCCTTCCCATGGCAGGGGGTTGGAATGAGATGGTCTCTTAAGTCCCTTCCAACCAAATCATTCCATGATTCTATAATCTCTGGCAGGTCTATTATAATACAGCACTGAGCTGTAGTAGTTGGCTTTCAAGACCAATGAGCATGGTAGACTTCTTGCCATTACATCAAAAAAACAGAGCCAGGATCCACTTCTGGGATGAATAACTGGAATACTTTTCAGCCAGTAATTTGTACTTGCTGCCATCTGACCCACAGGAGTGCAGAAATTCCTCTCATCCACAGTTTTGATGATGGGCAATATTCTGCTCCTCTTGAGTGGAGAATGAGACAGCTTGTCTCATGCCTGAGAGGGTCCAGAACTGGGTCTCACATGGTTTGAAAATTAGTTGAATTTCTGCAAGGCTTGAGACTTAGTCTGGGTGCAACGTCTCAGGAGACTGAGATAAATTGCTTAGTTCAAAATGACACCAAAACCAAGGGAGAAACCAGCACTTAGAAAATAAACTGTATTGTGGGTTTAAAAGACAGGGATTGGTGCAATGTGAGAGATGATAATTGAGGAGATTTGCCTCTAAGCACGGCTATTTCTGCTGTGAAAGGGCAAAAGCCAGAAATAATAAAGAGAAAGAGGCAGGAGAAGTGTAATTTGGTTCAAAGGTGCCATTCACTCTTCTACTGACACAGTAACTCTTGTCTGAATATGGAGATTGCAAAACCCCACCCGGGTCTGAGTGGGGAGGTGGTGGGATGGTTGGGGGGGTGGGGTCTCCAAGCCATGAGCTGCTGATGGAGGAGGCCCCTGTGACTCTGCAGGCTCCCTCTGTCCCACCTCTGGCCTCCCAGAAAGACTTTGGGGCACAAAACGTGAGTGTTTCACTGCCAAAATCCCCCAGCTCCTTGTCATTGAGGGACTGGGTGCTCTGGGTACAGGTGCTGGGGAGGTTCCTCAAGGCTGATGGAGGGTATTCAACAAGAATTGAAAGGACTTTGTCTGTCCATGCAGCATCCAGGCAGGCAGGGCAGCAGGGATGGTTGAGATCTGTGGGCTGAAAAGGGATCTCCTGGAGTGGGGGCCATGCTGGATGGGAAATGCTGAAATGATGGTACCACAAAGGAAGAGCCAGTTCAGCTCCTTACTGGAAAGGCAGGAAAATTACCATGGAAATGCAGATCTCTGTATATCAGGAGATCTAATACCTGAGAAACAGGATATGGGAGCAATGTTTTCTTGAAGCCCCAAAGCCTCAAAACACACACTGTTTCCCACATATCCCAGAGAAAGACCATGGCCCATGACATCCCTCTAACTGGAAACAACCGGGCAGATTATTGGAACAAAACACAAAAGCAGAACAGTATTGAGCAACTTTGGCTTAATGAACAACAAATCTCATTATTATCATTACAATAGCATAGGTGGGGTAGGGAAAGACTCATCCTCACCTCCACCTCTTTCTATGTCCAGCCAATAAATGAAGGAATGAAAGGCTGTCCATTTTACAGCAAAGTCAGGTCTTCCTCTACACTTTCCCCCCTCAACAGGCAGATATTAGTTCCCCAGGCTGCAATTAGTGGGCATATATTTAATTCCCAACAGCCTGAATGATAGGAGATACTCAAAGCCAAGGTGCTGAAAAACATGACACAAACCAAACAACACAGATAACTACCAGTGAGTATCTTGATGAGGGACACAAACACTTGAAATCCTTCATAAAATTGCGTAGTACATGGAAAACACTGGTAAATAAAGACCTCCACCTCGAGGAAAAAGCCAGACATGCACAGCTTTAGGCAGCATTGGGCAGTTTGTTGGTCTCCAACCCTTACAAGTCCCCATCACAGCTCTGTGCTGACACTGCTTTTCATGCAGGTGGTTTATGACTCTCACCGAGATCTCAGGCTGAGATCTCCAACTCTTCCATGCTCCATGTTGCAGCTGCTCAGTTCAACAGAGCATCTGCTGTCCAGCTTTCTTTGGGAATGGGGTGGTGGTGTGGGACAACACATCCAAGTGCTGGATGCAGCCCAGGCTGTGCTGTTCTGTAACCCTGCAGTCCTGCTTACCTGTTTCACCCAGCTCTGTGATACTTCTTCTATCATCCACAGTCTGCCAGATGCATCTGTTTGGGACGTGACACGGTGTGGTCTGATGCTCTGTAGAACTTGTTGCTAGAAGGGGATGCCCCTCTGTGATGCATCAGAGATGTGCTGGTGTTTATTTGTGCCATATGCCTGTGTACTATACATACCAAATGTTGCATTCCAGGTTTATCATGTGTAATTATTAGTAATCCATGAAAAAGCTGAGAACCCAAACAATGCATGGCTTAATTAAATGAGACAGAGCCAGCTTTTGTTTTCATGTGGGGAAGAAAGGCATTTTGTCAAGGGTAGACTCATGCCTATGAAAACTAATGGAAAACTGTCCTTTCCCAGCCCATGTAACACTTATGGTGAATTATCTGAAGGTTGTGGCCTGCTGAAGCACCCCCAGCAGGGACATTAGTGACAAAGGGACTATCTCTCATTGCTTTTCACTCTCATTTTTTGCTCAATGGGGTATTTTCAGTTTTCTTTCCAATGCTGCCCCAGCAGGTAAGGAGTCAGTGGGACTGTGTGATGCCCTAGGAGAGTCAGCCTCGTCCTTTGTCAGGTGCTCAAAGCAGATCTCCATAAGCAAAGGAGATGCTGAGACCATTTTGTGGGATTCCTTCAGCTGACCCTTCTCAGGAACAGTCATCTTGTCCTTTGTCTGCTCCTCCTCTGCCAATCTGCATTGGCAGGAGCTGTAAGAAGGCAGGGAAAGGAGTTAAATCCTTAAAACTGGTCAATTTATGGACACATTTGCTATATCTGACTAATCACTGTTGCTTAATTGGTACTGTCTCTCAGTAGGGTGTTACATATCCCACATGGTTCTGCAGTGGCTACTCCACCTCGTTATCAGTGGTGGAGCTTGTCCTGCTCAGTGCCTCGATGCTTCCACAACATCCTTAAACTGGTCAATTTATGGACACATTTGCTATATCTGACTAATCACTGTTGCTTAATTAGTGCTCTCTCTGAGTGGGTGTTACATATCCCACATGGTTCTGCAGTGGCTACTCCACCTCGTTAGCAGTGGTGGAGCTTGTCCTGTCCTTGATGCTTCCAAAACACCCTTCCCTAATTTCTTGTGTGTTTGTGTGCTGTAGCTCTACACAGCAACCCCCCCCAAAAAAAAATCCCTTTAGCCCATTCTCAACCCTCACCTTTTCTCACCAACCCCCTCACACCCATTTCTCACACCACCTGTAGGACACATTGCGCAGCACCGCAGACCTCCGACGACCGGTGAAGTGCGACTTGGGAATCTCTGCCCTGGAGATCCAGGTGCCAGGGGTCCTCACCTTCTGCTCCAACCCCAACAGGTGACCCTGCAGCAGAGGAGTGGTCCCCCTGGAGCGTGTGCTCGACCACCTGCGGGGAGGGCTGGCAGACCAGGACCAGGTTCTGCGTGTCGTCTTCCTACAGCACCCAGTGCAGTGGCCCCCTCCGGGAGCAGAGACAGTGCAACAACTCTGCCGTGTGCCCAGGTATCTGTGGGCACCAGGGGAAGGGAGATGCATGGAGGATTGACTGCCTGTGGTATCTCCACTGTGATACTTCTGGAAAACACTGGCACAGGGAAGTTGTGGCTGCCCCATCCCTGGCCAGGCTTGGACGGGGCTTTGAGCAACCTGGTCCAGTGGAAGAGGGTTGGACTAGATGATCTTTTAGGTCCCTTGCAATCCAAAGCATTCTGAGTCTTGAAGGAAGATGTTTTTTGTTCCTTCTTCCTTCTCTTTTCTTCCTCAAAGCCTCACACAGAGACCCTTGTTGGACCAAGCACCATGGGGTGGACACCTCTTTTGCCTGATGTGGACAATTCCACACTGCCTAAAGTCCATGAACACAGGACACCTGAAAGGCAGGTGCCCTCTGGGGTATTTTCAGTATGAGGCAGACTGTGAAAGATCTTATCCATGAGAGTGATTACCCACAGGGAACGTGTCTTTCCAACCTTAGGTATCAGTTTTTCATGGCGAGCTTAAAAAAACCAAACAAAATATCAGCAAGACGGTTTTTAAGGTCCCTTACAACCCAGGCCATTCTACTCTTCTATGATTCTATGAGTATTTGGAAGAATAATTCTGTTAAATTGTGTTATTCGTGTCTCCTGACCAGCAACATCAATGTCCATAAGCAATTCTACAATGGTGAAACCACCACCTGTGGTGAAAACACCATCCATGTTCTTTGCTGTATTTCCTTCTCTAGTTATACCTTATCATGCTCAAGTCCTGCTGACAATTAGCTTGGAACACCCTTTCCTGACACTGGGGGGGTCAGTCACTGTTAGAAACTGATGGAGGACTGGAAAAGTACCTGTTTTTTTGGGTTTCTCCTTTTCCTGAAATGTTATTGATTTGGCATTTGCTTTTCCAGTAAAGCTGAAAGGGATGAAGTCCTTCCAGAGAGATCAGTGCATTCTTATAACATTTGGTCTCTAGAGATTGCAGTGACTAAACTTCCATAAATATCTTGGCCAGATTAGATTAGGTTAGATTGGAGAAGATTAGATTAATATAAACTAGCAGGCTAATTAGATTAGATTAATATAGGTTAGATTTCT
Organism: Platyrinchus mystaceus; assembly: GCA_035041135.1. Taxonomy (NCBI): domain Eukaryota; kingdom Metazoa; phylum Chordata; class Aves; order Passeriformes; family Tyrannidae; genus Platyrinchus; species Platyrinchus mystaceus. The sequence continues at coordinate 150,079,704 of JAWWLV010000088.1, forward strand.
AATTCCAGGAGTTACCAGTGATGGTTTGAGCACTGTTGGAGCTTGTTGCCCATTCCATTTTACTCTTCCAAGTGTCCCTAGCTTTGCCCCTGTGGTGTCACTTACCTATGACAGTAATCAAGGCTACAGCTTTCCTGTATCAATTCGGTGTTGATATGGCACGAAAATCACACGATGTTCCCCCTTGCAGAGTTTTGGGGTTGGTTTGTTCTCGGCCTTCCCACACGTTCTGGGTGGGAAGCCGCTGTGCCCTGGGGCTCCCGCTCGCTTCCCCAGGCCCTCCCTCGGAGAGGAAACTCACTCCTTCTGCTTCCCTCGCAGTTCACGGCACCTGGGACGAGTGGTCTCCGTGGAGCCTGTGCTCCTCCACGTGTGGGAGAGGCTACAGGGACCGGACCCGCACCTGCAAACCCCCCCAGTTCGGGGGGAACCCCTGCGAGGGCCCCGAGAAGCAAACCAAGTTCTGCAACATCGCGCTTTGCCCAGGTAAGGACAGTGACAGATTAAAAGCCTCCCCCCACCCTTCCAGCAGGTCTCCCCGGGCTCTGAAAATGCCCTCAGACAGCTCAGACAGCTCCATAGGTGACCCCGAGGAAATATTGCACAGCCTGCACTGTCCTGAGGAGGATCCTCTGTAAGGAAGGGGCTCATTGAAGGAGCAACCTAAAGGTGCTTTCTGGGGTTATTCAGCTCTGATTTGTCTTAGGCTCAGTTTTGCCCTCTGTAATCTCTCCCAGAGGACACATTACACGGGTTGGGTCTATTTCCAAGGCCATCTTAAGCTTCTCACCTGTACTCTCCATTGAATGGTTTAAAGTTATTTTGCCTCTGCTTATTGTTGTGCTGGAATTAATTAATAGTTTTACTTGCTAGTAATACATGTGCATTAATTCACTATATATGCAAGTTTAATTCACTATCTATAGAAGTTTTCTCTGTAGTTGATCCTGCCTTGGGTGGTGAGACGGACTAAGACTCCTGATAGCCTTCCATGCCAAATTTTAATACTTTTAAGCACCTTTTCCCTGCCTCTAGATTTCAATTCCAGATGCCTCCCCCTGAGTTTGGCTTTGAAACACCAGAAAGAACCTCAAGACAAAATTACTTTTACTGCCTGGAAATCCGTTTGTGCTCCTGTGGCTTCCTTCCTCTGAATGAGACTGGCCCAGGATTTACAACAGAGCACCCCTTAATTTAACTCTAGTTGTCCTGGTGAACACGATCCAAACACGAGGGAGCTCCCCAAAATTCCTTTCCTCTCCCAGGGTAATGTCAACTGACATTTTTCCAGTTTAATGAGAATCATTATGAGACATTATTATGTCCCCAGAGGAGGAGAGGGATTGTGGGAGTGATGAGAACTTTGTGAAAACATTAGTGAGAAGCCTCCTGGCATTTCCCATCGAGTTTTCGCTCCAAGTAACTATCCTTGGATTTTTTGGCCACTGCCCAGAAGACTCTGCTTGGAATGAGAACATCCCAGACACCAAATCGACTCTGTCATAAAAAAGACAAATTGAAGAAGTCAGAGCTGGCACTGCTTGGGCAACAAAGCATACCCTGAGTTAACATTGATCCATAATTAATTTAAATACAAATAAATATGTGGAGGGAAACAGTGGTGGAAAAGACAAGCAGCCCAAACTGCGAAGGCTTCAGCTCTAATTAATGCCACAAAGGCAATCAGGGGCTTGGCAGTGCCAAATGAGAGCGGTGTCGGGGGAATCACTGAAGCACAACAATGGATGTTTGTCACACCAGGCACTCACACTGCTCATTACCACCCTGCTCCGAGGATTTATTACCACAGCTGATGAAAACGCTCTGCTGCAGGGACAACAGAGCCTTTGTTCCTCAGGAGCAGTGGAAACCACAGGCTGAGCCCCAAGTCCTTTGAAGCGGGAGAAAAGGAGGAAGACAATGCCTGCCTCTGCTCAGCCAGACTCCAAGGAACATTTCTGATAGACTCACACTGTGATGGGAACGGTCTTGGCTGTGGCTGGGATGGAAAACCCTCAGCATCCTGGCCAAGAGGCATCTTCCCATCAAGTGCAAGAGCCTGGTGGCTTCCTCTGTTCCTCCGTTGTTTAAAACGTCTCTGAAATTACAACCTGATTAAATAAAAATAAAATAAAAAAAATATAAGAAAGAAATAAATAAAAGGAAGAAATTAGTAAAATGAAGAAATAAATAAAATGAAGCTAGAAAAATAAAAAGGGAATAAATAACATTACCTGTTCAAAAAGTGTTTGGACAACACCCTCAGGCACACGGTGGGATTCTTGGGGTCACCAGTGCAGGGCCAGCTGGACTTGATTATCCTGATGGGTTCCTTTAAACTCAGCATATTCTATAGTTCTATGATTCCATCCCCCACTGAATGACCAGATTATGGGTTTAGATCTTTTATTGTCCTACCTCCAAATGCTGACTCTTGTGGTAGCCAATCACCACTGCCCCAGCAGCAGGGAGGCTGTTGGTTAATTCAACCTTTTTTTGGTAAATGCAACTTTTGTTGGTAAATGCACCTTTTTTCCTCAATGAAACTGTTAAGGTGATAAATACCATCTCAGTTTTCCAACGTAAGGGAAAGTTAATGAGGGGCAGACATCATCATTATTAGGAAGGAATTCTTCCCTGAGAGGGTGGGGAGGCCCTGGCACAGGTTGCCCAGAGAAGCTGTGGCTGTCCCATCCCTGGAGGTGTTCAAGGCCAGGTTGGATGGAGCTCTGAGCAACCTGGGATAGTGGGAGGTGTCCCTGCCCATGGCAAGGGGTTGGAATTGGATGATCTTTAAAGGTCCCTTTCAACTCAAACCATTCTGTGATTCTACAATCAGTTCATGGAAACTTAACAGCACTGCCTGCACTCAGAAAAGCCACGTTAATTTACACCTGGTAGGACCTTCGTTGTGGAGTTTTGGATCATTTCCAGAGTAGAATCACCTGTCAGACACCTCAACTTGCATTTCCTCCCTTTGGGATTGATAAGCACTGGCACGATGCCTTGAATTTGTGCACAATGAAAGCATCAATCTTGGACTGCTAAAAATGAACACCTTTTGGAAGTACCTTTCTGCCTGCCTGGTTTTTCCCACCTTCTGAGCCCCTCTGAGTTAACAGTTGTTCGTTTGGATGGTTTTTGACATTTTTTTTACTGAGTTTTTGCAAACAAAAAGCTGCTCAGCTGCGATGGGGATTATCCAGGGCTGATGGAATCCTTGCAGATTTCACGGGGGACCAGTTTGCATACATTTTTCTTGGACAGGCAAACAAAGCCAAAAAAAACAAATGAGCTGCAATGTGCTTTGAGCCAGAATTCAGACTTTTCAGGGATTCAGGTTGTATTTCTGAGTGAGACCTGGCAGCTAATGAGAGCTAAACAGAGCATGATGACCGCTGCTAATGAGCAAAAAGTGCTGCAGGAACAGCAGAGTGGGTGATGGATCTGTCGATCTGGGACCAATTAGGGTGTAACTGCCACACTTGGGAATGCCTCAGTCCTTACCACGTTATTAAGATGAATTCCTGTTTCTCTCCAGCCCCGTCCCCATCATAACCTCCCTCCTCTTATTAAATTATCAGAGACACTGCTGTGTAGAGACACATCAAACCTGTCAGTGTTAATTCAGCTGTGAGAGAACTACATTGACCACACACACACCCTCTGCTCCTGGTCTCGTGTTGGAGCACACCTTTGCTCCCACATTTCCTGGCTATCAGTGTGGATTCCTGTGGATAACATTGTGATTGAAGTTTTCTGCATGTGCTTTCATAAAGAACAGAGCATTGGATGCTTGAGAAAGTTCTTTCCCTGTAGACTCGTCCATTGCTTTGGTGAAAAACAGGTTCCTTAAAAGAAAAGCTGATTGCCCCAAATGAGAAATGTCCTGGTAATGTACTAATTCCTTCAAAGTGCTCAGTGGAAACATGATCCATGATCCATGCTTTGATGTTATGTTGGGATCAGCAATGTTTTTAATTTCGACTTTTATGTTGGAATGTGTAATACCAATAATTTCAACTTTTATGGTGGTATGTGGAGTGTGGAACACAGAAATGGGAATGTTGTAGCACTTTAATCCTGTCGGAGCAAAACACTCCAGCTGGAGGCTGCAGACGGTCCCGACAAACCACTGTTGCCAGGTTGTCCAAACTTTTTTTGGGTGATCTTTGCCCTCTCTCGCGCTGACTCCGGTTTGTCCCTCCCTGCCTCGATCTGCTGTAGGCGAAGGCTGGAGTGTCTTGCACGTTCCTCTTTCCAGAGGGAGAGATTTTCACATTCCGTTTGTTTTCCTTCTTTGGGCCACTCAGTGGACGGCAACTGGAACGAGTGGTCGAGCTGGAGCTCCTGCTCCGCCTCCTGCTCCAACGGGACCCAGCAGAGGACCAGGGAGTGCAACGGACCCTCCTACGGCGGAGCCGAGTGCCAGGGACACTGGGTGGAGACCAGGGACTGCTTCCTGCGCCAGTGCCCAGGTTGGTCACCAAGGAATTTTATCTCTCCTGCGTCACATTTCTCTTTTGGGAAGTTTTTCTTTGGGGAAGACTTGCACCATTTTCAGCAGTGGTGCAGTAATAGGGAGGTTTGGGTCGTACTAACAGACCACAGCAGCCTAAAATCCTCTCTTGAAAGAAACCTCTAAGACTCAGTTTGTGAGTTTTAGAAGCCAGGCATTCCCTGATTCCAACACCCTGGAATGACTCCAGCACACCCTGGGGATCAGCTCACCAAAGTGCACACAGAGGTGTCTCCACTACAGCTTCTATGTCAACATTACATTGATGCCTTAAACTCTATGTTATATAAAACTTTAGTATAGCTCTTTTAGCTCTTTTACTACCTTTTAGTACCTACTTTTTCATCTCTTTAGTACCTTTTAGCACCCTGGTACGAGATTTCTAAAAGTGTTTAACGTTCCTTGCTGAGAATTCCAATGGAGAAAGATTTGAGCAAGATTGAAAACAGCTTATCTGGAGAAAATGTTCTTGGAATAAGACAGAACAAGGGGCACAGCACTTGATATAACCAAGTCAAAACTACTCTGAAGCCTTGAAGCCATTCCAAGCAGAACAGAGATGATGATGAGGAGGAGGATAGGGATGAAGGGGTGGTCGTTTTGTAACCACCAACTCAAATTTGGGAGGTGTGTCTGATGGCGGGACAATGGGACAGACAGTTTTGGGGCTGGGTGTAATCCCTGAGGTAATGTCCAGATATTATAAAAGTTGTGAAGGCCTATGCTGTGGATGTGTGCAACATATTTTGTGCACCAAAGGCACCACAATTAAGGAGCTGCTTTCTACCTTTCTGTATTCAAAACTGTCCAGAGAAGTATTTCTCCGATTTTAGGCACCAACATGATTACTCATTTTCAGTTCCCTGCATTCCTGTTACATATTCATGACATTTCCCGACACTTATTAACATATATACATATCCTTATAAGGTCCCTAGTGGGTTTTGGTGTTTAGGTGCCTCACTCCTTGCTTGAAATTTATGGAGAATTTCAAAGACAAAAGGGGCTTCACAAGTCTTTTTTGGACAACTTTGCCCCACTGATTTCAGAGTTACCTCTCAAAGCAATGCGGGTCATATTTTCTACTGCACAAAAAATATCACTAAAGAAAGCACCAGAATTCAATGCTGTCTCTCTTCTTTCATAATTTTCTTGTACTTCTTGGAGAAGATAGAGATCCCCCACCTTCCCAAAAGGAGTTCCCAGACCCAAGATGATGCAGTAACTCACAATTAAAACCCAAATAGTAAGCAGCAGAATCAGGCCTTGTTCTAGTTGTGTCACTGAGTTGTTGTGATGCAGCAAAGGGGAAGGTTTCCCTACTTTGCAGTCTTGTTGTGAGGGCTAATTAACATTTTTATGGTGCTTTGATAAATGCCATTGTTAATGCAAAAGAAGTAGCATTTCCATAAATGTCATTGTTAACGTAAAAGAAGTCACATTTCCACTGAATCCATAAAGATGTTGGGAGAAGATACAACTGAACGAGACAACATCATAAACCTCTTTCCAAGGCACATGAAACATCAGTGCGATGGAAACAGCTGGAGGGAGGTTTATTTGATGTTTCTTCACATTTTTTTGCCCAGGGGCTCTGCTGGTCTCTCTAAATCCCTGAGCCAGACCTGTTTTCACACATACATTGTACAACCCAACTGAACTCCAGCTGTGGACTTTGCTTGGCAGATGTGGCTGAATCCCTGCCTGCCTGGAGGGTGTTCATGAGCACAGCCCCAAATCTGAGCCTGAGGAGAGAGATAGGGCTGCTTTTCCAGGGAGTGAGGATACTGAGGAGAAACACAAAAGTACCCTTTGACTATTAAAGAGCTGATGCAGTGGAAAAGGACACACTTTGACTTAATGTCTGTTGAGAATCAAAGATCCAAAGCAGGAGACCTCCCTTCCCACCAAGCCAGTGCCCTACTCACACTCCGTTCCACTGCTCACCTTGAGACCTCTCCTCCTTCGGTTCCATATTATGTTTGGGACTAAACAGGCTGTTTCTCTCCTGTTCTTTTCTGCCTCCAGTGGATGGGAAGTGGCAGGCCTGGGGAGTGTGGGGCAGCTGCACCGCCACGTGTGGGGGTGGAACTCAGAGACGTGACCGTGTGTGCTACGGACCCTTCTTCGGTGGAGAGACTTGCCAGGGCCCCAAGGAGGAGTATAAGCAGTGCAATGACAGGAAGTGTCCTGGTAGGTACCCCAGACCCCTCGTAGTTTGTTTTGTGGGAGAGGGTAGTTTGGATTGTGGAAAGGGCTTCCATGCCAGAGAGCTGAATGCTACAAGAGTTGGGATCCAGGAAGAGCCAATACATAAGATAGGTACAAGATACAACAAGGTCTTGACTTAATTGTTGCAGCACCCAGTGCAACCACGTTGATTTAGTGAATACTTGGTCAGTTCACCAGTCCAACCTTAGCGGTTCTCAGCTTTTCATTGCCTAAAGTTGCAAGAGGAAAAGAGACGTTGTTTGGTAGCAAAAACTGAAAGCAGGGTCTCGAGTCCATGAACTAGTTGAGCACTGAGGATGCTGCAGTGGTTTCCCACCCTCTACCTCTGGGAAACCTGCACATCACTGGAAATTTTAAAAAAAGACAGCTTTGTCCACATCTGTCTGAGCCTTCCCAATCTCCCCCTCCTCCAGAGTGCAAAAGCTGAATGAGGGGCAAGAGAGGGCAGGGGAAAACCTGGGGCTGAATGTGAAAAGCAAGCACAAGTGGGAATGTTTCTGTCTGTCTCTCACAGACTATCCAGAGACCAAAAAAAGGCCTGTGCACCATTTTGACTTTCTTTCTCAGTCTGAGTTGAAGCTCCTGGTGAAATTGCTGGTGGTGAATCAATGGCCTGTGTGATGTTGGCAGTCAGATTGCATCGATCCTAACAGGCCGTGAGTTTTGACTGAAAGGGTAATTAATTGTCAGAGCAGCTCAGTGAGAGACAGGAGAAGTTCTCATGGCAGCATCCTGGCATTCCTAGTGAAAGGGGGTGTCTCCCTACAAGACAGGAGGCAGCAGTTTTGATGCAGATGTTTCTGGGGGCAGATGTGACACATGGAGGACGAGCTGACCCTCCGACTCCTTCATGAACTGCTGAAGACAAAGAGATGAAAGCCAAAGAACTTCAGCATGGAAGTTCCAGCACGTTTAGCTCGGAGATAACAGAGAGAGAGGGGCTGTGACAGCACAGTCACTCTCTCCAGCTCTGCTCTAATAAAAGACATCACCTCTCCTTACAAGCTGTGCCTCTCAATTAGCAGTGGCGTGTGAGAATCTCTTCCAACTCTGCCACAAAGCTCTCACACACCACAGAAAATCTTAGCACAGGGTTGTCTGGTGGTGTCTACAGAGTGATGCAGATTTAGTTCAGCTTCAGTGTGTGCCAGCTGGGGCCCTGACAGAACAAGCCCAACCTTTTCTTCTCTTCCTGCAGGGGTTGATGCCTGTGCAGTGCTCAAAAGAAAAAGGCACATCTCAGGGACTGGGCCCTGCTAAGGGTTCACAACCATAAGGGTCTCACTGCAGTTGTTAATTTGCAAGAGAAGGAAAAGGTGGTGAAACATCAGAGGCTAAAAATAATTTGTTCCCAGAAAGTACCAAATGCTGGCATGATTTGATTTGAGCAGAAGAATTGAACTTAATTGGGTTAGTTATTAAAATCTCCCAGTGCAAATAGGTTACTCCGGTAAAAAGGATTTTGTTGTGAGGCAACATCAAAAAGAAAAAAAAAAAAAGGAAGAACAGAGGAAAGGATAAAATGATTCTCTCCTGGCCTGGGAATTGCTCCTGCACTCGCTGGCAAGACACCACCAATCAGTGTACTTTTAAAGAGCATCTCTGATCCACAGCATCCCTCAGTGGTCCCCAAGGACACTGCAGGGGTGAGGAGACCAGCAACGTTTGACAGGTCAGCAGAGGAGAAAGGGGAGGATGGATCTGAACATTCTCCCTCTCTGCTTTTTGACGTGCTCTGCTGTTTTTTAGCCAACAGTGGCAATAGAAGCTCCAACCTCACACCCCAAACCCTCCTTTGAACCACGGGAGGATCTGTGACCGTGGTCAAAGCACTGCTCCAGAAGAAAGGGTTTGGAACTCAGCTCCCTGCTCTGCCCCAGGCTCTCTGGGTGACCCTCTGCTGTTCATGGCTGGGTGATTCAATCTCCCTGTCCTACAGGTTGGAAAGGAAACTGCCTCTTTTCCACCCCTGTTCTGCCCTATCTACAGAAGTCACGAGCTGTTTGCACAGGGACTGGTCCTGTGTGTGCAGAGCACAGCTGGGGTCCCTCTTACCCTCCAGGATTTCATTACAACAGTGATTATCCACAAGGGAACTTTAAAAAACAGGGGAAGCCGCATCTGTTTCCAAGCAGAGAGTGCAAATTATTCATTCCCAGTATCTACTGGGGAGGAATCCATCTCTGAACTGCAGCTGGGGCTGGAGCCACAGACTCCTGGAGCTTGACTGCAGGAGCAGTGATGTGGAGGCAGCTTGTTGGGTCTTGTATGAGTTCTTCAAAGAAGCAGGACTTGCCATGCCCATAATTTTAGGTTTGAGCCTCGCCCAAAGCCAGGATGGGCTCTGGGTAGGCCCAGAGCAGGAGTGGGTTAAGTCCTGACCGGTTGTTGGCACTCACTCAGCTTCCTTTTTATTGGTAATTTTACTTGCACAATGAATAAAAATGTAACCAAAAACTTTTAAATGAAGTTTTTTCTCCTCCCCACCCTCAGGAGTGACAAATAGCTCTAACACCATCCTCACAGCTCCCTCAGCTTTACATGCTGTAAGTAATGAGTTTCTCAGCACAAAGATCTCCCATGGTGAGTGTTTTTCTCCCAGATCCCACCGGTTCTGGGGCCGACTCAGCTCCACCCACAGGCAGAAGAATCTGAAAACTCCCTTCCAAAGAGCTTTTTCTGTGGTGTCTCAAAGCCCATTTCTGCAGGCTCCTGGACTTTGCAGCAGTGTTTGGAAACGAGCTGCTGATGCAAATCCAGCTTGTTGGTGCTCAGATCTTCTCCCTGTGTCCTTGCAGAAGATGGAAGCAGACAGAGGACCTGAATGAAGACCATCCAGGGGATTATGTCCATCTGTCCATCTCTTTTTTTTCACCTACTTGTTCTTTCCTTCATTCTTACTCCGACTGATTTATGCCAAGCCTTGGTTTAGATACATCCAAGCCTGAAGGATGGAAGAAGTAGAGTCTGGAGCTGTGGGGTTCCCCCAGAGAAGATGGACATCTGCCTGTTAAAATTAAGAAATAAAACTCCTTAGTAGACTGTTTTAACAGCAGTTTTCTTGCAAAGAGCTGCCACAGGGCAAGGCAAATGAGTGAGTGGACTTTGCCAGGTTGTTCCATGGATATTAGTGAGCTAATCCTCGGAATGGTTGGATTCCCACTTTTCAGACAGGCAGAGCAAGTTCCAGAGGGTTTAAATGGCTTTGTCAGGGCCATGCAGGAGCAGCTGCAGAGCTGGGAGCTCAGCTCAGACCTCCTGGCTCACACCACGGGGCTGTTCCCTCCAGACCCTGCTCTCCTCTTTCCTCTTTCCATTACCTTTTCCATGTCCTTGCTGAGGAGGAATCTTTACTGATGGAGTTTTTCTCTCCTTGCAGAGCCCCATGAAATCTGTGACGAGGAAAGTCTTGGCTCTGTGGTTTGGAAGGAGACTCCAGCTGGGGACGCTGCCGCTGTCCGGTGTCCCCGCAACGCCACTGGTAAGGGTGATTCCACCATGGGGAGATGGTCCATCCTCAGGATATCCCTCATCCTTTGTCTCCTAGATGAAGAGAACCTGTTTGTGGGAGGACAGGAGAAGCAGATGGACTTCCCTCACATCTTTTGGGGCCCTTCACTGTTTAACAACAACATCTTGGTTCCTACTGGGCAACTCGAGGTGGTTTCCATCCACCTCCTGCCTAGTCCTGGGACAGCTTTGCAATTAAGGGTATCTGTGGTGTGTTCTCCCCATTAATTACAAACACCTTTGCAGAGCAGGTGGGGCTTTGTCAGAGCTCTCTAGACCTGGTGGTTCTACTTCTCTTCACTGCCCATAAACAAGGTGGTGCTGGAAAGCAGGAAAACCTGAATTTCATGGTCCACTTACGCTTAGAAAACACAGCACCTTTTTAAACATTTATTCAGGTGCTCAGGTTGATGGTCTGATCGTGGAGGTGTGAAGTGATGGGGTCTGGACATCCAGGTGTTATCTCTAGTGACCATGACTTTGTGTTCCCTAAGGACTGGAAAGCAGGGCAGAGAAGGCT